>OX465095.1:29934547-30256576 GCA_949987625.1 Chalcis sispes | reverse complement strand
TCCACTGAGTACAGAGCTTGCTGCGGTGTTTAGGATCGTTGTCCTTCTGCAGAATCCAATCTTCATTTTTTGTGATGAACCATCGTTTGGCAGATGGCAGTAGAGCCTTTTTGTAGATTTTTATCATTTTCTCGGCATTTAGGTTGTCAGTAAAGAGGTGCAAAGTGCCGAATCCCTGCTTTGAGAAGCAGCCCCAAAGATGCACCTTTATTCCATGTTTTACGGTCCGCTGAACAAGCCTATTGGTGGAAGTTGACCAGGCTCGCGTGAGGACAGAACGTGCCAATATAGAACATTCATCAGTAAAAATGACATTTTCAAAATCTTTATCAATATTCTCATGTGCCCAAGCGAGTCGCTTTGACACATGTTTTTCAGTCAACAGAGGCTCCTTCATTGTGTTGCGCCATTTCAGATGATGAGTACGAAGATGGGTTCGGATAGTTTCGTAGGATATATCTAAACCTTTTGCCATTAATTTTGCTTGTCCTTGCCGCAGTGTTAAAGCAGGATTCCGCGAAAACAGATTCACTATTCTTTTTTCATCTTTTTTGTTCACTTTTCCTATCGAGCCACGTTCTGGTAAATCATCAACATTTTTAGCCACTTTATATCGCTGTATCCACTTCTGTAAAAATGCCTTCGACTTTCTCATATATTTAGCAGCCGCTGATTGCGACATTTTGGGACCTTTCGGGTGGATGCAAAGGAACACAGCCTCGTAGCGCGACGCGTACTTAGCACTCATGGCGTTTAACGTGATTCTCTTTTAAAAGATCAACGACAACTGAATCTTTGTTGACAATGCATCAAGGACAAAGCTTTCCTCTATCGGCTCACGAAGGAGATAGAGCGAAATCTTCCATTACCTGTCGGTGAAGTCGACCACGCTCTTACTTGACAGACTGTAGATACAAACGATATTCTTGGGTTAGCAAAAGTGATTTATAATTACAAAAAAAGAAATAAATGTAGAATAATAGTTTAAATAATCATTTTTTAGAAGTGATAATTTTTAATTAATTCCAAAGTATTTATTATGGACTGATAGAGAAGTACTTATTTGATGAACTTTATTTTTAAAGAGTTATTTAATAGATATACGATACGATAATGCAATAGTAAGTTAATATTGGATTACCAGTAATAATATGGAAGTAATTATTTTGTAGGGAGTTAATCGAAGATTTAATTTTAATTACAAAACATGTGTTTTTATAAAAACGCATGTCGCAGACATTTATTAAAGATATAAGATTTTTACTTCATAAAATAGTGAAATAATAATCATTAGAATAGTTGAATTGCCGCCGAATTATAGCCGTATAAGTTAAAATTTAACTGAAGAAATGTTTTTATAATAAATGCATGTAACAGCTGAACATTGGCCTATTAATTTAAATTAATTATTTATTTATTTTGAATTTATTATTTAATTAATGAATTATTTATTTAAAAAAATTTTTATGAGGGTATTGCAAGAGGAATTCGTGACATTCCAGGTTATTGCGCGATCTCCCAAATTACGCTAATGATGCTTACTCAAAAAAAACTACGTTGCAAAAGTTTGTGTTACGAATGTCATTAAAATTTGTATGGGCCGACTTAGCTATCTAGCCATTTCTTCACTTCGAAAGAACATTATTTTCAGCTGTAGTATGCATGGTTTCATGATTACTTGTTTGCGATTGTTCGTAAAAAATTGCATCGTAGTCAAATTGAGTCTAACGAGAGCAGCTATTTTTTTGTAAGTCATTCATGTATTAAACTCTCGGGTTAAGCTTAGGTTAAGTTTCACAACGATCTATGTCAGTGGAGAGTACATGGCGTAGGTTGTGGAGGGGGCTTTATCGTGGTAGGAAAGGCAAAGAAGAAACTTATCGGCTAACACAAGGAAAAAAAACGAAGGTTGTGTACACCCTTATGCTAAAACGGTTGCGAGGTGATCGTAGTATCAATTAGCAATCTTACTGACGTAGTCGGAAGGAAAACGATAATAACTTATAGAACGTTTGGTGATCCTTTTAATGACTGTAATGGAAGAAACTTCTGGACGACAGAACTTGTTGTGATGTTATTGGTGTTTAACCGGCTGGAGTTGGCTCTCTAGTGATTGTTAGCGTGAGAGGTATTGGGTTTCCTCCCAGTTGCTTGGTTACGTTGTCCAGTCCCAAAAATCCCATTTATATGTCATCTTGTCGTGCAGATGGTCTCGTGGGCGGATTCGTGGTCTCCAGAGTCATAAATAGACGAGTTGTAGAACCACACGTACGGCTAGGAGGTGCATAAAACAACTGTACATACAGTATAGAAGGAAACTGTTGATTATGGCCCCTGTTATAGTTTTTACTGCTTGTATTATCAAAAGGATAGCTATTATGGCTGAGCTGATGGTGCCGAGTGTAGTTAACCTATTCCCGGCTGTTGTCCATACTGAGTCTAATATTTTTTCTCCCGTGTCTCCATTTAGAAGTCTAGATATGGTGCCTTCATCGTCTATTATAGGTTGGCCATGTATTTCCTTGGCAAATTCATTAAGTAATGATGGTTTTTCGATTGGGAACATAATTTGTTCTTGTTATTGCTCCAGATCTTTTTCCGTATAAATGCCGCTGGTGGCAAGAGAAACCGGGTCAGTGTATTTCCATGTCATCTTTTTGAAGGGTTTCAGTGTTTGAGGTGTTTTGCTTTCGACGGGTCTCGACATGATTTTTAGCTATTCCTCATTTACTCTGTAATATGATGGCAGGATGGCATTGCATGATACCCTGGTGGATCTTTCAGGATGTAGGTTTTAGGTATGAGATATTGAGTTCGGTTGTGTTCCAAGAAACTTCTAATACGGCGTAGCAGTACTCTCCATGTTGGAGTTTTACTCTTGCAGGTATGCACTTGATGATGTGTACCACTTCTCCACCCGAGATTGCCATGTAACCGGGTCCGTTCAGTAGATTATAAGCGAATTCGTCTGGCGATTGGTCGGCTATGGCTAGGACGTTTAGCAATGTCTGTCTTTAAACCCTACATTGCTGTTGCGAGATGTTATGGTACAAAGATTTGATCTGTGATTTGATGTTTTTTGACGTACACAAATTTAGAATTCACATACGCGAAGATTTCCAAGTTTTCTGGCAGCAGTCTGCCGCCAACAAAAATCCTCTAATATGACCAATGCACTAATTTGCAGCTACAGCCAAATAAACGGACATGTGGCCACAGAATGCAGAAAGAGAAAATATAATCAGCCAAAAAACGAGAGGAGTCTCCCCCCAACAAAGCGCCTCCGGAGAGACGTCACGGCCTCAAGCGCGCTCACCGTCAATAGAACTGGGGAATTTCTAAAGAGAATTAATGCCATAGGAACCTGCAGAACTACCGCTTTCCTAAGTCTTAACCTCTTACAGAACAAATTCCCTAACACCCTTATGATCGACACAGGATCAGAGGTTAGCGTGCTAAAAGCACGTGTTTTATTCATATTAAAGCACGTTGTTTAATCATATTAACTATTTTCTGTGGCTTATAATCAGCCATGACGGAAAAAAAATGTAAATCCACAGATAAAATAATTCAAAAAATTTTGATAACGAAGATCAAAATTATTGGAATTTAAACTATTTTCGTATAGACCTTATAACGAAAAAAAAATCCAATTTTTTCTTATCACTAATCATGATGCCATTGTTTGTGTTCACACAAATATGTATGTGTATGTAGGAGAGAGTTAATGGTACGAAACGAGGGTTAAAAGAAAAGAGAATTCAGCGGCTGGAACACGATGGCATTTCTTTAACTGAGCAGGAGTCGTCCCCTAAATTAAACTGGCCAAGGTCATAATTCAACATCACTTTTTTTGCACTCATTAATTTCGGCATAAAAACAGAGATGTTCGTCAATAATTATTACGACCTTAATATGTTTTTGACCTCACGGTCAAGGTCAAGATCATAAGCCGTCGTAAAATGTTCCACTCCTTCTATCGTTTAAAGGTAGGGTTTTCTCATTGATAAAACTAACTTGTTGGCTTTAGAATGAACTTGATCATGATCAAGGTCATAGTCGTATTCGGACGTAAAATTTTCCGCTCTTTCTATTTCTGGGGTCAAAAGTAGGGGTTTTCATTTGAAAAAACTAACTTGACCTTCAAATGACCTTAAAGATGATTGTCGAGGTCACAGTAAAGGTCACCATTGGATGTCCCCCTTGAAACCCTACAACTTTTATTAGAAATATTTTTTTCCAAAGGACATAGTTTCAGAGTTATTCGCGTGGGGCGATTAAAATGGGACACCTTGTATATATATTTATATGTATATATATATATATATATATATATATATATATATTTCCATGCATATACAATAATTTTTTTCAATTTTAAAAAATTTCCAATTGTAGAATTCTTGGGACAATTTCACTAAAAGGAGATGACATATCATCTCATACCCTAAGTAGATAGGTAGACTCTACATAAGCATGCGTAAATCACTTTCTGACGTAAATGCTCATAGGCCATCGGTATTTCTGAGCTCACTTGCACAAGTACATATACAAGGATTTTCTGCTCTGCCGTACCTACGGAGTTAAGAAAAATGCTGAACACATGTTCTTCACATGCGTTAGATTTTTGGAGGAACGAAGAATGCTAGAAGCTATGCTAAACATGACGATTGCACCATAAACTCTGATCCAAGCAATACTTGCATAAGAGAATCGGTGGAGAGAAATCACAGACTTCACTACCAAAATCATTAGTAGCCTACGAACCGAAGAAAAAAAGAGAAATCAATAGAAAAGATAAAGAAGAGCACCTAAATCTCCAGTCCTTCGGATGAGACTGCGTAAACACGAGAAACTATGGTCACAAGACAGAAGAGCTAGTATAGTTAGCTAACGCTTCCCCCACAAAGTAATTTCTAACGGCAGTCTCATGGGGAATAAAGGTCAGGTGAAGGAGGCCGTTTCTAGTCGGTAGTAGTCTTTATACCGTTAAACCATGCACCAAGATGTGGTCGTGCCAGCTGACCAGTCAAGTTGCGTTGACACCTGAAAACTTGATGTGCCCGACACGCGCGCACACATATTCAAGATCGCAGAAGAAGAGAAAGAACGCTAAACGCTCCATATTTAAATAATGAGCTGCAATTCTATTTGAATGTTCAATGATAGTAAGTCCTACAACAATCAAAAATTATTATGTAGACTTCTTTTTCTAACAATGGTGTCAATAGAAATTATTAATATCTTACAAAGTTTTAAAACACTATTATACAACTTTTTTCTGATAAATCGTAAAACATGATACTGAATGTAGAAATAACTTTGTACATAGACTTTAAGTTTGACGACACGGTACCAGTGTATTAAAAAAAAAAAAAAAAGTTTAAGTGTTTTCGATTCTCAAAAGAAAATACATACTTATTTTTAAAAATTTATCTTTCACTGTAACGTCGGAACGACGTTACTGTGCGTTAGCTTGATGCAACGCAATCGAGATCTTGCCATTTCGAGTCTAAGCAGTTAAGCTTACGGACTCCGGATGGCAGAGGATAAACTGGAGTTTTTCTTCTCCTTTAATTAGGAAACGTAGTAAATTGCGGGATTAAGCGGACGTCTAGGCCAAAACTCAGGCTGGCTACGCCGCTCTGGAAGGAGGACCTAACCAATGCGGTGTAAGAGGTAAAAGGTAGTTAACCGAAACTTAAGCTAACTCTATCTTTCGGAAGAAAAAGAATAGAAAAGAATATATACGAGGAAAACGAAAAAAAAAAATGTTTAATTGACTCACTCTTTATTATTATGTAGAACTGCTGCAAAGATCAATCCTGTCTCTCACTTTGTTGCTCTGATGTCCTCAACCTCTTCTTCTTTTCGCTACTTGAACGTTAAATAGTAATTTGTTATTAAAAAAACAGTCTGTTAATAGAAATATATATATATATATATATATATATATATATATATATATATATATATATATATATAAATGTATGTATGCGCGGCTGTTGGAAATGATGCTGGTCGACTGGCGAAGTGCTGTGGCTCTGGATGCTTCTTATAGTGATTCCCTTGACGTTCAAACTGCTCTGCAAAGTGATTCCCTTGAGTGCTGCCTAAGGTTTGCTACTTGTCGAAAATTTTGTGCCGTATTTAAGCACGTGTAAGAAGCTATCCCGCAATTTTCCTATTGGTCGGAAAATTCGGGAAAGGGCAAGCTTTTCGCTAATTGTTAGCTAAAAAATTATAATATTTATATGTCTGCTCGTAATTTAATAATACTATGTTAGTTTACAAATGATTTTTTTACATTTGCAAATTAATCTTAACACATTGCTGACCGGTCACAAGTTAACTCGTGATAAGCTTTTTTTCACATCTTTATTGTTTTCACAGCGCACTGTTGGAAATCTTGTAGTGTAATTATTTGGTCTGCATAAAACATCGTTCAATAAGTCCCGAGACTAACCCAGAGATGGTGCTAGTAGTACCAAACTGGCCACGTTTCCATAGAGTGCGAACCTTTACATGAAACGTGTAAAAATTTCACGTCGATCGGATCACAGACAGCAGAGTTATCGAGGTTAGAGTAAAGTCACTTTGTAATTTGTTTGAGAAATGGAAAAAAGCGAGTTTCGCGTGTTGATAAAACATTGTTTTTTAATGGGTAAAAATACCGTAGAAGCCCAGCAATGGCTTGAAAAACATTACCCGGACTCCTCTCCGTCTAAACCAACGATATGTCGTTGGTATGCTGAGTTTAAACGTGGTCGTACGGACACAAACGATGCGGCGGAACGTTCGGGTAGGCCATTGGAAGCCGTTACACAGGAAAATGTGAGTGAAGTGTTAAAAATTGTAATGAAAAATCGCAAAGTGAAGGTCCGTGAGATTGCAGAAATGACACAGATATCATCTGGAAGCGTATTTACAATCCTTCATGAAAAATTGAGCATGAAAAAGGTTTTTTCCAAGTGGGTGCCGCGATTGCTTTCAGTGGAACAAAAACAGCATCGAGTCGACGATTCAGAGAGCTGTTTATCGCTATTTACTCGCAACAAAAAGGATTTCCTGCGTCGATACGTGACCATGGATGAAACATGAATACATCATTTGACTCCGGAGTCGAATCGGCAATCATCTGAGTGGCGCATAGCTGGCGAAAGCCGCCCAAAGTGTCCAAAAACGCAGCAGTCTGCTGGCAAAGTCATGGCGTCTGTTTTTTGGGATACAAATGGCGTGATTTTCATTGACTACCTGGAAAAAGGTAAATCGATCAACAGTGATTATCATATTGACTTGTTGGTACGTTTGAAGGAGGAGATCGCAGCAAAACGACCGCACATGAAGAAGAAAAAAATCCTTTTTCACCAAGACAATGCACCATGCCACAAGTCCATGAAAACAATGGCAAAATTGAACGAATTGGGCTTTGATTTGCTTCCCAACCCCCCGTATTCGCCAGATTTAGCCCTCAGCGACTACTGGCTCTTTGCTGATCTCAAAAAAATGCTCCAGGGAAAAAAATTTGGCTCGAATGAGAAGGTCATTGCCGAAACTGAAGCCTATTTTGAAGCAAAGGATAAATCCTTCTATAAATATGGTATAGAAATGTTGGAAAGGCGTTGGAAAGATTGTATCACTTTAAAAGGGGATTATATTGATGAATAAAAATGATTTTTGAAAAAAAATGTTGTTTTCGTTGTTAGTCTCGGGACTTATTGAACGATGTGTTACCTCGAGTTGTGTCTCGTTTATAAGACTGGCCAAGTTTCGTTCTTAGTTGTAAAAAAAAAATTTATTAAAGTTTATTTATATTATTTAACTTCCACATCCGCTTTCAAAACAATAGCCGGGCACATGAGGTAAATTTTCTGAAAAGTTGCCGGTCAGCAATGTATTAAAATTGTAAAACGTTCATTTATATACATAATTTCATATAAATGTGCTCCAAAAGATGTGTTATTCACTATAAGTAGATATATATATATATATATATATATATATATATATATATATATATATATATATATATATATGATATTGTAATTTATTATTTGTGTTTGCTTTTTGGTTTTATATATCTTGCATTTGAATAAAAATAAAAAAAAAATGTATAATTATATATATATTTTTTCTGCGCGTTTTTCATTCGCACGTATTTTACTAATTGTTGAAAATATGAATCGTGTAAAAATAACATAAAAATAGTAAGCTTAAAATTTAACGCTTGTACTTGCTAAACTAGATTTATCTTTAGTAAGTTTTGTTTAGTATCAAACGATTATCTCGAGTATAAAAAAAAATGATTCGTTCATAATTTTAAATTTTAACTTATTATAAATGAAACTGTTTGAGCACAAATAAAGAAATGCAGGGAAAACTATTACATGGTGCTTTATCTTCCTATTTGGAGAGAAAAAAAAATCATTATACATATTGTCATCATGTTTTAATATTTTAATAATGAAGAAGAGTTAGAGACACGTAGTCAGGTTGTTCGCAAATGAGAAGACTTGCTGTAGTAAAACATTATCTCAGATATTTCTGTAAAAATCTTTTTATATATGTTTGTTATAGTATATATTATTTAAATGAAAGACGGATGCATTATTTAAAGTAAAAGCATAATTAAGTTTGAAGATAGCGGATATTTTTCCATAAATATACCTGTATTTTAGGTATTCATTGTTTTAAATAATCTACTATTAATTGTTAGCAACACTATTAATTTTCATAATATATAAAAGTATAAATCCGTTATTCAACCGTGTACATGTTCAAGTTATTTAAAAGATTCGATACTTAATTTAACATATATAAAACAATTTTAATGATTGGCAATATTTTATATTTTGTACGTAATTCTTTATTTATATTTCTTCTCTTCGTATTTACATAAAAAGGCGTTATTGTTTTAGTTGTGTAACAAATTTTTATTTCGTGATCAAAAACACTTTTCGATTGGAACTATTTTACGTAATGTGTCAAAATATGCCTTGAGTAGTATTTTTGGAAATCGCAGTTTTCCATTCTTCTTGTTAAAAATTGTGTTTTTTGTATTGTTTAAATAGTATTTAATATATCGTTGAGTTAAAACAATTACACAACTTGTTTACCAAGATTTTCCTAGTGACCTATTTATTATTTTATTGCGCTACCTGTTTGGTGTATCGGTAAACGAAGGTTACCGTTACATTACGTGATAATTATTGCAATAAAATAATTTAAAGAATATTCGTTATTCTTTGCATTTTGGAGTCCGTTGCGGAGGAAAAGTTTGAGTAAGAAAAGATACATTTTAAATGCAAGAACTATGTTTAGAAAAAAGAGTATTTATGGGATATTCTTATCGTTTTGAGCGCCGAGTTGACGTACACGTGTTCGGCCTGACATTTTTCGCTAGAGTACAGTGCATGTACCATTTTTTTGGTGTTTCGGGAAAACTCGTAAGTGTTTAGGTTAGGTCTCACAACGGTCTGGGTTAGTGGAGAATGCGTCAAGTAAGTTGTGGAGGGAGGCTTTCTCATGGTGGAGCGTTTGGATACAGATCGGTGTGGGCAGTTGATACGATTGACGCGCATTTTTCCCATTAACGAGCGAGGGCAAGAAAAGCAGTGAGAAAACTTATCGGCTGACATAGGAATCAAAACGGAGGTCGTGTACCGACGTTGCATCACATTAGCTTGATCTCGAAATCAAAATCGTCATTAAGTCATCAACTCTTAGACATTTCACTGCTTTAATTTAAAACAATTCAATTAAAACCCAAAGTTTTTGAAGAAATAAGATTTAAAATTAAAATGCCTTTGACCTTCAGGTCATATTTGGATATAAAATTTTAGACTTTTTCGAATTACGGTATAAATATGGATTCCTATTTAGAAAAATCAACTTAACCTTCAAATCGCCTCGAAAGTCATGGTCAAGGCTTCAATTGATTTGCTCCTCTTGATACCCTACAATTTTGTCTGAAACTTTTTTTTCTGGGACATGCGGTTTCGTGAGATATTCAGGTAAAAATTTTAAATTGAGAATGTGCGCTATGAAATATAGCGGATATGCGAATGCGGTTACGCTTTTTATTGCCTCGCGTGAATCTCGCGTGGAGATTGCAAGCTTCTTAAGAAAAGAAGTGTTTTTTGGTGTTCACGATATTTTATGACTAGATTATTCAGAAATTTAAAAAATTTTTATGATTACGAATGTAAGGTATTATCTCATAATCAATTAAACAAATAAGTAAAATATTGATTTTTTACAAAATGTCAGCTTTTCAAAGAAAAATTTTGATATTTTATGAAAATTTTGTCTTCGAAATGATCATAAAATGAAAAATATTAATCGTTTATTAAAAAACTTTCATTAATCACTAAAAAATATATTTTGAAAGATACGAAAGTTTTCAAGAAATCATGAATATCGACTTTAATCCATTAATGCCCATGGTCAATCCATGAGCCCGAGCACCCTGGAACCAATGTAAAACAGGACATTAGCCCTAATTCTGCAAGAATATGGTAAAATTCCGAATTTTGCAATTTTCTTGAACAATTGTTGTTGAATCAAATTATGCAAAATTTACTTTTTCAAAAATCTGACAGCGGAAATGAATTCTACGTCGAAAACTACTAAAGGAATAGCTGTTAGTTTTATGGTTATACAATTTGTTCAATAATAATAGCGTCGTAAACAATTAGTAATGTAAACCATGTGTATGTGTATGGGCGCCGAAACTGAACGAAATTCCTAACCAATGCTAACATGCTATGAAATTCCAAATTTTTCCAAACTGTTTATATAAATGAAATAACATTCCTTCCTAAATCATCAAGGTGAAAATACTTTGAATCATATTTTCATACTAAAGTGCTGTATGCCATAATTATTATTTCTCATATTTCCGTAATCAATATAATTATCGTTGATTCGTAGCAAAATATTCCATACTACATTTTCAAACTGTTTCAACGAGTTTTTCCGCGATGGCTGTCTGAGATAATTCATTTGTTTTATCCCGATGTCCCAAGTGAATGTTATATGACGAATTTCTGAGAACGATTTTATTTTGTCTAACTAACTAAAACTACTGTAATATTGATATACTACTGTGATCAAAAAGTAAGGTGAATTTGTTTATAAAATGTAAATTCTTTATTTATTCTTCCAAATCAATTTCATCCCCTTCAAAGTAATCTCCGCCTGATAAAACGCACTTTCGCCAACGCTTTTTTCAGTCCTCGAAACAGTCAGAATAGTCTTTTTCCGGTATAGCCTTTAAGACCTTCTTCGATTCGGTTTTTATCTCCTCAATCGTGTCAAAATGGCGTCCCCGCATTGGCCTTTTGAGTTTGCTGAATAGCCAGAAGTCGCACGGAGCCAAATCAGGCGAATACGGTGGTTGCGGAACGATATGAGTCAAGTTTTTGGCAAAAATGTCGCGAAGAACCAATGCGGTATGACATGGTGCATTATCGTGATGAAGGAACCAAGAGTTGTTTGTCCATAATTCCAGCCATTTTAGACGAATAGCTTCACGCAAACGACGCATATACGCTCAAATAATATTTTTTGTTGACAGTTTGTCCCGGCGAAAGGAATTCATAGTGCATCACACCACGATAATCAAAGAAAACTGTCAACATGACCTTGATTTTCGATCGTCTTTGCCGTTGTCTTTTCGGTCCTGCTTCACCTTTTGCACGATAATCGCTGGATTGGTCGGTGGTTTCAGGGTCGTATGCGTAAATCCAAGTCTTGTTTCCAGTAATGATGCATTTCAAGTGGTCCTGATAGTCAGACAGCGAAATTTCACACACATCAACGCGACGCTTTTTTTCCAAAAAATTGAGCGATTTTGGCACCAATCGAGACGACGCGTTTGAGTTACAAAACATCCTTCAAAATGGTTAAGGCTGAGCCAAATGATATTCCAACACTATCAGCGAGGTCTCTAATTGTCAATCGACGATTTTCAAGCACCAAATCTTTGATTTTTTGGAGGTGGTCCTCGTCCGTAGACATTGATGGTCGTCCAGAGCGCGGTTCGTCTTCAACGCGTTCTCGGCCCGCTTTGAACTCGTTGTACTACTTATAAACGTTTTCTTGTGCCATAGTTTGATCACCAAAGGCCTTCCGCAACATTTTCAACGTGTCCGCACAAGAATATTCGTTCCGCAAACAAAATTTGATGCAAGTTCTTCGCTCAACAAAATTACCCATCGTAAAAATCAAAAAATTAACTTTTGGTTGTTTACAAAATCACGTGTAACTCGGAGATAATTAAACCTTTTGACAAACAGACGCTTGGCAAATGTTGTAGACAGTCCTACCAACCTAGGAAAAAAAATTTACCTTTCTTCCTAATGCCCGGGAGTTTTAAATGACAATTTGACCTTACTTTTTGATTACAGTAGTATCTATTGGATCAAACAATTTTACTTCAAATACTGAACATGTCTCGAAGAAGACGTTTGCAAGTTCGTGACTTTCTATAAGTAGTTATAATAATACCCAAAAAACTTTAGAACCGAATCATGAATATTTGTGGAAAGAGGGTTCACATGAATACAATGACCCTGAAACGTCTGACGATCATTTTTTGCATGAAAGTATTGCCCAGAGACTCAAACACATGAATTCATATAACCTTTTCCATTTACTTTTTTCACAAACCATGAAATCACATATCATTGAAGCCACTAAGAAAAACGATTACGAATTATCAGACGAAAATCTTGACAAATTTATTACAGTATTGATTTTGACTTCTTTCAATATTCGCAAAAGACAAAAACATTATTGGTCGGAGAAAAATATTCTTAAATTAGATGTTGTTAAAAAATTGATGAGTCGAAACAAATTCGAAGAAATCAAGAAGAAAATACGATTTTACAAGTTACAATATAGGAATGACAAAGATCCTGTCTGGAAAGTCAGAAAATTACATGAATTTTTTAGAGAGAATTTGACACAATTTGGCTAGTTCAAGAGTAATCTTTCAATCGACGAAATAATGGTCAAGTATTTTGGTCGCCTTGCTATAAAAGAGTGCATTCTAAACAAACCAATCAGATTTTGTATCAAACTCTGGGCAATATGTTCCAGTGATGGATTTCTTTTCGACTTTGATATTTACTGCGGTAAGAAAGGCAAATAAATGAATTTAACACTCCAGAATATTGCACTCAGATCAAAAGTTGTGATTTCTATGATACAAAAATTACTGAGAATGGAGAAACCTCAAAAATTACAATTCTCCCGTCTGTACTTTGATCATTTTTTCACTTCAGCTGATCTTTTATTGCACCCGAAAAAGTTAGGGTTATCGGCAACTGGTACAGTCAGGAAAGATCTTGTAAAAGTCAATACAAAACTCCCTGATAAATCAGCAAGAGGCACTTTGAAATGTTTTCTCGAAGAGTCATGTAAAATAAATTGTATAACAGTTATGAACTCAAAACCAATCTCGATTCTCTCAACTGCTCATGGTATTTTCCCTAAAAGACCTCTACAACGATATTCTAAAGAAAAAAAATCTAAAATTTCTATTCAGTTTCCGTTTTCATTTGTTAATTATAATGAAAAGATCTTTCAATTAAAACAGAAAACTAAAACCTCTCGCAAATGCTGCTTAGTTAACACAAAATTAAACTCCCGGCAGCGCTCCTCCTCCTTTTGCCAGAGGGCCTCTCGCTGCTGGCAGCGCCGGTGCCATGTCGCGTCCTCCACCGCAAAGCCTTTTCTCTGTACGCAGAGGGTTAGCGTAGCGTTATCGGCGTTTACCCGCCAACGGAGGTTGTTGGTGGCATCTGCCTGTCCTCTGGTACAGCGCCTCCAAGCGCGCCTGCGCCGCGTTGTAGGCACTCGTGGCCTCCTCTACGGGGGCCTCAATGGCCTTCCAATCCTCTGGGAAGCCGTCTGGTGGTTGCTAGGAGGAAGCGCGTGGTCTTGTGCCGCGCGCATCCTAAGTGAGTCCCTCCTCTCGGGGTTTTCGAGAGGCGCGCGGGATCTCTCCGTGCGTACTTGTCGGCCCGCTCGGTCGATTTTTTCTGTTCTTCCGGTCCTGAGTTTGGTCGACGTAGCGGCCGAGGTCCCCCTGCGGCGGTCTCTGACCTCTGTTCTGAAGCGCACGCGTCGTCCATGCTGGGAGCATCGTCCGCCTTCTCAACGATGACGGTGGACTCCGAGCAAGCTGCTGCATTGGAGAACTCACAGACAACCCGGAGCATGCCAACGATGAATTCGTCTGCCTCCCGGCTTATCGACATCTTCTGCAGCTGGGCTAGCACCGACATCGGCGCGTCCTTGGCTGCGTCGCCTTCGTTGTCAGTAGTACTGCTGCGTAACGCGGGTGCACAGTACTATTCATCTTTGTTATCTTCCGCCCAGAATAATGCCGCTATGGTCGGTCCTTCCTTCTTATCGAACATCCGTGATAGAGCATCGGGCACGTGATTAAGTGCCTTTTTCCGGCGCTCAATGGTACAGCAATGGCCCTGTAGCTTCAAGGACTATCGCGTTAGCCTTACAGTCGGAATTTGAAGGCTACTGAGCCAGCGAAGGCTACTGTGGTTAGTTATCACCCTAAACTCGTAGCCCTCCACATACGGCCTAAATTTCTCAATAGCCCAAACTACGGCGAGGCACTCTCTTTCTGTAACACTGCAGTTTCTCTCCGCCGGGCTTAGGATACGAGTCGCGTAATCAAGCGATCGTTTCTCTCTATTGATCATTTTGAGTAATACGGCTTCGACTCCCTCGTCACTCGCGTCCGTCTGAATGACGAACTCTTCGTCAAATCTGGAACTTTGTACGAGGTCTGTCCGAAAAGTATCCGACGTACCTTCATATCTCAGCGATGGTGTTATTTTTCGTCATCGGGCGAGTGGCATTCTTTAAAGTAGTCCCCATTTGATTAAATAACGCGCTCCTAGCGGTGTTTTCACTTTTCGAAGCATTCCTGAAAGTCAGTTTTTGGATAGCCTTCAGTGTCCTCGTCGCATTATCTACAATCGTCTCTTTGTCGTCGAAACGGTGTCTTTTAAGCGGTTTTTTAAAATTCCGGAACAACCATAAGTCACAAGGGGTTATGTCGAGACTTTACGGAAGATTGGCGAAGCAGTAAGATGTTGTGCTTCGTTAAAATCTGCTACACAAGATTCGATAAATGCACTGGCGCATTATCGTGATGGAGAAGCCAGTCCCCGCTTGACCAAAAATGCGCTCGATTTCTTCTCACCGCATCACGCAATCGTTTTAGAATCTTAACTTAATATTCCTTATTAATCGTCTGAGTTGTCGATGCATATTTGTGGTGCACAACACCTTCATAATAAAAAAAAAATAATCAGCATTGACTTGATATTGCTCCAACTTTGTTGTGCTTTTTTCGGCTGTAATTCGGATGAGAGCTCCCACTGTGAAGATTTTTGTTTTGTTTCGGTATCATAATTATAAACCCACGATTCATCACCAGCAATAACCTTTTTAAACCGAGTTTGAAGCAAAGTTTGATGCAAATTCGTTGACCAGATCTTTCAGTCATTTTTAACAATAGCTAAATCCGACGAACGCAAAAAAGGTATTGTAAACAAATACACGCTGCGCATAAACTATACGTCCTGGCTTTAGCAGCAGCGACCTCTACTTCGGTTGCCCTCACTTAAGCGCTGACCTCCTGCTGCACGCCCCTGGCCTAAGTCTTGGGGCGATATGCCGCCTCTGACACTATCGCATGTTTCGCGGAACGGGCGTTCTGTCGCCGAGTTCCCTCTCTAAAGTCAACTCGGCTTTTGCCGCACAGTCTATCAATTTGTCGACCGTACAGCACTCCATGCGTGTGACGATACGCTTTATTTGCGGGAGCAGATTATCGTAAAGACTATCCACCATCTGCTTCTCGTTAAGTGCCGTCGTTATATTTACTAATATCATCTCTAGGCACGTTATATACGTGCGCGCGGGCTCGTCCGCTTGTTGAAAGCGTCTGCTGGCCTCATTCCTTAGCCTCTAAATCTCTTAAAACTAAATTTATAATTTTTGGATATCCTGGAGGATATGTTCTGAACCGCTTTTGTCAATGTCCATTTTTTTTTAAACTTCTTATGTTCTAAAATATCATATGCACTTCTTATTTTTTTGCGAACGGTATTAGGGAAGATGTCAAATTTTTTTTTCCAGAATTTTGACTTTTTATCTCTCTGGAGTGTAAGTTCCGGGCCGCTTATGTCGATGCGATTTTCTAATAGGCTTCTTATGTTACAAGAAATTATATACTGCTTAGTTTATTGCGAACAATTTTAGGAAAGATGTCAGAATTTTTTTTCAAAAATTTCCACCTTTCATCTCCCTGGAGGTTAAGTTCCGAATCGCTTTTGTTGACGCCAATTTTTTTATAGGCTTTTTATGTAACAAGAAATGATGAGTTTTGTGGATAATGATAAAGAAAACGGAGAGATTTAAATTTAATAGAAAGCAATGAAATACACTTTATTATAATATACAGAGTTTTGAATTTAATAATAAGCGACACTACACGGTAACAGTCTTCGATACGTGTACATGCGTGGGCTACACAAAACAAATTGGGACGAAAGTAAATGACGAGCAGTCGTCACGAACATCTAAATCTGTCTTGAATGTATTGTAAACAATTTATTGGCTTTATATGTATTTGTGAAGGTGAATTTGATCACACTCAACAAGAAATTATATACGCTATTTAGTATTTTGCAAACAGTTTGAGGGAAGATGTCAAAATTTTTTTGTAAATTTCCACATATCTCCCTAGAGGGTAAGTTCCGAACCGCTTTTGTCGACACCAATTTTTCTATAGGCTTCGGTTGTACCAAGAAATCATACACACTTCTTATTTTTTTGTAAACGAGATTAGGGGTGGTGTCACATTTTTTCCGAAAATTGTGACTTTTCACCCTCCTGGAGGGTAGGTTTCGGACTGCTTTAGTCGACGCCAATTTTTTCGTAGGCTTTTTATGTACCAAGAAATCATATACTACTATAATCAAAAAATAAGATCAATTTTTTTTATTTTTTTTTAAATTCTTTATTCTTACAAATCTATTTCGTTGCCTCCAAAGTAGTCCTCGCCCGACACAATACACTTATGCCAACGTTTTTTTCAATCCTCAAAACAGTTAGAAAAGTCGTTTTCCGCAATTGCCTTTAATTGACGCAGCGATTCACGTTTAATCTCCTCAATCGAGTCAAAACGATGCGAACGAACGATCGACTCAAAAAGTCGCGAATAATCAATGCGGTGTGAGTCAGTGCATTATCGTGATGCAAAAACCATGAGTTGTCTTGCCACAATTCCGGCCTCTTTTGCAAATAGCTTCACGCAAACGACGCATAACACTCAAATAATATTTATTATTAACAGTTAGGCCCGGCAGAAGAAATTCTGAATGCTCAACACCACGATAATCGAAGAAAACTGTTAACATGACCTTGATTTTTGAACGACTTTAACGTAATCTTTCTGGTCTTGCTTCGCCTTTGGCACGATATTCGCTCGATTGACCGTTTGAGACCTAAATGATTTTTCAAAATCGCTTGAATCGATTCAAATAAAATGTCAACAGTATTAACAAGGTTTCTAATTGTTAACCGACGATCTTGAAGCACAATGTTTTTGATTTCTTTGATGAGTTTCTCATCAGTTGATGTCAATGGTCGTCCTGGACGCTCTTTATCTTCGACGCTGTCTCTGCCTTCTTTGAACTGTTTGTTCTACTTGTAAACATTTCTTTCCGACCAAGTCTGCTTACCGAAGACCTTATGAAACATAAGGTAACATAATCATTCCTTTCTAGGCGTATTTTCTGGGTTGAATTTGCTAAAATTAATATTAAATATCAATTTTATTACATGTTTGTTCATTTCATGTCTTCTTTATTGAGAAAAAACGAATATGAAAAATTTTTATTTTTTATTGAAGTCCAACGCTGCAAACTTCAACTTTGTACATCTACTGCAAAACCAAATCGCTTTAGAAATAAGACAGTGCTCTGTGTTTGGTGGGATCAAAACGGTATAATCTATTATGAGCTGCTAAAATCTTATGAAACCGTTAATTAATAACTATCAGAACTATGAAACCGTTAACTAATTACTATGAAACCGTTAACTGATTGCTATCAACGGCATATGATCGATTTAAATCAAGCATTACGCGAAAAACTACCGGAAATGGGAAAAGGCAACACAAAGCATTTTGCTCCATGATAATGCCCCATTACAATCAAGGCGTTCAGTTGGGAAATATTAGCGCATGCGGCTTATTCTCCAGACTTGGTTCCGTCCGATTATCATTTATTCACATGAATGGGACACGCTCTCTCGGAACAATGCTTCAATTTATATGAAAATGTACGAAAATGATTCGATGACTAGTTTGCTTGAAAAGAAGAACTGTTTTTTTGGCGTACCATTCATAAACTGCCGAAGATGTGGGATAAATGTTTAAATAGCAATGGAGATTATTTTAAGTAAAACATTTTTTATCACTTTCGAAAAACGTGTAATTTTTACAATAAAATTCAGGTTTTATACTTCTACACCTAGTATATAATTGTAATACCAACAATTATACTAGGTGATTCAACATAAAGCCGGACTAACTAAGAAAATGCGGTTTTTTTGGTAAAATTCTTATCTAGTCTTCAACATATTCTCCTTCTACCTTGATACACTTACTCCATGGGTTTCTTAACATTTCGATGCCTTTTTTCAAATAAGATTGATCGAGACCCTCAAAATACGCTATTTTCTCCTGTTTGACCACCTCTTTTGACAAAAGTTTTTTACCCTAAAGCCATCTTTTCAGGTTCGGGAAGAGGTAATAATCACTGGGGGCCAAGTCAGGAATATAAAGGCGGATTGGGAAGCGATTCGAAGTTCAGTTCATTAATTTTTGCCATTGTTTGCAATGATTTGTGAGATGGCATATTAGTATCTTGCAAAAACAGAATTTTTTTCTTCGCCAAATGCCGTTTTTGCTTGATTTCCTCACTTAATCGGTCCAATAATGAACAATAATACTCTTCTGTTACTGGCTCTTCTTTTCCTAAAAAATCTATAAAAATTATTTTGGGTGCGTCCCAAAATACGAAGACTATAACCTTTCCGGCCGTTCTTTGAGTCTTCGGTTGTTTGGGAGCGCTTCCATCAGTTTCTATTTATTTTTTTGATTGTTGTTTTGACTCTGGTGTAAAGTAGTGGTGTCATCAATTGTGATTAACCGGCGAACAAAGTCTTTTGTATTACGCTCGAATAGCTCCAAACATTGCTTTGAATCACGAGCACGTTGTCTCGTGATTACGACGTAATCACTTGTCGTTTTTAGTCAAGGGTGAGCAAACGCGGCACCCATCTTGCGACTAGCTTTCTTATTTCCAAATTTTCATGTGAAATAGAAATAATTGATCCAGTTAAAATGCAAGTGATCTTAGCTAACTCACGCACTTTAACTTCAAGATCATCAAGAACAATGTCATAAACTTCTTTAATCACTTGTTCAGTAGTAGCCGTTTTTTCTGGTCCCTCGCCATGTTCGCTTTTTGTGCTCGAATGACCCCTTTTGAATTCAGCAAGCTAATAACAAATAGTTGTTTTCGACGGAACTGATTCGCCATAATACTTATTTACCTTTTCCTTCGTTTCTTTTGCCTTTTTTCTACGTAAAAAATAATGTTTAATAAGTGCACGAAATTCAACGCTATCCATGTTTTTAGAAAATTTCAAAGTAGACTTCTTTCAATTGTAACTCTTTTTATAATTGACGGATCGATCTAAAAATTTTAATATAATTGAGACAGTAAACAACTTGTTAAACGAACAAATTTTGATCGAGCTCAGTGCTGCCATCTTTTCGAGTTCGGCCTAATATATTTTACATTTTTTTAATAGCAACAGCGGTTCCAATGTAAGATAAAATCGGTTTTACATATATTCTTGGTTAGCATCATTTATTTTATAACATAGCTTATCGAATTTGAAGTTGATATTGCTCAATTTTGCTTTATGATTTTATCTATTTTTTATTAATTTTCTATGTGTGGATATGTAAGTAAAAAAATGTGCTTTTGAAATAATGAAATGGGCAAAACAATGGAATGATAAAATAAACGTAACATAAAGAACGGCAACTTCGCATCGAACCACGATCAGAGTTTCGTGGATACGCAGTGAACAATGATAGAATTTCGAGAAAACTAAAGTATTTATAGTTGTAGGTTATACTTCCTAAATTTCAATAATGGCATCGAATTATGATCGCACATTACACAAGTATTAAATAGCAACAAATATGTAACGTCGGTGTTACATTTGCATAAAAAATACGCTGCCTGCCTTTTTTTGCTTTTTAGCGCCTAAGCACCAAAATTTTTCAACGCGAGATGGCTGAAGATTCGACGACTAGATTTTGTAAAAGATGAGGGTGCGTTTCAGGATTAAGCAGATGCAGGAGACTATTCCAAAAACGGAACCAGCCTCGAGCCCTGCTATGGAGAAGGTCCTAGCGAGGGCGTATCACAGATAGAAAAATGATCGACCGCTTTTCGGCCAAAAATTCCTTCAGAGGAAAAGAAGGATGGTTTGTGAAAAAAGAAATGAAAAAAAAGAATAATTACAAGAAAACTTATCTTATTTTGTAAAGACGTAGCGGCAGACGATCCTCTCTCTCTCTCTCTCTCTCTCTCTCTCTCTCTCCCCTCCCCCTCCTCTCTCCCTTTAGTAGAAGCCCTAGGCATCTCATTAGGCAGTGTAAGCAATATTTTGACTGAAGTATTATGTTTCAGAAAGCTGTGTGCACAATGGATGCCGCATTCGCTAACAATAGAACAAAAACACATTTGAATGCGACTTTTTCAGCAACATTCAGAGCGTTTTTAAAAGGATAAAGTGGATTTTGTGCGTCGATTCATCACTATGGATGAGAGCTGGGTCTATCACTATGATCCTGAATCAAAACAAGAAGCTAAAGAGTGGTGTGAACCTGGTTCTTCGGCTCCGAAACGAGTTCCTGTCCAGAAATCGGCCAAGAAGGTGTAAGCATCAGTTTTTTGGGATGTGAAAGGAATTTTATTTGTGGATTACTTGCAAACTGGTAAAACAATAAATTCTGAATATTATTGTAACCTTTTAGACCAGCTGAAGGAAAAAATTCGTAAAAAAGACCCGGTTTGCAGAAGAAAAAAATCCTTTTTCATCGGGACAATGCACCGTGTCACAAGAGTTTTTTGACAATGACTCAAATCCATCAATTAAAGTTTAAATTGCTAGAGCATCCACCGTATTCACCAGATTTGGCCCCTAGCGACTTTCATCTGTTTCCAGACCTAAAAAATTCATGCGTGGAAAGCGTTTTTCATCAAATGATGAGGTCATAACAGATGTGGAAGCGTATTTTGCAGCCCTTCCAGATTCTCACTTCAGGGATGGAATTCATAAATTGGAATCTCGTTGGAACAAGTGTATTGATGTTAAGGGAGACTATAGTGAATAATAAAGTGTATTTCAAACCATAAAATTGTGTTTTTCTTATTAAACCGCCAAACTTATTGAACAGCCTGGTACCTACTAAAACTAAAAAATATTCTGACAAGGAAACTATTCCAACACGACATCACCGATGTTAATAATTTTTTAATATGTTGTTGAGTATAATAAGAAATAAAAGACACGTATTTTTATTCATTTGCGAAAAAACACTTTTAGGGGGTGAAAACCGTCCCCAAAATTCACATTCAAAAGCAGTTTATTTATAATATCTCAAAAACTACTTGAACTTATAAGGTAAAATAAAAGTCAAAAAATTTAAAAAAAAAAAAATGCTTCTTCTGACATGACTTCTATGCCGAAGAGTTATAACCCTCTTTTTATAGGGGTAAATGTGCTATTTTTTTTTTTTTTTTACTTCTTTTTTATGAAAAATTTATTAAAGTAGCTCAGTTGGGTTTAAAATTGTTCAGATAATGGGAAATTGAAAAATTTTATTTGATGTGTTTTAGGGTTTTTAAAGAAAAAATTTTTTCTGGTGTTTTTTACTCCTAGAAACCACCCCTGCTAAACCATAAGTAGTCTAATCGACCTAACTCTGAGAACAACGATTTTAGTTGCTTGATTGTTAGGATTAAAAATTGCACTGATATTCACAAAATGTAAACTTAATTTTGACGTATCATTTGGGATTTTGTAAGAAAAACAGAGTTTACACATATACATAAATAAATATGTATTAGGTTGCTGCAGGTGAAATGGCCGATTTAGTAATGACATAAAGTTGGCTGCAATTTTAGTGTATTATGTTGGCACAAGGCGGCGAAAATGATATAACATATTGAAGTATAAATACTGCAACCTTGGTTTATGGAGTCATTTCTGTTTTGCACTTCATAGTGATCGTTACAACAAAAAGAGAAAGTGAACATGAAAGTGAATCAAAAACGGCTACTTTTACAATACGAATTTAAGTTAAAGCACAACGCAACGGAAGCAACGAGGACTTTCAACAGCGCATATGGGCCTGATACAGTTAGCGAACGAACCACTCGGCGGTGGCTCGAAAAATTTCGATCCGGAGATATGGACCTTGGAAATGAGCCACGTGGACACCCAGGACCATTGATCGATAACGATGAGCTGCGTGCATTAGTGGAGTCTGACGCCCGCCAAACCATAAGGGATCTTGCCGAGAAATTAGGCGTTTACAATTCGACAGTTTGCCGCCACTTGCAACAACTTGGAAAAGTGAAAAAGCTTGACAAATGGGTTCCGCATGATCTTACCAGGCAAAACATGACGTGTCGAATGGAGATTTCAAGTTCTCTTCTCTCCCGCAACAAAAAGGAACCGTTCTTGCACCGATTGTGACTTGCGATGAAAAGTGGATTTTATACGATAATCGTCGCCGATCGGCCCAATGGCTAGATGCCGATGAAGCGCTAAGGCACATGCCAAAACCAAGCCTTCATCCAAAGAAAATAATGGTAACTGTTTGGTTGTCTGTAGCTGGAGTGATCCACTATTCGTTTCTGCAACCTGGCGAAACCATCAATGCTGAGAAATACTGTGCTCAACTGGATGAAATGCATTAGAAATTGATAGTGCAACGACCCAGGGTCGTCAACAGGGATAGAGTGATACTGCTTCATGATAACGCACGACCTTATGTATCGAGAACAACGGTTCAAAAATTAAACGAGTTGTGCTATGAGACTCTTCCTCACCCTCCATATGCACCAGACCTCTCACCAACAGATTACCATTTCTTTAAACATTTGGATCACTTTTTGACAGGAAAAAGATTTAATAATGAAGCTGCTATCAAAAATGCCTTCGAGGAGTTTCTTCGAAGCAGAAACTCGGACTTCTACAAAACTGGAATAAATGTACTTGTATCTCGTTGGGAAAAATGTGTTGCATCTATTGGTACCTATTTTAATTTAATAAATTGTCTTTATAAAAAGTTACAGCTGTTTAAAAATGTATTACTAAATCGGCCATTCCATCTGCAGCAACCTAATATATATATTTTAGGACCTTGAATATGTTCTCGCTGTTTTCTTTACAAAATAAAAGTTTTATTAAAAATATAAAGCACAAAAACATTTCACTCGAAGTATTGTCAATAACTAGAGACTACTTTTTCCCATTTTTCTGATAGTATGTTCCAGAAAGATGAGCTCCAGACCATGTGAACAAAGAAGTTGCATTAAATTTTATCTTCGGAATAAAATTTCTCATGCAGTAACGCTTAGAATATTGCATAAGGTCTTCGGTTAGCAGACTTTGTCGGAAAGAAATGTTTACAAGTGGTACATACAGTTCAAATAAGGCAGAGACAGCTTCAAAGACAAAAAACGTCCAGGCCGACCATCGACATCAACTGTTGAGAAACACATCAAATAAATCAAATACCTTGTGCTCAAAGATCGTCGTTTAACAATTAGAGACCTTCTTGATACTATTGGCATTTCATTTGGATCGATTCAAGCAATTTTGTAAGATCGTATGGGTTTTAAACGCGTCAAATCTCGATTGGTTCCAAAAACACTCAATTTTTTTTAAAAAAAGCGTTGTGCTAATGTGTACGAGGAGATGCTTTCAGACTACCAGAACGTCATGTAACGCATTATTACGGGAGAGAAGACATGGATCTATGCCTACGATCTAGAAATAACCGATCAATCGAGCGAAGATTGTGCCAAAGGCGAAGCAAGACCAGAAAGATTACGTTAAAGTCATTCAAAAATCAAGGTCATGTTGACAGTTTTCTTCGATTATCGTGGTGTTGTGCATTCAGAATTTCTTCCGCCAGGCCTAACTGTTAACAATAAATATTATTTGAGTGTTATGCGTCTTTTGCGTGAAGCTATTCGCAAAAAGGGACCGGAATTGTGGCAAGACAACTCATGGTTTTTGCATCACTATAATGCACCGTTTCACACCACATCGATTATTCGCGACTTTCTGGCCAAAAATTCAACTGATATCGTTCCACAACCACCGTATTCGCCTGATATAGCGCCGTGTGACTTCTGGCTGTTCAATAAACTCAAAATGCTACTCCGGGGACATCGTTTTGACTCGATTGAGGAGATCAAACGCGAATCGCTGCGTCAATTGAAGGCAATTCTGGAAAAAGACTTTTCTGATTGTTTCGAGAATTGGAAAAAATGTTGGCATTATTATATTATGTCGGGCGGGGACTACTTTAAAGGCATCGAAATAGATTTAAAAGAATAAATAAAGATTTTAAGAAAGAAAAAAAATTGGTCTTATTCTTTGATCATAGTAATTCAATAATGGGGTGTATTGATGAAAGACCAGACAAGTTTGATAATCCCTTAGACTTCAATTTCGGAGGTAATTGCAATACTCATTGCGAAATAAAAGGATGTAACAATATTGCCATTGTACGATGTGGCTAGTCTAAGAAATCCTATTTTCAATATTTCTATGAAAATTGCTATTACTGCCAAGACTTCTAAAAATAATATATTTCAAGTTGAAAATTCGACTAATAATTCTTTGTAATAAAATTACAGATATATTCTTTTTATTTATTTTTTTTAATAAAAATACAGATATGTCAGAAAGAAGTATTTTAGAGATTATTTGACGTAAGTTTCTAAGTAAACTTAATCTTTTAATTTTACTTATTAAAACATAATTTTTTACTTTTTAAAGCCAAATCTAAACTTGAAAAATGAAAATATTAAAGAAAAATATAGTTTTTCCAAAATTAAAAATATGAGTTGTAAACCCTCTTTTACATTTTGTTTATAGACCTATTCCCTATCCCATGTAACTCCTACAAACCGCATCTACCAAACCACAAGTGAACTAACTCACCTCACCAACTAACCTCTAACCCACCTAACTGCTAGAAGTCCTTTAGTTCATCCTACAATAGAATATTGGCTTATTATTCAGCAGTTTAGCGAGACCCGCATAATCATAGTTATTCAGGTGGTAAGGTGAGTTGGTTCACTTGTGGTGTAGGATTGAATAATTTCAAGAAAAAATATACTATTAAACTTGCTGTTTCCAGAGTTAGGTTGGTTGGTCTGCTTGTGGTTTAGTAGGGGTGTTTTTAAGGAGTTAGTTGGGTTAGGGGTTAGATGGTTAGGTGAGTTAGCTCGCCTGTGGTGTGAGATTTAATTATTTGAAGAAAAAATACGCAAATAGAATTTTTGCATCATGATCTTTATATTGTGACGGTGAGTTCGTCATAGGTCGTCGACGAAGTATGTAAGTGTTTACATTCTTGCGCGACTGTCGCCAGGTTGCTGCTTGTATAAGCCTGTTCAGCCGCGATAATGCGGATTTTTCGGAAAGCCGGCAACCTTCGAAAATCACGCGATTTTCGAACTTGCGGCGATGATCAGCGAGGAATTTTGGGAGCCGCAAGGGAAGGGGAGAGGAGAGCGAGCGCAACAAGCAGTTACGCCGTGCTCTCCTACAAGTGAGTTACGCTGTGCTCTCCTGCGAGTGAGTTTCGCTGCACGCTCCCGCGAGGACGGTAGAGATAGATCCCGCGGTTGAACTTAGTTTTGTTTCTCTTTTATTAGTGAAGGTGTGTGAGAGAGAGAGTGAGAGAGTAAAGAATAAGTCGAGAGAGCAGTGCGAGGGAGAAAAGGAGCGACGACGAAGAGGCTCAGCGTAGAGAACAGACGGGGGACGAGGAGATCAAGTGTCAGCGGGAGGCAGCTAGAAATTGCCACCGCGACACCTAAAGCCGAGGGTAAGGAGGAGACTGTCGGCGAGCAGACAAGCTCTTACCGTGGTCCAGCAGCCGTTCTCCGGAGGGAGAGTAGCCGAACGTTCAACGGCCAGCGGGCGAGTTACGTGAACACCAACGATGAGTGTCCTCATTTTGTCCGAGTGAAATAAGCGCGAGAGAGAGAGAGAGCAAGGGTGTGTGGTAGCGGGTCCGTGGTGAGGGTGGCGAGGAATTGCCAGTTCCCTGCCCTGGGGAAGCGATAGGCCTCCGTCGGCTGGAGAAACAGTGGCGGGTGGTCGGCCTGCATTGCGTTGCGCTAGAGTGAGAGAGAGAGAGAGTGAGTGAGAGAAAGAGAAAGAGAGAGAGAGAGAGAGAGAGAGAGAGAGAGAGAGAGAGAAAGAGAGAGAGAGATGGAGGGAGGGAGGGCGTGAGAGAGCATAAAACGTTCATTAAATAATTTTTGTGCGAGGCCTACAGGGCGCACATAGATATTTCGGCTACGACGTGGTGCCCTTGTCACAATATTCTTCTTAAAAATCCAATGTTTTTAACAATCATGTCTATGTTGTTAAATTCATTTATAGAATCTATTAATATTTGTTTAATTTTTCCAGATAACTCAATTTCTTTATAAGTTGTCACATAACCTTGTATTTGTAAAGTTTGAAAGTACGCTAATAATAAATTTATAGCATTCAAAGGATGGATCCTCATCGTTAAATCTGAATAAACAAACGAAATGATTCAATGTATTTCGAAAACTGATTTTATTCGTGAATATGAATTCATTTGAGACTATAGTAACTCTCTATATTTTTTATTGATAAAATTAGTGTGAAGAAGAACGTATAAAAATAATTTCACTACGTGTTCTCATACATTCACGTACAAAAATAATGTAAACCGTATAAAATTAACTTATAAAACTCTGCACACAAATAATTCATAAAAGATTTTAAAAACAATATATACCTTAATCTTTTATTGATTATATTATTTATGTAAAGAGTTTTATGAACTAATTCTACAAGGATAATATAATTTCAAAATGTTCACACACACACGCACACACGCACGCACAAACACAAGCACACGCACACGCACACACATAAACGTTAACGTTAATGTTTTTAATAGAAAATAAAAAAAAATTAACGTATTATCAGCAGTTGTAATAAATTAATACATAAATATTAAAGAGATGTAGTTATCTAAAAAGATTTGTTAATAAATTTACTTTTTATTACTTAAAATAAAATAAAATTCATTAGGATACGATAGTAATTAAATTCATTTAAAAAAACAAGCCTTGTGTCCCAAAGTTTCACGTGTACGACCTACGTCATGAATCCTGCAAACAACGTATCTAACACTATGTTTAGATATGTGAATATTGCAGTGCGAAGTGTGCAAGAAGTAGCATGCACATTAGCGTAATTTTACAAATAGAAATACGTACATTAAATTCCAAAACAATTTGAATTGTATAAAGTAAGAATATATATAGTTAGTTGTATATAATGTATGCAGATAAGTTGCTGCTAATGACCATGCCATAGGGCTGTCCGTTTATTATCAAAAAAGTATCTTCAAAATTAAAGAAACATACTTGACAATACACAATAGATTTCAGGGCTTTTATGTGTGTAAAATAGTTTGAAAAAAATATAATTCATGTTTGCGACAAGTGTTATTAGAAAATACAAAAATAAAGGAGAAATAAAAAAAGAAGTCAGTGCTGAAAATATAAAAAAATTATACTTGACCATATACATATTGGATTTCACAAATTTCCTTTGCCTAAATTCGTTTTAAAATATTTCAATATAAAAATGATCAAACATGTGTCTAGGAAAAAAATATTCATTAACAGAAATAGAAGCATAGTAATAAAAATAAATAAAAACTTAATAGATGTTTCTAAATAAGTATTTATGTATGTAATATGTTGCTCAAATGTAGTTGCTTAAATGAAGTATATCTTAATTAATAAATCACTCGCACAGTGAGAAGTCGCGAATAAGAGAGTAATCTTGAAGAATTGTGCGGAGTGTGTAAGATTGTTTAAAAATAATATAATGAACATCTGCATCAAGTTTTATTAGTATTTTATAGTTATAAGAAATTATTAAACAATTATTTGATTTAAAAAGATACTATAGTAATAAAGTTATTGTCAGCCGTAACCCATACTTGCCAAATTTTTTTCCTTTGTAAAAAGAGGGTGTACTAGGATTTCACAACTTGTTCAGAATTCGATAAGTCAAAGAATCATTCATAGAAAATGATAATTTGTTCTGAAGAAATATTTCAAAATACGTTATAATCTGTAATTATTGTTGTTGTCTAAAATATACACCTTTATGTGAAAGAAAAAGTTAATTAATGTTAAATTTAATGTGTAAATAAGTAAATTTATTACTCTTGCTATTTTAGTTTAAAAAAAATGATATGTGTGCATGAAATCACAAACTTTAATTGGAAATATTATTGTATATTACAACAGAATACATGATACATGTTCCAAATAATTATGATTTATTAATGTATTTGCTCAAAAAAAGCAGGTTAATATCTTTAGAGCCTCTTGTCCATTGTTTTTGACTAACTTTATTATTATTCACAAAAAACCATATACTATTTAATTTTAACATATTAGGTTGCTGCAGATGAAATGACTGATTTAGTAATAAATTTTTAAACAGCTGTAACTTTTATAAAGACAATTTACTTAATCAAAATAGGTACCAATAGATGCATCACACTTTTCCCAACGAGATACAAGTACATTTATTCCAGTTTTGTAGAAGTCCGAGTTTCTGCTTCGAAGAAACTCCTCGAAGGCATTTTTGACAGCAGCTTCATTATTAAATCTTTTTCCTGTCAAAAAGTGATCCAAATGTTTAAAGAAATGGTGATCTGTTGGTGAAAGGTCTGGTGAATATGGAAGGTGAGGAAGAGTCTCATAGCACAACTCGTTTAATTTTTGGACCGTTGTTCTCGATACATGAGGTCGTGCGTTGTCATGAAGCAGTATCACTCCATCCCTGTTGACAAGCCTAGGTCGTTGGACTATCAATTTCTGATGCATTTTATCCAGTTGAGCACAGTATTTCTCAGCATTAATGGTTTCGCCAAGTTGCAGGAACGAATAGTGGATAACTCTTGCTACAGACCACCAAACAGTTACCATTATTTTCTTTGGATTAAGGCTTGGTTTCGGCATGTGTCTTGGCGCTTTATCAGCATCTAGTCGTTAAGCCGATCAGCGACGATTATCCTATAAAATCCACTTTACATCGCAGGTCACAATTTGGTGCGAAAACGGTTCCTTTTTGTTGCGGGAGAGAAGAGAACTTGAAATCTCCATTCGACACGTCATGTTTTGCTTGGTAAGATCATGCGGAACCCATTTGTCAAACTTTTTTACTTTTCCAAGTTGTTGCAAGTGGCGGCAAACTGTTAAATTGTGAACGCCTAATTTCTCGCCAAAATCCCTTATGGTTTGGCGGGGGTCAGGCACCACTAATGCACGCAGCTCGTCGTTATCGATCGATGGTCCTGGGTGTCCACGTGGCTCATTTCCACAAGGTCCATATCTCTGGATCGAAATTTTTTGAACCACCACCGAGTGGTTCGTTCTTTAACTGTATCAGGCCCAAATGCGCTGTTGATATTACTCGTTGCTTCCGTTGCGTTGTGCTCTAATTTAAATTCGTATAGTAAAAGTAGCCGTTTTTGATTCACTTCCATGTTCACTTTCTCTTTTTGCTTTTACGATCACTATGAAGTGCAAAACAGAAATGACTCTATAAACTAAGGTAGCAGTATTAATACTTTAATATGTCATATTATTTGCGCCGCCTTGTGCCAACATAATACACTAAAATTGCAGCCAACTTTATGTCATTGCTAAATCGGCCATTTCATCTGCAGCAGCCTAATATTTGTATAGTATCCTAATTTTGTCTCATTAATTTTATAACCTAATTTTTCATTTACTTATAAATAAATATGTTTAATGACTGTTGAATGCATAAGAAAGGACGAGTTTGTTGTATTCTTGTATATTTATCATGTCTTACAATAACAAAAAATAAATTGATATAAATATATAATTTTGTTCCATTGCTTTTAAAATTTAATAGTTAATTTATTTAATGAAAGTTTAACGGATAAAAAATGTCTTTATACTTTATAGCAAGAATATATACATTAGAATAGAATACGCATGTTGTTTTGAGTAATTCTAAATCCAAGGCATCTGGATAGTTAAACTCTCTGTAACGTCGGTACATGACCTCCGTTTTTTTCTCGTGTCAGCCGATAAGTTTCTTCTCTGCCTTTCCTACCTCGATAAAGCCCCCTCTACAACCTACGCGATGCACTCTCCACTGACATAGACCGTTGTGAAAATTAACCTAAACACAAACCGAGAGTTGAATAGCCGCTCTCGTTAGATTCAATTTGACTACGATGCAATTTTTTACAAACAATCACACACAAGTAATCAAAATCATGCATACTATAACTGGAAATAATGTTCTTTCTAAGTCGATCAATACGAATTTCGTTGACATTCGGCATACAAATTTTTGCAAAGTAATTTTTTCTTGAATAAGCATCTACAGCGTAATTTAGGACATCGCGCAATAACCTGGAATGTCACGAATTCCTCTTGCAAAACCCTCATAATAATTTTTTTTTTATAAATAATTAATAAATTACACAAAATTTTTAAAATAAATAATTAATTTTAATGAATAGGCCAATGTTCGGCTGTGACATGCATCTATTTTAAAAACATTCTTCCAGTTAAATTTTAATTTGTACAGCGGCAATTCACCTATTCTATCTATTATTATTTCACTATTTTATAGTAAATATTTATTACTATTATATTATTTTATATATCTTTAATAACTGTCTGCGACATGCGTTTTCATAAAAATAGTCGCGTTTTGTAATGAAAATTAATTCTTCGATTAAGTCCATACAGAACATTTATTTCCATATTATTACTGGTAATTCCATTATTAATTTACAATTGCATTAGCGTTTCGTATATCTATTAAATAACTCTTTGAAAATAAAGTTAATCAAATAAGTACTTCTCCAACAGTCCATTAATTAAAAATTATAACTTCTAAATAATGATTATTTAGACTATTATTCTACAATTATTTCTTTCTTGTAATTATAAATCACTCGTGTCTCTAATAGCAATCTTTTTTTTTATTATTTGTATAATCATTCTTTATCTAAAAATCATTATGTAAATTAATCACCTAAAATGCGACGAAAAACTTCGTTTTTTTTTTTGTAATATGCGTTAAATTTTAAATGGCACACGATCATACAATTTAAATTAACATAATTCTATTGTAAATAGCAAATAATAAACCTATGTAAAAATTCAGCAGAAATGGATCATCTATCTCTCTAATTTTAGCTCTCCCTCCCTCGGACCAAGAAGCTCACCAGGAAGAGGGGGCCCGAAGAACTTGCCCTCTCCCGAATTTTCAAAAATTGCGAGATAGCTTCTCCCACGTGTTTAAATACGATACAAATTTTCACCAAGTGCAGACCTCAGGCAGCACTCAAGAAAAACATTACTACGGATCATATAGACGAGTAGACCTCAGACAGCACTCGAGAAAAACATTACTACGGATCATATAAACGAGCAGACCTAAGGCAGCACTCGAGGGAAACATTTCTATGCAATCTACAAAGAAACATCTCTACGCAATCTACAAGGAAACATCTCTACACGATTTCTAAGGAATCATATCCACGAGCAAACTTCAAGCAACTACGAAGCATCTACGAAGCATCAACTGCGAGCAGACCTCAAGCAACTATAAGAAAGCAACTACGACAAGCAGGCTATTCAATTTTTCAAATAAATAAGAAGGCGACGAAAAGACGAGAAGTCAGCAACAACAACAGGAAGCCAGAAAGAGAAGAGATAGAGATAGAGAGAGATACAGAGAGATACAGAGAGATACAGAGAGATAACGAAAATTACAGAGAGATACCGAAAATTACAGAGAGATACAGATAGATACAGAGAGATAAAGAAAGATACAGAGAGATACAGAGAGATACAGAGAGATACAGAGAGATACAGAGAGATACAGAGAGATACAGAGAGACAAACTGCTGACTAGGGAATTGTAACCTGCAAATTTATTGTTATTAAGATTGACGCATAGTTTTCTATTTATCTGTGTTCTGATCGTTAATTATTGCGGAATTATCATCCTCTCGTTTCGTTTTGCTATCTTTATAATTTCAAAATTAATAAACGTCAATTAACTCAGCTTAATCAAAAAATAAATTTCTTATTAATTTTATAACATTTTTAATACTGTTAATTGATTCCTTAAATCCAAAACCCTCATAATAACAATAATATTTAAAATTGTTAAATTTATCTAGGAGTAAACTTTTTCTCTATCATTGATTGTCACTTTATATTAGGTGTAGTAAAAAGTAATCTATTATTTTGCCAATAGATGGCTTTAGTAATCTGTATCTCCCGTTGTAAAAGTGCGATCGGGTTACACTAGATGGCGTTAGAAAGATAAGATTTTGTACTAAAAAAGCTTGTGATACAGTTTTGTGATTGCTTGACTCAGTATTTTTTTAGCACGCGTCAAAGACGGACACCAACAAAGAGAAAATACGCCATATCTTACAGTTTTTCTTCGATAAAGGCGAAAACGCAAGCCAGGCAGTTGAAAATGTGAATAGTGTTTATGGTCCTGATACTGTAATAGCCAATCACGCGCAATTTTGGTTTCGTCGATTCCGTTCCGGTAATTTTGACGTCAAAGATGCACCACGCTCTGGAAGGCCAATTATCGAAAATGTCGATAAAATAATGGAAATCGTCGAGTCCGACCGTCACGTAAGCACTGTTTCGATTGCCCAGGAGCTAAACATTGCACAAAAAACCGTTTGGAACCACTTAAATAAGGCTGGATACGAAAAGAAGTTCGATGTATGGGTACCACACGAGTTATCGCAAAGAAACCTCATGGACCGAATTTCCATCTGCGAATCGCTGCTGAATCGCAATAATATCGATCCATTTCTGAAGCGGATGGTTACTGGTGATGAAAAGTGGGTCACTTACGACAACGTCAAGCGACAACGGTCGTGGTCAAATCGCGGTGAGCCGGCGCAAACGGTGGCCAAGCCAGGATTTACAGTCAGGAAGGTTTTGCTGCAAAAATAATGGATTTCTTTTTACTACACCTAATATTACAATCTTTTATTTTTAAATTTAATGATATGTCCATATACGATGCAATTTCCTGAAAACATTTAGTTTTTAGGAATTATTTATTTGTTCGCTTATTGCCTTTTCATCGTTTAATATGCGTAATTGTTTGTTTTAAATGAAATTAAAACAAAGATTGATATTTAAAAAAAATGTATTATTTCCTGTGTAAGAATGTGTACATAAGTATTACAAAAATAGAAATATATTAGAAGGCAATATACTTTTTATAATTGGATCAAAGCGGCTTTTATTAAATATAATTTACAGTATGCAAAAAATAAATTTTATTATTTACAATCAAGTCCCCTGATATGGCGGTAGCACATCTCATCGAAGTTGTCTAGTTTTAGCCTGCTAAAAGGAAATAAGAATAGTGATAACTTACTTTCGTGATTCTTTAGGTTAAAGAGAGTTAAAAAAAAACAGAAACATATTGTTGAATTTTGCTAAAGAACGTAACAGTTGTTAAATTTATTTAAATAATGATTAGAAACTTACGCTTTAAATATAATGCATTTGTCAATTAATAATGGAATGAATATAATATTTGTATTTGGAAAAATTTTTACACACCTATTTTTATTTTATAAAATATTTCTTATTTTTGCAGGTCTCACAAGTGTATCAAACAATTTTATTTTCAAGATTATTAAACCTCGCAAAATTTACTACGGATTTTCATTTAGAGCGACTTCTGGTTGATTGTGTTCGGTATAATGATATGCAAATCAGAATAGATCATGGAAAGAAGTGTGTTCACTTTGGTGTTGATTTATCAGAAGCACAGAGAGAAGATCGCCCTGAAGGCCCTGTTTTACAGGCTATGCCATCTGAACAGATTCGTTGTCAGTTAGTTAATATGGCCACTGTTTTGCATCGTGCCAACAATATCATTAATCCTCACAAAAAAAAGCAAGAACGCGGAAAATTAAGAGCTATTATGGTTAATCACTATCATGAAACAAAATTAAAAGAACATCAGCGAATTTTAGGCAGACATAAAATAATTGAAGAACGTAAAGAATACATTGAACATATGAATTTTGTTCGAGAAGAAGAAGAAATGCGAAGACAAGAAGAACTTCAACGACAACAATTATTAGCTGAGCAAAAACGTTTAGAACACGAGCGTGAAGAACGTGAACGTAAACGTCAACAATCTGAAATTCAACAAATAAAAGATAGAACATTAAAAGAAAAAATGCAACAAATATCTCAAACAAGTCATGGTCAAAAAGTCCTTAAAAAATTAGACGAAGATGAGATAAAAAAACTTGATGCAGAACAAATAGCTGCACGCGAAGCAGAAGAATTACAAAAAGAGAGAAAGGAAATGCAGCAAAAATTAAAGTCTCAAGAGAAAAAAATTGATTATTTAGAGCGTGCAAAACGTTTGGAAGAGATACCATTACTTGAAAAAGCAATGGAAGAAAAACTTGAGCTTGCTAAACAACGTTGGGAACAGCAAGAGGCTGAAAGAATTCAAGCAGCGGTTGAAGAACGTAATCAAGCTGTAGCCACTCGTGAACGTTTGTCTAGAATGAAAGCAGATGCAGAATCATTCCTTGACAAGATTCTGGCTGAACGTAAAAGTGTTTACTTAGAAAAATTAAAAGATTTTGAATCAAGATTAAACGATGAACGAGCTAAAAGATTACTAAAACGAAAATTACAAAGAAAAATGGAAAGAAAATTACAATGGGAGAAAGAAGTAGCTGAAGCAGCTGAAAGAAAACGATTAGAAGAATCACGTGCTCGTCAAGAGGAAGAAAGAAAACGTTTAGAAGAAGACAAAATTAAACGTGAAGAAGAAGAAAAAATTTGTCGAGTAAAAGAAGAAGCTAAAGAAGCTGAGCGTCTAGCAAAATTAGAAAAACAAGCTGAGATTATAAGACAGAAAGAATTAGAAATAGAACGAAAATTAGAAGAAGAAAAATTAAGAAATTCGGAAAGACAGCATATGAGTTGGAGAAATCGATGTAAGTAATTAATATTATAGACTAAATCTTACTCATCATTAGTTGATAAATAAAGTCACTAGTTGATAAATAAAGAGAAAAATATGTCGATTGAAATGTAGGTCAATAATATGATTCATATCAATACCTTATTAATATTTTTAACAATCTTTACTTTGTCCAAATAATTATGCTCGATGTGATCGCATTACCTTCTTTTTTTTTTTTTTTTTTTTTTTTTTTTTTAAGAAATTTATTCAATTTTAAAATTAATAATAATATTCTATTGAGAAAACTTAGTCACTAGTTTATAGTGTAGGATAGTTTTTACTTTAAAATCATCTAAAACTAATGCACAATATTACAATTTAAGGTTAAAAAAACATTTCTGAAAAATTATTTAATATTGTAACTTTTGTTGATTTTTATTAAAAAAAAAATTAAAATAAGAGTCATATTATCGAACTCAAACCGCTATTTCAAGTCCTGCATTTTAATTTATTTTAAGTAAAGGGGGCAGTTTGGGTCTTTTACATGAAATTTCAACAATTTTTTTTAAACAGAAGTATTTATTTTTATGTATTAAGACTTTTGCATATCAAAGAATCATCATTAAATTATATAAAAAAATTTTTTTTTTTCATTTTTATTTACAAATGGTGACAATAGAGACGTAAAAAAAATGGCTGATAAGATATCTCATGACTAGGATGCCCGAAACAAAAAATTCAAACCGCATTTTGAAAAATAGTCGATTGGCTATAGCCCCTACCAGAATTAAACATTTTGGACAAAAAAAAAACAAAATAGCGGACTTTTTAATTTTTTGACTTGTTTTTTGCAACAAAATTGTTGAATAAAATTGTTAAAAAGGTATAAAAAATTCTGAATCTGGTAGGGGCTGAAGCTGTTCATCTCCTTAATACTCAGTTATTTTAGCCCGATCGGTAATATAGATTTTTCAAAATCATGTCAGCCAGGTCAAAAACGTTGTTTCGAGAAAAACGCGTTTTAATGTAAAAATGGACATAAAATTGTGAAACTTACATCTTACGCTTAATCAGCGATTCTTGCTCCATATAATATACCTTCTCCCTCCTCAAGAAGGTCATTTGCATGAGATTTTTCCTTCCTGAGCTCAGTCCTGCTCTCCTTTGAAGCTTCAAGGCTGCGGCGGTTGGCAGAGCCGATACGCTGAGCATCGCGTTGCTGCGCAAAATCTACTGCAGTTTTCCCAACAGTGACTCCCATAACCTCCATAATTTTCAATAAAGGTTGACATCCTTCATTATATGTGCACGCAGCACAATAAGTGTCAATTTCAACAATTTTTTTCCCCGCGAACATGTTTTGAAACAATATGCCAAACACAAGAATTGAAGCTTTCGTTTGAATTTTGCGTATTTGCTCCAGTGCATCGTGTCAGCAAATCATCCGTAGTAAGATCTTCGTAGATTTTTTTAAGCAACGGTTGAATCTCATTATCTAAGGTGGGGGGGGGGGGTGTTTGCATTCTCCCAATTTTCCCTCTGCTTCCGCAGCTCGATATGAGCACCAAAGAATCAGCACCTTCAGGACAATTCTTGTGCTAACTCGTAATAAGTAGATAATTTTTGCATAATTTTATTTGTAAATGCAGCAGTTTTTACTTTCGATTTTTCAATTTTTTTTCACGGCACGGTTTTTCTTTTTGTTTAAACTACAGGTTTTTTTTTATTAGATTCAGAATTATTTTCATTTTTTTTTCTTCTAACATTTTTTTATTTTTTTTTATTGCGTTAGCTGTTTTTTTGCATCCTTGGCCCGTTTGTTCATCCTTTTTTTAACGTGTAAAACGCACTCTTTTTTTTTAAACTTATAACGTCACCGTAAGGTTCAATATCTTGTAACTGTTCAAATGTTTTTGTATCACCGTCGCCAATGTAAAATTCATAAAAAACATTAAATAAACTTTCCGATCTTTTAAACATTTCAATGATACTATTAACTTCCATCAAACCGGCACTTCCTTCATGATTCGAGGCGCAATTTTGCTTATGACTCTCGTACCAAATCTCATACTCGTCGTCGTTCTCTTTTCCTTTCCATCCTTCACAGGCTTTACAAATACTACATTTCACAATAACGTCGAGAACTTTACCAGAAAACTTTCCAATTAAAGTGGCTATGCCGACAAGAAAAGAGAAACCTCTACGAGCCCAAGAGCCATCGCCAGAAACTGTCAAATGATTTTTCAAATTACCAGCGACTTCATTTTTTTCTTTCTCTTCTTTAACTGCTTTTTTAAATACCGAGTTTACAACGGTAAATGCTGATATCCAAATGTGTTCTACTAAGTCATAATAAGTACTTTTACCGAACCCTTTGCCTATATCCATCAATCTACAAAAATTAATTATATTTTGATAGCCAATATCAAGTAAACACATGACGAATACAAAGCGCCGATTCATTTCGTAAGAAGAATAAATTTGTGGGCTGCTTAAAATATACGAATATGATTTATACTTACACTGTATAACTAATCGAAAGCCTAATCCTTTTTCAGCACGTTTTAAAAAATTCACATCACTCTTACAAGTTTTACACATGAGAATATTTTGCAAATACAAAAACAAAGCAAAGTTGACTGTATGCTACTGCAAAGTAGGATCAACATTTATTACAAAATTAGGGTTTTTTTTCCAATTTTCTTAGCAGAAGCACTTGTAGCACTTGTATCCATTTTAACCGTATGCCGATTACCTCGAAAACTTCTTTTTTTTTTACGATCTCCCCTCGAATTGTCATATTTTGTACTTTTTTTATCCTTTTTCAAATTTGTACTATGAAATAATAATCGGAAATATAACGTTATATGTAGCTCTCGACATGAAAGACGACCTTCGACTGTTTACTAACTAAGGAAAAATCTTACAAGAAGCATATATTTATCGAATAATAGAGGGGAACACGAAACGTACCGTTATACTAAACAGCTGCCAAAACACCTGCTGAGAGCGCTCGCACATACTCCATTGTATCGCATTATATATATATATTTCTTGGCTTTTCTGACCAAAATAAAAGTTTGTACACTAATTCTATATGTATTAGGTTGCTGCAAATGAAATGGCCGATTTCGTAATAAATTTTTAAACAGCTGTAACTTTTTATAAAGACAATTTATTTAATCAAAATAAGAACCAATAGATGCAACACACTTTTCCCAACGAGATACAAGTACATTTATTCCAGTTTTGTAGAAGTCCGAGTTTCTGCTTCGAAGAAACTCCTCGAAGGCATTTTTGACAGCAGCTTCATTATTAAATCTTTTTCCTGTCAAAAAGTGATCCAAATGTTTAAAGAAATGGTAATCTGTTGGTGAGAGGTCTGGTGAATATGGAGGGTGAGAAAGAGTCTTATAGCACAACTCGTTTAATTTTTGGACCGTTGTTCTCGATACATGAGGCAGTATCACTCCATCCCTGTTGACAAGCCTAGGTCGTTGGACTATCAATTTCTGATGCATTTCATCCAGTTGAGCACAGTATTTCTCAGCATTGATGGTTTCGCCAGATTGCGGGAACGAATAGTGAATAACTCCAGCTATAGACCAGGAAACAGTTACCATTATTTTCTTTGGATAAAGGCTTGGTTTCGGCATGTGTCTTGGCGCTTCATCGGCATCTAGCCATTAGGCTGATCGGCGACGATTATCGTATAAAATCCACTTTTCATTGCAGGTCACAATTCGGTGTAAGAACGGTTCCTTTTTGTTGCGGGAGAGAAGAGAACTTGAAATCTCCATTCGACACGTCATGTTTTGCTCGGTAAGATCATGCGGAACCCATTTGTCAAGCTTTTTTACTTTTCCAAGTTGTTGCAAGTGGCGGCAAACTGTCGAATTGTGAACGCCTAATTTCTCGGCAAGATTCCTTATGGTTTGGCGGGGGTCAGACTCCACTAATGCACGCAGCTCGTCGTTATTGATCGATGGTCCTGGGTGTCCACGTGGCTCATTTCCAAGGTCCATATCTCCGGATCGAAATTTTTCGAACCACCGCCGAGTGGTTCGTTCGCTAACTGTATCAGGCCAAATGCGCTGTTGATATTCCTCGTAGCTTCCGTTGCGTTGTGCTCTAATTTAAATTTGTATAGTAAAAGTAGCCGTTTTTAATTTACTTCCATGTTCACTTTGTCTTTTTGTTTTTACGATTACTATGAAGCGCAAAACAGAAATGACTCCATAAACCAAGGTAGCAGTATTTATACTTCAATATATCATATCATTTGCGCCGCCTTGTGCCAACATAATACACTAAAATTGCAGCCAACTTTATGTCATTGCTAAATCAGCCATTTCATCTGCAGCAACCTAATATAAAGTACCTAAAAATCATGTTTTTAAAAAATCGAATTTCGATTGTGGAAAAGTAATCCACTAACAAAATTCCTTTCGCATCCCAAAAAACTGATGCTAACAGATTCTTGGCCGATTTCTGGACAAGAACTCGTTTCGGAGCCGAAGAACCAGGTTCACACCACTCTTTAGCCTCTTGTTTTGATTCAGGATCATGGTGATAGACCCAAGTCTCACCCATAGTAATAAATCGACGCACAAAATCCACTTTATCCTTTCAAAAACGCTCTAAATGTTGCTGAGAAAGTCGCACTCGAATGTGTTTTTGTTCCATTGTTAGCGAATGCGGCACCCATTGTGCATACAGCTTTTTGAAACCCAATACTTTAGTCAAAATATTGCTTACACTGCCCAATGAGATGTCTAGGGCTTCTACTAAATCTCTTTTAGTCACTCGACGATTTTCCAATACGATATCCTGTATTTTTTCTACGATTTCTGGCGTTGTTGCTGTTTTTGGACGTCCTTGACGTGGATCGTCTTCAAGGCTTGTACGACCACGTTTAAATTCAGCAACCCATCTTTCTACTGTTCTAATTAAAGGCGAAGAGTCCTTATACACTTTTAACATTTGTTCATAAATTTCCTTTGCTTTTAAACCTTCTAAAAATAAAAATTCAATTACTGCACGATACTTGATTTTTTCCATTGTAAAAAAATACTGTGACACGTCGATACTAAATGGCTTGCAAACAAAGAATGAATTGACAGATTGAAATGAAATTCCACATACGTTAATATGAAGAGTGTACCAACATAACAAAGGAAAATTTAGGCTAGTAGCAACACCCTCTGTTATCGAACCGCAAAACTTATTGAACAAACTGGTATATTCTGTTTTCCTGAAAATTCTGTATGACACAACTTACTTATTGCTATCGTTGTTACTTACACCATTTATTTTCTGATAACTTCACCATTCAACCTATGACATTTTTTCGATATATAAATTAACCAAAATGTTATTTTTTTTTTAATTAAGGTATCTGTATTGACTTAACGGGAAATTCTATATTTGTAAACTTTAGTTCATTCTCACAGGCTGCATATGATGATACTCTATCAGCACTGTGGTTCGGATGCAATGCCGATAATATTGCCCACTTGGAGCACTCGTTATCGAAGTTTTTTATATTAACACGCGCATGTTTCTTGAGTATTTGTGGAGATAGACAGGCGTATATAAACTACCTCGTATTAGATCATATTTACTTACATTCGCAGTGAAATTAAGAATTTTTTGAAGTGTCTAGAATCTTATTCTTGAATTTCTTCAATATCTTTTTGAATTGGTTGTTGAAAATTCTCCACGAACCGCTGTCTTAAATTTGTCGTTTTTGAAAGTGACGTTGCTTTTGTGTTGAAGTATTTAATTTTTTTGATTTTCTTGTCACCTTTTCTTGTTACAAATTTAGTTGTCATAATGGCATACATATTTAATGCCTATTCTTTCTTTAAAATGCTGCAAGATGCACGAGCGAGAAAAAAACTGCTGGCTGCGTTCCGCATAGCCGCTGACTTCTTGATGCGTTTATCTGAATATACAGATCATAGTAGGGAAGGGAGAGAATAGATAAAATTCAATAGTGCCTATGAATAAATTTTGCTAAATATGACTTCTCTTTAGGAAACTCCCAAAATTTTGTCTGTTTTTCTCTAGGACCAATAGTTTTCGAGACATTTACAAAAGATCGAATTTCCCATTGGTGTAAGACAATAAGCGATATCACTATAACACATCGTTCAATGAGTCCCAAGACTAACCCAGAGATGGTGCTAGTAGTACCAAACTGGCCACGTTTCCATAAAGTGCGAACCTTTACATGAAACGTGTAAAAATTTTACGTCGATCGGATCACAGACAGCAGAGTTATCGAGGTTAGAGTAAAGTCACTTTGTTATTTGTTTGAAAAATGGAAAAAAGCGAGTTTCGCGTGTTGATAAAACATTGTTTTTTAATGGGTAAAAACACCGTAGAAGCCCAGCAATGGCTTCAAAAACATTACCCGGACTCCTCTCCATCCAAACCAACGATTTGTCGTTGGTATGCTGAGTTTAACGGGTTACCCCCACTTGCGACTTTTAAAAAATCGATTTTTTGTTAATTGCATTTTTTTGAAGTATAAGTATCTGAGAATATGACCTGGAAATTTCAAGTCGATCCGAATAAAATTGACTGAGATATGAGCGTTGAAAGAGAAGAATCCGTTGTGTAAACAACCGGCAATTAAAACTTTAAACGCGTTTTTCTCGAAATGGCATTTCTAAAGTCGGTGACCAAGATTACTCAAACACTAATGAACCGATCTTCTTGAAATTTTGCAGGCTTATTTAATACATAAAAACGTAGTCTTTAATCGTTTGATTTTTTTTCGTTAAAATCGAACCATTAACTTTGACTGTCCGTCATTTTGTGAAAAATAAATATTTTTTTAAATCCTTTGATTAAAGACTAGTTTATACTTATATTTAACTAAATCTATTCACATTTTTTGTTTCAAATGATCCACTTCGCCGCAATGTTGGTCACCGCAAACCGTATAAATAAAAACACTATTTCATTGGCGGCCATTTGCCACTTAAGGGGTCTGTCTAGTAGCTCGCGCCGAAAAAAACGCGATTTTCGTGATTATTTCTTGGGATACTGGATAAAGGTAATGATATAAAAGTTATTAGGCTTAGTAAATACACTCTTGAAATACATAAAAAAAATTTTTTCTTTTATTTTATACATGTATTATGACCAAAAACGTCAGCCAAACGCAACACCTCGAAAAGTAGGTAGGTCCGCCTTGTTGATAAAATCTCGGAGCTGTGTTGTCTGAAACAAAAAAATCAATGTGCTTTAGGTTTGGTATGACAATGGCTATGTCCCCTATGAATTTTATTCAATTATTTTAAAAAATAAAAAAATGGTGAAGAAAAAACAAAAAATTTTCAAAAAACCGGTTTTTTTTCGCCGATTTTTGAAAAAAAATATAGTAAAATTCAAAATTTTTGAAAAAAATTTATAGGGGACATAGCGATAGGTTTAAAGAATATGTGGTTCAAATTTCATAAGGATCGGTCGAGTAGTTTCGAAAATTTCATCAACAAGGCGAGTAAAAACGTTGTTTCAAGAAAAACGCGTTTAAATTTTTTTTTACATGAAATTCTTAAAAAAAAATTACTTACACCTAGTCAGCGATGCCTGGACCATACAAAATTCCTTCAGATTGTTCGAAGAGTTGACTTTCTTCCAATCTTTTCTGTCTCAGCATTGTTCTGCCCTCTTTCAAAAGTGAGTTACTAGACAGACCCCTTAACAATGTAATATTTTGCAATAAAAAAATTACTGGAAGTTCTTCAAAATGTATTCTTTAAGATGATATGATAATCGTTTAAAAAAGTTTTATAGTTTTCTTTAAAAAAATTCATGAAAAAGGCCTTTTTTGTTGAGCTACAACTGGGGGTAACCCCTTAAACGTGGTCGTACGGACACAATCGATGCGGAACGTTCGGGTAGGCCATTGGAAGCCGTCACACAGGAAAATATGAGTGAAGTGTTAAAATTTGTAATGAAAAATCGCAAAGTAAAGGTCCGTGAGATTGCAGAAATGACACAAATATCATCTGGAAGCGTAAGAAAATTTTTCGAGTTACAAACGATTTCAAAAGACAATTCTTTTTGTATCATTAATAAAAGTGAATCAACGAATAATTCTTCTAAACATTATCTAAGAAGTGTTTAAATTTCAAAACTTGTACAACTAATGGAGAAAACAAATAATAAATTATTAATATTTTTCAAATCTTCTTAAAGCATAATTGAATTATTGTGAGACGGAAGTAAATTTTTTTTTTGTATAAATACAAGTAATAAAACTGCGATTTAAAAAATTCAAAAACCAAATTTCCCAAATATGGCGAATCCATTTTGGCCAATCTCTAATTAGAAAAATCCAGTCTTCTGCTCAAAACTGAAATTATAGGAGTTTTTGTAACCATTCATCAGAAATTTTTAACCAGATATACAAATTTTAAAATGGCAGATTGAAAGTCGGTGCTTAAAAGAATGTATTCCTATAGCATTAAATCGAAACTATTTTCCATTCGATTCAAAGAAGCTATCACAGAAAAAGAGAATGACTGCTAATCAATGGTTAGCCAAAGAAAAGGTAGCGAATGAAAAAGCCTGGTTGCTTCTTAAGAAGTATAGGAAGAAAAAAAGCTAAGAAAATATTGACATTTTCAAGATATTAGGCTTTACTAAAAAAAATTGGAATAATCAGAGCCAGCCAACCAAAATTACAAAGAAAACCGAAGCATGTCAAAGTCACGCATGGATTGACCAAGGAAATGTTAGCAAAGATAAAAAGGATAACGAATAACAAAAAGTTGAACATACTCGTATTTTGGCTCTTATACTGAGGGTAAAGAAACAGAAAGATTCGAGGCACTTTTGAAAGATGAAAAAAGATTTAAGGGAAACACTAAAAGGAATAAAAACACATGTAAAAATAATTCGCTTAACTGTGCTTAAAGTTGACGTAAATGTATGTAGATTCCTTTTTATAATTCTAATTATCTTATAAATAAATTAAAAAAGGTAGTGGGAGTTACGATAAAATCCTTGATTTATTTCAAAACAATGATTGCCCCTTTTTAGTCATTGACAACCCTATTCTAAGGTAGATAATAACGTACAAAAAGAAGATCTTGTATACTAAATACTTATATATAAATATTAATACTAGAAATATTTATCTAGGTTTAACTACCAATCAACATTTTGCATAGACAAATAGCATGAGAGTAATGAAACAATATGCAAACACGTTTGTGGTGTATGCGAATACGCATGTATTTACAGATAATGTATATTTAACTAATATACGTTGTAATGTATAATATACAGAATTGTAACTATACACTAAATGTATAGGTATGTGTGTGTGCGCGCTAGCCGGCCTAATGTTATGTATAATCAAGTGTACTCAGTGTACGCTCCGGTCGGGTCGTGAACGGACTTATCTCCACATGTAATCTCAATATTGTAATATTCTAACACTTATTAATTTTTATAAATATTGAACCTTGTATTAACCAGTATATATGTGCTCTTACTCAATGTAATTCACGACACCACATTTATGGCGACGCATTGTTTTTCCCAGTGAATTCGTGCGTGTGATAAATGTCTGACAATTCTGAAACAGGCTGGATTTGGAAGCTTTCCAAAGAACAATTAATAACTGAATTGAAAAATCGTGGGGTACCGTTCAGTGACAGTGATAAACGTGATAATTTACGTGCTTTAGTGGTGAAAATTGTGCGTGAAGCCGCAGAAAAATCCGAACAATCGGGAAGCGTAAAAGTCGAAGAAAAAGCGACTTTACCAAGCGATCCGCTCGCGTCGACAGAGACAAAAACAGAGGCCACAGAGACCGAGTCAAAAGTAAACAATAGCTCCGAGCTTGAAGAATTTTTCGATACATTAGTTGATTTGGACACAGATAGCACAATGTCAGAAAATAATTCAAAAATAAAATTTTGCTTCAATAAGGATAAATGGGATACATTTGTACAGCGTTTAGAATTTCAATTTCTAGCGCGTGATACGGTTGATGCAAAAAAAGCAGCTATTTTGCTCACATCGATCGACAAAGATGCATATGAGTTAATAAAGCATCTTTGCTCCCCAGCAAAATTGTCGGATAAAAAGTTCAATGAACTAACAAAATTGATGCAGGAACACTTAAATCCAAAGCCTTTCGAGTTGATAGAAAGAAGCAACTTCTACAAAGCATGCCAGGAGCAAGGCGAAAGTTTTGCCAAATTTTTCCGCAAGATTGAAAAAATTATCTTTACATTGTAATTTTTCAAATCTCGAAGATTCTTTACGTGATCAATTTGTTTGCGGATTACGCGACCAAGAGACAAAAGTCAAACTTTTTGAAATTGACTCATTGACATATGATACTGCACTCAAAAGAGCGATTGCGCGTGAGACTGCGCAGAAAAATGCATCGAGTACTAGTGAAAAAAGAAATTTTCAATAAGATGTGTTAATGATAGAATCGCAAAATTCTAAAATACGACAAAAATTTCAACCGAATCAAAAACAATCATAGTGAATTTTCTCGCTCAAAGCATGGTGAAAAAACAAGTAAAGACAATACGTGTTGGAATTGCGGTGGTCGTGGGCATACACGCTATCAATGTCCAAGTCCAAGTAAATCAAAACAAAGCAACGAATGTGCTAGTTGCGGGAAAGCAGGGCATCGACGAGATGTATGTGAATACAAAGACTATACATGTGAGCATTGCCACAAGCGCGGACACAAACAAAATGCTTGTTTCTCCAAACGCGCGCAAGCAAAGCGTGCCCTCAAGATGTTAGACAGAGACAGCAGCGACTGTGATGACGTCACTGATGAAGAGCAAGCATCAACGCACTACATCGAACACAGCGATCATCGCAAAGAATTCTACAAGTTGGATTTTATCGATAAATCGTATGTAAACAAAAATTTTGTAACTGGAGATCGCAACTGCGAACCGATGTATGTTGATGTGTGTGTGAATGGTATAAACATTAAAATGGAAATAGATACAGGTACTTACGAGACTGTTATCTCTGAAAAGATTTTGCATGAAAAATTCGAAAATTTAAATGTTTACGATACGCTTTTAAATTTACGTGGATATGATGGTCATGTTATGAATCCAGTCGGGAAATTATCAAATTTGAAAGTAAATTTTCGAAATAAGACACGTGTGCTTGATTGTTATGTATTGTCCGGCAGGGGCCCAGCGCTTTTAGGACGTAAATGGCTTGCAGCATTCGGATGCTGGCCATTGCATATTAAAGAAAATCTTAATGATAAATTAATGGTAAACAAATTTGACGTAAAACAATACCGGATTACATTATCAATAAATATAACGAGTTGTTTAGTAATTCTCCGGGTTGCTATAATAAAAGTAAAACTAAAATTCATTTGAAAGAGGGCACTAAGCCTATTGCACTTAAATGTCGTCATGTTGCACATGCTTTAAAGCAGCTAATTGAAAAAGAAATCGAACGTTTAGTCTCTCTGGACCACTTAGAACCAGTTGAAGTTAGTGAATGGGCTACTCCGATTGTACCCGTATTTAAGAGTAATGGCAATATACGTATATGCGGTGACTTTAAAATTACAGTAAATCCACATATTATTATGAATAAATATCCGCTTCACACAATCGATGACATTTTCTCGGCTTTACAAGGCGGTTTAACTTACACCGAGTTAGACTTGCGGCACGCTTATATGCAGTTCGAAGTAGATGAAAGCTGCAGAGATCCACTAACAATTATTACACATAAAGGCTCTTTTCGCTATAAGAAAATACCAGAAGGTATCGCGCCGGCCCCGGCTGACGTACAAAAAAAGATGGATGAATGTTTAGCTGGTATAAATGGTACAATAACGTAAATTGATAATATCTATATAACAGGCCGTACAAACGAAGAGCATACTAAAAATTTAGAAGCTGTATGTGCGCGACTTCAAGAGTGCGGTCTTCGCGTAAATATTGATAGAAGTAAATTCATGCAAAAGAACCTCGATGTTCTCGGCTATGTAATAGACAAAGATGGGCTACACAAGTCCAAAACAAAGATCGATGCAATGATTAATGCTCCGCAACCGTCTAATGCTAAAGAATTAGCTTCTTTCCTTGGTTTAATAAATTTTTACGCGAGATTTTTGCAAAATAGATCAGAAAATCCAAAACCGTTGTGCGACCTGGCTAATCAAAAAGAATTTGTGTGGAATGATAAATGCGAAAAAGCTTTCAAATGGGTAAAAAATGAAATGATATCACCGCGAGTTTTGGCACATTATGATCCAAATGAACAAATTATATTGGCCTGCGATGCTTCACAATATAGGTTATCCGCGATCTTATCGCATAAATACAAAGATGGTACAGAACGGCCAATTGCATACGCTTCGCAGAAAATACCGAAAAAAGAACTTAATAGAACAATACTTGATAAAGAGGCAATGGCTATAGTTTTCGGATTTAAACGTTTTCGAGATTTTATTTTTGGAAAAGAAATAATTTTACGAACCGATAATCAGTCGTTAAAACTTATTTTAGGTCCGCGAAAAGGTATTCCTCAAACGGCTGATGATAGATTTCAAAGATGGGCTTATTATTTATCGGGATTTCGATACAAAATCGAACATATAAAATCAGCTGCTAATGCAAATTGCGACGCTCTATCGCGGTTACCGGTACAAACGAATGTTGACTTATCCGATCTTGATCCTGACTTTTCAAACGTGCATTTTTTTAGCGAAGGTATCGCAACTTTTGATAGTAAAATGTTGGCACAAGAAAGTTTGAATGATAAAATAATTAGTAAAGTAATAAGATTTACTCAAAGTGTATGGCCAAAGCTAACAGAACTACCGGATGAATTAAAAGCATATCACAGAAAAAAATTAGAATTATCGGTAGATAAGAACTGTTTATTTTGGGGGTTGCGTGCCGTTATTCCAAATAGCATGAGACCATTAATTTTGCGCGAACTACACGCTTCACATCTTGGAATTGTAAAGATCAAAATGCTTGCACGCTCCTATGTTTGGTGGCCAGAAATTGATCATGATATTGAATATACAATAAATAGTTGTAAAACTTGTGTAATTGAAAGAAAGAGCCCACCAAAAACTCCGTTAACTACTTGGCCTTGGCCTGATCGCACATGGAGTCGCATTCATTCTGATTTTTTAGGACCATTTTACGGTAATATGTACCTTGTAGTTATTTGTGCTCATTCAAAATGGCCGGAAGTTATAAATTTCAAAAATAATACTAAAGCTTACAGACTGATCGAAGAGTTTAAAACACTATTTGCACGGTTCGGTTTACCTTTACACGTAGTAACCGACGGCGGACCGCAATTTCGCAGTTCAGAATTTTTGAAATTTTTAAAGAAAAATGGAATTAATCATAGTTTTTCGCCGCCGTATCACCCCGCCACGAATGGTGCAGCCGAAAATTTCATTGGCATTTTTAAAGATAAAGTCACGAAAATTGTAAAAGGGGGAGAAACGGTTGAGAATGCCATAAATCAATTCTTATTTGATTATACACAGTATGTCGGAAAAGTTCCCGAACTTTTGAAATAAATCGAAAATTACATCTAAAGAAATTTATTCCAGTTAACTTTCAACATAGTCCCCTTCTCTAGATATACACTCATTTGAGCGCTCCATGAGTGATTCGAAGGCTCTCTGGTACTCCTCTGAAGTTATCGCTGTGAGACGCTCGGTGCAAGCCGCTTGAATGCTCGGTACATCTTCAAAAAATCGTCCTTTCAAGGCCATTTTTAGCTTGGGAAATAGGAAAAAGTCGGCTGGAGCCAGATTTGGTGAGAGGCCGTGATTGATGCGTGGGATCTGATTTTCGGCGAGATAACGCTTTACAATGTTCGAAGAATGAGCAGGCGCATTGTCATCCAGCAAACTCTATGATCCCGGTTCCTTGTACTCGGGCCTGATGCGATTAATCCGGCGCTTCAGACGTTTTAACACCTCTACGTAATACGCAGCATTCACGGTGGTGTTTGGGGGCACAAATTCTTTGTGTATCTTTGTGTAACAGCTGTTGACGGCCGGCCGCTTCTCTCGTCATCTTCTAACGACTCTCTACCCTTCTTGAACCGACTAAACCACGTGTAAACAGTTGTACGCGACACTACACCTCCACCTTAAGCCGAATCGATCATTTTTTTTGTTTCCGCGAAAGTTTTTTTAAGTTTATAGCAGAATTTAATTGCGCCACGATGTTCAAATTTCTCATCCATCGTAGAGCTTGCACCGGGGTACTAAACACACGTTCACTCAAGCACGTCTATCTCGGCAACTAATGAACGGATACTGGTGAAAAAATTCTCAGACACTCCAGAGGGATGTAGCAACATAGTACCGGTGTCGTCCAAGAGGTGGCGCCACTCGTACAAGCGCTATAAAATAAGTTCGGGAACCTTTCCGACATACTGTATAGAAGTGTTGAGCATTGCACCACGGGTAAGAGTCCTTATCAGCTTATGTATAATCGCGACATACGCACAAGATTTGATATGTTAAGAAACAGCGTATTCGAAAAAGTACAGAAAAGTCAGAGAGCACAAATAGTTGCAAAAGGTGGTAATCGTAAATTAGAATTAAGTACGGACGATGATGTTTATATAAATGATTATGGTTTAAATTCGGAAAAACGTTGTAAAGTAAAAGTTATCAAGCAGACATCACCGTCTACCTTCGTTGTACGCGACGAAAATAATGCGACGCATAAACGCCACAAAAATCAAATTATCAAAGATGCGAAATCAAATGTAAGTCTTCGTAGATCTCCGCGGTTGAATGTAAAATAAAAAGGTGGAAGAGTTGTGCTGTATGCGAATATGCATGTATTTACAGATAATGTATACTTAACTAATATACGTTGTAATGTATAATATACAGAATTGTAACTATACACTAAAGGTATAGGTATATGTGTGTGCGCGCTAGCCGGCCTAATGTTATGTATAATCAAGTGTACTCAGTGTACGCTCCGGCCGGCTCGTGAACGGACTTATCTCCACATGTAATATCAATATTTTAATATTCTAACACTTATTAATTTTTATAAATATTGAACCTTGTATTAACCAGTATATATGTGCTCTTACTCAATGTAATTCACGACACCACAACGTTAACTAAGTTGAAAAAAAAAAATGAATAAATTAGTATAAATAATGCAAAAAATAGTATAATAAACGGATACAAGAATAAATAAAATAAAATGGTAGAATGAATAGAACAGATAAATAATTAATTAATAAATAGAAACACAATAATAATCTTTTTAACGAAGAATTTGAACAAAATTCAATTAAATCAATAAATAAATCAAAAATCAGAGGTCCGGTCTTCATATAAAGATTTACTCAACGAGAAAAACAAATAAAATTAAAATTAATTTCAAAAAGTAACATGAAGAAATAAATCACACATTAAAAAAAAATAAAAATATAATATATCTACATCAGACGCCAACATTCTATCTCTCTTTGTCTTAGTCATTTGTTTTTTCAATTCCTTTAGCTATTCTTTATCTAAATCTTTTCTATTTTCCTTGCCTCAGTTCTATCTTTATCCACTATTAAAGACAACAAAAACTCTTTCTATAAACCTTAAACAATCCTCTATTGGCTGTACCACTTAACCAACTGTCTAAACTTACTCAACGGCTAAATATCAACTTACAATCTCTCGAAAATCCTAAAAACCGTTTTTAAAATTTAATAATAAATTATTAAATATCTCTGGGCAAATAACTTTATTAAATTTATATTACGAGTAGTTTGATTTATATTTCCATAAATCGGCAAAAATATTTATATAATTCAAGGTTGCGCTAAGGTAAACAGTGCTTAACGTCATACGCAATTTTCCCACACGCGTAGCCTCGGTCTAATTTCGCTTGCTGTCCGACCGTGATCTCTTCGTTCTTACCGTCACTCGTGCAGTTACTCTGCAACAGCTTTTCCAGCTCTTAATATTCTCCAGAGAGTACACGAATAAATGCGCAAGCCCTTTCTCCGTTGGCTACCATGATAACCTGCGTTGGTGTATTTAAGCACCGTATTTAAGCACAGTGTCGAATCTTAAATAATAGAAAATGAACAAATAAGTATCTTTGTATAATAAAACAGATAGAATTAATTTTACGAACAAAAAATAATTATACAATAATTGAGAATAATAAAATTAAAAAAAAAGGTAAATAAGATAAAGTAAACTATACCAATAAAAAAGATACATACGAAATCCTACATCTAAAATGAAGAGTGCGTCTTTTAAAAATGATACCGTTAAATCAAGGCAATCTTCGCAACATACAGATACAGAATTCGCTAAAGAAAATTTTAGTAAGGATAGATGATTTGAAGAGGACCAACATATAGCTAATCGCCATAATCCAATCATTTTTCTTTTTTTTTTTAACTTTAAATTCAATTTTTGGCATCCGATAATTTTTTTTCTTTAATTTTTTACGTCGACGAAAAACCATGTATAATTTTTGAAGGTGTAATCAGATTTCAAAAAATCATAATAAAGAAAAAGAGTATTTGTCTCTTCTGTACAATGAATGCAAACAAAGAGTTTTTTTTTCAAGGCGTCTTAATTCTTTGAGTCACGAATTACAATAATTTCCGCGAAAATCTTTTTCTGAAATGTATTTTTTTAGTTGATATTGGATTAACATAATACAAAGGTCTTCTTTTTTATTTCATGGATAACAAAAAATATATAGGGTGTATCATATTTGATACATGGTAAGCATTTGGAGAAAAATATGTAATCTTCCATACTGCAGCACTAAGAATACGTGTATCAAATATAATATAAGACGAGTCAAAGGGTTAAATTTATAAAAATTTAAGAAAAAAGAAAGCCTTATTTTCATCGTTTAAAATTTCAGAATCTGTGTATTGTAAAAAAAAACTTTATGTAGAAAAAATTTTTTTTTACGTGTAGAATGAGTATTTATAAAAGAAAAATAATTTTAGAAAAAAAATTTTTTTCATTTATGTAATTAAATGTTTATCAAAAATTTCATTATTTTCATTTTTTTTAATAATAATAACTTTAATAAAAGTTCTTTATTAGTAAATTATAAAAATATTTCAAATTTGGCAAAGGAAAAACAAATAAGTGAATAAATGTGTTTAGTTTGGCACTGTGAATTTCGATATTGCTCATATGGTTAATAATAACGATTTTTCTTTTCAAACTGTATATAAATTCGTATAAAAATTAAAAACCTGCAATCTATTAAAGGGGAGTGATTATTTAGAAAAATATTTTATTCTCATAAAGTTTTAGCTAAAATCATTTACAAAAAGTAACATTGACGATACTCTCGAGTATTTCGGATAAAATTATTTTAAACATAATTTTTATAAGTAATCATTTTTTAATGAATTCTCTTCTTTAAGGAAATATTAAAAAATCAACTTGATATACTTTTTAAAATCATTATCCTATTCGAGTCACGTATCACAAAAGTATAAGCATAAATCAGTTTTTGTTTTTTCAAGTACAATGTATTCTTGGAAGAAAAAAAAAGATTCTTGATGTGAATCATCTAATAGCGCGCCTCGGCGCTTTAAAATGAATGCGAAAGAATGGAGTTCGAGCGTGGCTATAAAAAAAAGTGCACAACGCGTTTTATAGAATGTATACGTGTGTCTGCTTGTGTGCGTGCACGCACCCTTGTGTGACTAGGCAGCGCTTCCCTTTCCAGTACGATTTAATGTGAGTAGAGTGGGTAACATGTACAACGCTGTATTTGTATATGTGTTTTTCCCGTATACCTGTGTATTGCTCTGCACTCCTTTTCCATATTACCAAATAAAAAATGAAGTACAAAAATATAACACGATTCTATTATTGTTATATAATAATTATTTTTTTCATAATTTAATATAAGTAAATATATTAAGAATAAATTCTAATTTATGTTGAATAAAACAGTAGTTTCGATGTCTTGAATTTTCTTTTTATTATACGTAATTTATAATTACATATAAAATATACATAAACCATAAATATTTTATCCATCTAATTTTCAAATAGAATAAAGAATTAATTGACTAAATTAATTTTTTAATAATTTAAATTTTACAACAATGGTATTGTAAAACTTTTTGTATAATCTTATATTAGTCATATTCTGATTATATCTTAATATATAATCAGTTAAGATAATTTTTCATAATAATCCTTAATAAAAATATATAATAAAAAATTGATTGAATATATAAGAATATTTTACAAGTATTTGCATTGTTTTCGGTATTATTCAAAATTAATATGAATGTAACAAGTATTACAGTTTATTTTAATTTATTTATAATTTGTAAATATTTTTTCAAAAATATTCACATACAATTTAAATAAAATCTTTATTTTGAAAACATTTGATATTTTATTCACTTAAGTACTTAACAGACTAGTTAAAGGTTAACCTATTGACCCTTTGCGGTCGGCAGACAGCGCCTTTAGGAGTACCAGTAGGTCGTAGCAAATCTATCGTTTCGCAGCTACTCTATTTAAAAATGTCCCCGCTACGGAGACACCGACTGCAATGACGATTTAGAAATGTCCCCGCTACGGGGACACCGACCGCAAAGGGTTAAATCCTAAGCCGAATCTAGGCTAGATAGCATCAAACTAACTATTGGATTGGTGGCGTAGCCGAAAAAAAGTACCCGTGTTTTTTCGCCCATAACTTTATTCCAAATCTGATCGGTTTGTTTCTAATACACTATATTATATTAAACTTTCCAGAGCCAAAAGAGCTCAGAAGAGCAGAGACACGGGATCATGCTAGTATGTAAATCGAAAAAAAAATATAGAAAAATTCTATTACTATATAGTTTTTTCAAATAAAAGTTAAAAAATAAGTAGAATAAATGAGAACAAATATAACCATATATACTAATTGATTTTACTTTGCTACTTAAAATGCATAAAGAATAGTATTATTTTGACTCGTGTATTACAAATGCAGTATTGTGGTCAGAGGATTCACACTCGTACTAGTATATCTATAAGTACGATAAAGATAGATATAGTGTATCTATTAGGTGTAGTAAAAAGAAATCTATTATTTTTGCATTAAATTGAAGGTTTTATTTAGCATAGATAGAATGATACGATTTAGGTCAAATATGCACTGTTTTGTTCGATAACTTGTTGCCATTTTGGAGGTAATTTCATAATGTTTCTCTCGTAGAAACCCTTGTCCCTATTGTCAAAAAACTGGGACAGTCGATTTTCACAATCTTCTCTTGAGGCGAATTTTTCACCTGCAAAATCATTTGTCATAGACAGGAACAGGTGGTAATCACTTGGTGCCAGGTCCGGACTATAAGGTGGATGCATAAGAACTTCCCAACCAAGCTCCCGGAGCTTCTGGCGAGTCACTATCGGTGTATGCGGCCTGGCGTTGTCCTGATGGAACACAATTCCTCTCCTATTAGCCAAAGCTGGCCGCTTCTGGGCGATTGCTTCTTTCAGACGGTCCAATTGTTGACAGTACATGTCCGAATTAAGAGTTCGGCCGTAGGGGAGCAGCTCATAGTAAATGATTCCCTGCCAGTCCCACCAAACACACAGCAAAACCTTCCTGACTGTCAATCCTGACTTGGCCACCATTTGCGCCGGCTCACCGCGATTTGACCACGACCGTTGTCGCTTGACGTTGTCGTAAGTGACCCACTTTTCATCACCAGTAACCATCCGCTTCAGAAATGGATCGATATTATTGCGATTCAGCAGCGATTCGCAGATGGAAATTCGGTCCATGGGGTTTCTTTGCGATAACTCGTGTGGCACCCATACATCGAACTTCTTTTTGTATCCAGCCTTATTTAAGTGGTTCCAAACGGTTTTTTGTGCAATGTTTAGCTCCTGGGCAATCGAAACAGTGCTTACGTGACGGTCGGACTTGACGATTTCCATTATTTTATCGACATTTTCGACAATTGGCCTTCCAGAGCGTGGTGCATCTTTGACGTCAAAATCACCGGAACGGAATCGACGTAACCAAAATTGCACGTGATTGGCTGTTACAGTATCAGGGCCATAAACACTATTTACATTTTCAGCTACCTGGCTTGCGTTTTCGCCTTTATCGAAGAAAAACTGTAAAATATGGCGTATTTTCTCTTTGTTGGTGTCCATTTTTGACGCGCGCTAAAAAAATACTGAGTCAAGCAATCACAAAACTGTATTAGAAGCTTTTTTAGTACAAAATCTTATCTTTCTAACGCCATCTAGTGTAACCCGATCGCACTTTTACAACGGGAGATACAGACTACTAAAGCCATCTATTGGCAAAATAATGGATTACTTTTTACTACACCTAAGATTTATACGGTATATATAGATATTATATAATTATTTATACGGTACAAATATAGTTATATTTGTATGTTTATCTATATGTATGGTGTACATAAATATATACCATACGCGGTTTTAAATTTTTTAACTACAGGGTGCGGTAGCATAACTTCCTTTCTTAAAATGCGCGCCATTCAGTCAGTCCATGTGGTAGCGGAACGCTAGTGGTCTCGTTCGAGAGACGGGACTATAAAATTTTGTCTCGACATAGTTCAGTCGCCATCGTGCGTTAGAACAGTGAGGAGCGTGCTTTTGCCGTTGAAGCCTACTTTTCGAGCGGATGTTCTGTCGGAATCGCTTTGATTTAGCCCTGTTGGCCCCTGTCGCGGACCGAAAATCAATTGTTACATGGGTCACTACGTTCAGACAAACTGCAACTAAATCACTTGAGAACATTGAGGCAGTGAGAGCTACAATGTTGCGATCACCGCGGCGTTCTGCGCGCAAACATGCGCCTGCCCTTGGACTTTCCGATTTAGGGCACATTTGTTTCCAACAACGGTGCAACGGCATACACTTCAAGAGCACCGATGACTGTTTGAGAAAATACTTCCCAGAGCGCCTTATCTCAATTAGGGGCGATTTGGAGTGGCCGGTCCGCTCTCCCGATTCGGCCCCTTGTGATTTTTTTTGTGGGTTTTTTTGAAATCCCGTATTTATGTGAACCGTCCATGAACCCTACAAGATTTGAAGACCAACATCCACGAAGAAATTGCTAACGTAACGCCTGCTATGCTGGCAAGAGTCATGACAAACGCCAGAAATCGGTTAACTCAGTGTATGGAGAATGTGGGACGTTACCTACTTGATTTGATCTTCAGAACTATGTAAAACAAAACTTTAGGTATGCGCCTACATTATAAAAAACAAATAAAAATTGTCTGATTCATACAATAGGTTGTATTAAGTTGTGAAAAAAAGAAGTTATGCTGCCGCACCCTGTACAACACTGTTCAAATATAAATTTTGTCAATTTCTATTTGTTTACACCATTTTTACACTAACAATTTAAAGTCTAACAAAAAAATGTCACCAAGGTTTTTTCCATGATTTTTCCCGTATAATCGATTGCCGCTTTTAGTTTTTCGAAATTACAAATTTATTTTTTATTTAAATATTGGGTGTATAACTTTGCTTTCGCCGTTTTTTTCCGAAATTCGAGGCTTTATTGTAAAAAACTGGTTATACATTTATGATTCAAAGTATTGTCCATCGCTGGCCACTACTGTCTCCCATCTTTCGGGCAGCATACGAATCCCGCGTTGAAAAAACTGGTCATCTTTTGAATCGATCCACGAATCGATCCAATTTTTTTCTTCTTCATAAGACCGGAAGTGCTGGTCAGCCAGGCCGTGTGCCATTGATAGAAACAAATGATAGTCCGAAGGAGCAACGTCTGGAGAATACGGCGGGTGGGGTAAGACTTCCCATTTCAAAGTTTCCAAGTATGTCTTGACCACTTTCGCAACATGGGGTCAAGCATTTTCATGCTGTAAAATCACTTTATCATGTCTTTCGTTGTATTGCGGCCGTTTGTCTTTCAATGCTCGGCTTAAACGCATTAATTGCGTTCGATAACGATCGCCTGTGATTGTTTTAGTCGGTTTTAACAACTCATAATACACTACGCCGAGCTGGTCCCACCAAATACTGAGCATGACCTTGGAACCGTGAATAGTCGGTTTGGCCGTCGACGTGGAAGCATGGCCGGGTTTTCAGCAGCCCCATGGTTTTCTGCGCTTGGGATTATCGTAGTGAACCCATTTTTCGTCCCCAGTCACAATGCGATGCAGAAATCCCTTCCGTCTTTGCCTTACAAGCAGCTGTTCACAAACACACGAACGCCGTTCAACATCTCTTGGCTTCAACTCGTACGGCACCCAATTTCCTTGTTTCTGAATCATTCCCATGACTCAGGCGTTTCAAAGTGGCTTGTTGCGTCACTCCCAATGATCCTGCCAATTCTTGTTGCGTTTGACACGAGTCTTGATCAAGTAATGCCTCCAATTCTGCATCTTCGAAAACCTTCTTTCTTCCACCGCCATGCTGGTCTTCGACGTTAAAATCGCCGTTCTTGAAGCGTTGAAACCACTCTCGGCACGTTCTTTCACTATTAGCGGCCTCACCATAGGTATATGAGAGCATTCGATGAGCCTCAGTCGCAGATTTCTTCATATTAAAGCAGAAAATTAAAACCTCCCGCAAATGACGAGAATTTGGTTCGTAAGCTGACATATTTAATCGAGAATAACTTTATGATGCAGACACAAATCGACTAATATTTCGATGGCGTTATGTTTACAAATACCTAAGCTTATTGTGTGACATCTATGATCTATTTATTTCAACTACCACTTACCGCTACAGCCATCTATTGCAAAACGGCGGAAGCAAAGTTGTACACCTAATAATTTTATATAAACAATTGCAAATGATAAAAGAAAAAACACGGATACCTTTTTTACAGCTGTGCCCCCAATCCAATAATAGTTAGATGCTATCTAGCCTAAATTCTGATTAGGATGTATGGATTAATATTATATAAATTAATAATAAATTGTTTCGTATCTGTCAGGCGTTCTGTGACGGCTTCATTTTTTTGTAAACATTTTTCACAGAAATAATGATTTCTATTCTTTACGTCATAAGATGGCATTTGAATTTTAATTAATGTTTGTACTTTAAGACAATCATTCATTGTCTCAATAAATTTAAAGGTATTACGAATGAGATAAAAATAGAAGAGCAGAATTCAAAATTCACTTTTAAAAAATTAAATTTTTTTTTTTTTATTATTTTGTGACAGGTGGCTTATAGAGGTTAAGCCACCTGCCATAGGCGATAGAGATAGAGTTCGCGGCGCGACGATACGCAGCGCCATCGATCAAGCGATCGATGGCTTGACGCGGTAAACGGCGCGAGAATCCGTGACGTACCGAAACGCGGCGCTATCGATCAAGAATCGATAGCGCTACGCGGGAAAACTGATAGGCGAGAGGGGAAAGAGGAGCCCTCCCCTCAAGCCTTCTTCTCGTTCGAGCCGTTCAACGCGCCGCACGTGCTATAGGCAATTCGTGAAGAATAGGAGAGTTTCCGAAATTTTCCGCCGAGTCCTAGCCGCAGAGTTCGAGAGGACGAACCCCGAGTTAAGAAAAGAAAAAGTAAGTGGTCACTTCGCGTAATATTTAGCCCGCAAATAGTTATTTCAAGTTCCTGACGCGTGTGCGATCGCGTCAGGCATATATAGATATAAAGGAGCGTACGCGCGAGATCGCATAAATCTCAATCGATTAGGCCGTGCGAGTGCGAGTGAGAGGATCGATCTCTCTCTCTCGCACTATCATAGAATAGGCGTACGAGTAAGAGAAAGCCACTCGTACTCGTACAACCTTCGAGCACGCAGTTGAGCGACAGGAACGAGCTCTCTCGTTCAACCATAAACTGCAGCATCGAGTGAGAGAGAGGTAGGCGCTCTCGCTCGAGCAGTCATAGACCGCGGCGATATAGAGGGAGAACTGCTCTCTCTCTCTTTCTCTATATCCGTCGTCCATTGACTACACATGTATGTGTAGCCTCGTGAAGCGAAGAGGATGCGCATACGCAGTGCGCACCTCAAGAATTAGTATTGCGCGTGAGGCAATACTAATTGCTCTTCGCGTAAACGGACCACTTCGCAATAATTTATTACGTTTTGTATTAATTTTGTGTTCTTCTTTATTAAATAAGCCCTTATCACTGAGCCGGTGCCTTTTTATTTAAATTATTCTCTACAGCTTCCCTATCCCGAATACCGCCGCCTCCGCGGGTGTGCCAATCTAACATTGGCACACAAACTGAGCAGCCGAGCCCGGTGGGAGCAACACCGGTCGCGGGGCCTTAGGCAAGGCCCCTCACACACCAATAAGAACAAAAGCAGGACTAGAGGAAGGTCCTGCGTTGCTAACGGGACGTAACAAATATACCCCGTTACAATTTATAATATTTTCAAAAATATTGTGACAAAATTTCGGAAAGAATGAAGCATTATAACTATACTTTTCTATGTCTTCTATATTACTACCTATGTGCCCTCATTCGCTTTAGCCGCTGCATCTGCTAAAGCAGGTGTACGACTGACCTTTTCCTCCCCCTCCCATATTTTTATGCATAACTACCACTTATTATAGTCCCTGCCTAGTATTAACTGTATATAATACGAAAAAAAACTGCTGAAAAAGGAGAAAAAAAAGTCGGTATAGCAGTAAAACTTATAAAGGAATTGATATTAAACTATGACTGGGCAGTTCGGAGAAGCAAAGATTCGGTTGAAAACATGCAAAGAGAAATTCCAGCCGCATTTTACCACAAAATTTCTACTGACTCTCAATCACAACATTTCTATTGCCTAGCCGGAGCAGACAACTGGTGTAAATACCGCAAAGCTGAATCCAGTAATACGTTGGAAAATTTCAAATTCCCCCCTGCTCTTTCTCAAAACGTTCAAGAGGTATTAAATCTATTTACGAGGATTCAACGAAAGATGATTGGCTCCAAGGATGTCTCGGCGATAACACCCAGAACAACAATGAAAGCTACAATAAATGCGTCTGAACTATTGCACCAAAACACAGTTTCAATTGAAGAAAAATTGTGGAAATTGCGTGTCATGTTGTAGCCTGCATTTTTAATGAAGAGTACGAACCCGTAATAATAGATGTGATGGGCATTAAAATCGGCCAGTGGACTCAGTTTTTTATTAAGGCGTGCAATATTCAGCGCACAAAAAAAAGAAACAAACATGCATCGGAGGCTTCTAAAGACGGCAGAATAAAGCGTAAAGAAGCTAAATTGAAAGAGATTAAGTTCCTGGAGGAATAAGAATGAGAATTTTACGGTTTAAGCATCGCTAATTGAGCGTAAGTAAGAGTTTCTTAACGATAATTTAAAAAAAAAACTTTAGATTCGTTTTTCTCGAAACAACGTTTTTACACCGCTTGTTGAAAAAATCTCAGTAACTACTGAACTGATTCTTATGAAATTTCAACCACATATTCTATACACTTGTCGCTATATCCTGTAACAAAATTCAAATTTCTAATTTATTTCTTTTTGCAAAAAACAGTGAAAATTTTTCTTAATTTCTAATTTTTTTTTTTTTTTTCTTTTTGTTTGATATATGAATAATTCTGCTACGGGATTTAGCCACAGTTATACTTAATCTAAAATAATTTGATTTTTCTGTTTCAGATGATTCGTCTTCGAGATTTTATCAACAGCGCACACCTACCTGCTTTTTGAGGAGTCCTATGTAGCTGCCGTTTTCATACATTCAAGTGTTTGAAATGAATCAAAACAAATTTTTTTTGTAATTTGAAACTGTTTTTATTAGGCCTTACAAGTTTTGGTTTAATAAATATAATTGTATTCTCAAAAAAAATTCTTAATTGCTTTTTCTCTCTGCGTCCAAAGTAGAATAATCCCTTAAAATGACGTTTGATGTATTTAATTTTGTCAATTTTTTGTTAAGTTATAAAACTTTTTATTTTGATCAATTTTTGTTTAAGATTGGCAATTCTCACTGAGCGAGACTGCGTATACAAATAACATTTTTGAAAATTATAAAATAAAAAAAAAAAAATAGTAAACGTTAAGTATTTATTGGGCTTTAAAAACTAAGGCTAAGACAATCTTGTAATACGTGTCGAAAAATAAAATTTTCTTTTTATTCCTAATATAAGGTTGAAAAAAGATTTCTTTGAAGAACTAATATTTGTTAATATTTGTTTAAACTAGTCTCAAAACAGTCTTAAGCCTAGTTTTGGCCGGAACTATTCAGATAAACAAATCTGTTTAAACATCGTTAGCAAGTTTTGATATATTAAATTAAATATTTTGAAAAAATGAATTGAAATTGATGCAACATTATATTACAAAAAAGATGTTGACCTTTACGAATATGAAATACAAGTCTCTAGTTTCTATTTCAATTAATTTTATTGGTCTAAAATACCTTTTTAATCAATATTCGCAAACTTTAAAATAAATCACAAAACGGTTAAATCCAGAGTAAGAATTTTCTTTTTATGAACATGCTCAATTTATTAAATCAAATGGGAATCAAGATTGTATGCCGAAAGAAGCTAGTCAATTAAAAATTGTACTTGCCTATAGCATTTGAAATATTCAACACATGAAATGCGAGGGCGGTTCAATAAGTATCCGTGTTTGACGACAGAGGGCGTTCCTGAGGGAAGTTGGTATTATCATCGTGTGCTGTTATCTATCAAACGACGGTGAAACAAATTTCAGACTGGAACATAGGTTAGTTTAGATTTGTCAGCCATTCGAGTAAGACGTGTTTCGTGATTTTCGCTAAGATAGAAAAAGAGCAGTATCGTTCGGTAATTCGCTTTTTGTTTTTGGATGGAAAAAAATGCGAGGAGATAAAAGCAAAGTTGGATGCTGTTTATGGGGACACTTTGCCATCTATGACCACAGTTAGATATTGGTTCAACGAATTTTAACGTGGGCAAAAAACCGTTTTTGATGAGGAGCGACCAGGACGCCCGGCAGACGTGGTTACCGAGGAAATCATTCAAAAAGTCTACGACATGATTCTCGCTGATCGACGAACGAAAGTGCGTGAAGTAGCAGAGGCCGTAGGTGTGTCGACCGGAACGGCAATTAATATTTTACATGAGAAGTTGGCGATGAAAAAATTGTCGGCCCGATGGGTGCCACGATTGCTCACGGTGGACAACCAGCTGATGCGGCTGTTAACTTCTAAGCAGTGTTTGGAGCAATTTGGAGATCCGAAAGAGTTTTCGCGTCAAGTTGTCACCCTTGATGAAACCTAAATTCATCATTACACACCAGAAACTAAGCAACAATCAAAACAATGGATTTTTCTCGGTGAATCTGCTCCAAAGAAGGCGAAGACGGTCCCATCGGCCAGAAAGGTCATGGCGACGATTTTTTGGGATGCGAACGGCGTCATCCTCGTGGATTTTTTAGAAAAAAGAAGAACGATCACTGGAAAATACTACAGTGAGTTATTGGACCGCTTCGACAAAAATTGAAGGAGACAGAGACGCATTTAGCGAAAAAGAAGGTGCTGTTTCACCATGATAACGCACCAGCACATTCGTCCGGAGTTGTCGCCGCCAAACTGTATGAATTGCTTTATGAATTGCTGCCGCACCCCCCGTATTCACCCGATCTGGCTCCTTGCGACTTTTTCTTGTTCCCTAACATGAAGAAATGAAAAATTTAGCTCAAACGAGGAAGTCATCGCCGAGACAGAGGCGTATTTTGGAGAGTTCGACAAATCCTATTTTTTGGAGGGGTTAAAAAAATGGCAGGAACGTTGTAAGAGGTCTATCTTTTTAAAAGGGGACTATGTTGAAAAATTAAAAACAAATTTTTGAAAAAATGGTGTCTTCATTTCTAACACGGGTACTTGTTGAACCTCCCTCGTACTACCAATTCTTGATTGAATAAATAAATCGCTAGTTCTAACGTGCTTCTACAAAATTATGATTCCATTGCATGCTGTTGTGATATAAACAGTCGTATACGGAATACTGCTTCATTTTAAGTGACCTACGAACGTTATTGAAAAAGGAATTGCGTGTACTGACTGGAGTACTACGATTAACAATCGATTTCTCACAGTACCATAAATTAACATGCATACCATCTAAATGTAATACGAGTAATTAGAATAAGCTACCTTCGCACCAGTCGCAAGCTCTCAATATGATTTCGTACATATTTTCAAATGGGAAACTTGAACAGCTGCTACAAAAACTTCAATGTAAATTTAAGTTGACTCTTTAGTTTGTGACGGTCAGTTTAACTGTAATGTCAGATTACAGAACAATTATTTTTTACGTATTGCATCGCTATTAAGCACAAACAATTTGCACTAACACGAATTCACGCGCGCAAACCATTCTCCCTCCTTATCGCATTTATTAGGTGCCAGATTCAGAAAGCTTGTTTGACTCATTTAACAAGAGAACCACCCCAACCCGACCCAACCGATTTTAATAATTTTTGGATATGTTGTAATACTCAAAAAAATATTCGACATATATTTTTTTTTTATCGGATGACATCCACTATTAAAGGGTGAAATCCACCCCTGAAAATCACCTCGAAAAATCGTTTTTATAATATATCTTTGCATCTAATTAATATTTTCAAATAAAATCAACGCCAAAATATTTCTTATCAGTAGGCACTCCTACTGATATAACTTTAACACCAAGGGATTGCAACCCCTTTTTCTATCGGGGTCAAAGTTCTATTTTTTTTGCTATTTTGCGATTCAAAATCTGTTAAATAAGGTCGAGTGGGTTAAAAACTGCATTTATAATGAGAAAATAAGAAATTAAAGTTGACGTATTTCGGGGTTTTTTAAGAAAAAATTTGTTGGGGGTGTGTTACCCCTATAAACCAACTCTACCAAATCACAAGCAGGCTAACCCACCTAACCCTGGCCACAGTGTGTTTATTAATTATTTGTTCTGTTATATGTACCATATGACTAGCGAAATATATTAGATAACCAAGCTACCCCTAACCTCAAAAACCCAAAAAACCACACCTATCAAACCACAAGCAGGTAAACCCACGTAACCCTGGCCACAGCATGTTTATCCATTATTTTAACTAAATATATCCTACATCACAAGCGAGCTATGTCCGCAGAAATCCGACCCTTGACCCCTAACCCGCTCAACCCCAAAAAACCTCTCCTACCAAACCACAAGCAGGCTAACCCAACTAATCCTTGCTACAGCACGTTTATTAATTATTTTTTCTGTTATTAAATGTATTCCATATCACAAGCGAACTACATTAGCTAAGCAAGCTACTCCTTACCCCTAACCGTTCAAAATCCAAAAAACTACCCCTATTAAACCACAAGCAAGCTAATCCATCTTAACCTGGCTCCAGCGTGTTTTTTGATTTTTTTTAAAAATAAATATATCCTACATAATAAGCAATTTATGACATCAAACTATTCTACCCTTAACCCAATGAATCCCTAAAGAACACCCTTACCAACCCACGAGCAGGCTACCGCCCTCAACTCTGACCACAGCGGCGTTTATCGCTCATTTTTTCTTGAAATAATTGTCAAATCGAAACCTGGGCTAAAATAAGTCACGTCTAAAAATAAGTATCTAATGTAATACGTTGTCTTATTATTTTCAAATAAACTGAATTTATTATTCGCATATTTTAAAAACTTACAAATACCAAGCAGTGAGATTAAAGTCAAAAAAATGGAATTATTAAAGAAGTTGAAACAAATATTAATAGATGCAGCTTTAGAGTTCAATGATGTGGACATGATCGTTAAAGAAACGTTAGATTTCCAATCCTGAAGCAGGCTCAATTTTTTAAATTTCAAGCATATTTTTCGAAGTGGCACAATAATTTATTATTTGCTATTATTGTAAATTGAAAGAAGAGTCTTTAATTTCGTGAGGCAATTTTCAGATCAAGTAATGCTGATGGATTATGACTTGAATTTACATGTAAGAAATAACATTATAACATTACAATCGCTGGTACATAACCAGTTTTCTTCAGTGAGATATACGGATATTTTCAAATATTCCTGGTATAAAAGCAGCTATATTACTCAAAAACCAGATAAAACTGATAATCCTGTTGATTTTAGTTTTGGAGAATCTTGTAATGTCAACTGCGAAGTAGAAGGATGTACGAATGTTGCAATAATACGATGTGGTTGATGTAAAAAGTCATTATGTTTCAAGCACTTCTTTGAAGATTATCATTACTGTGAAAACTATGTCAAATAATACATTTTAATTTACATATGAGTCAAAAATATAGTCTTTTATAAGAATAACTTTTAATAAAGTTTATTTGAAAATAATAAGACAACGTATTACATTAGATACTTATTTTTAGACGTGACTTATTTTAGCCCAGGTTTCGATTTGACAATTATTTCAAGAAGAAATGAGCGATAAACGCCGCTGTGGTCAGAGTTGAGGGCGGTAGCCTGCTCGTGGGTTGGTAAGGGTGTTCTTTAGGGATTCATTGGGTTAAGGGTAGAATAGTTTGATGTCATAAATTGCTTATTATGTAGGATATATTTATTTTTAAAAAAAATCAAAAAACACGCTGGAGCCAGGTTAAGATGGATTAGCTTGCTTGTGGTTTAATAGGGGTAGTTTTTTGGATTTTGAACGGTTAGGGGTAAGGAGTAGCTTGCTTAGCTAATGTAGTTCGCTTGTGATATGGAATACATTTAATAACAGAAAAAATAATTAATAAACACACTGTGGCCAGGGTTAGGTGGGTTAGCCTGCTTGTTATTTGGTAGAGTTGGTTTTTAGGGGTAACACACCCCTAACAAATTTTTTCTTAAAAAACCCCAAAATACGTCAACTTTAATTTCTTATTTTCTCATTATAAATGCAGTTTCCAACCTACTTGACCTTATTTAACAGATTTTGAATCGCAAAATAGTAAAAAAAATAGAACTTTGACCCCGATAGAAAAAGGGGTTGCAATCCCTTGGTTTTAAAGTGATATCAGTAGGAGTGCCTACTAATAAGAAATATTTTAACGTTGATTTTATTTAAAAATATTCATTAGATGCAGAGATACAGTCTGTCAAGTAAGAGCGTGGTCGTGTTAATTTATGAAAAAATTTATTTGATGAAACTTTCATATTTATATATACATTGTACACATTACAAACAATGATGCAATTTGGTCAATAATGTGTCCAGTCACCACCGGCGTCGATAATTACCTGGCATCTCCGAGGCATGCTTTCTACTAATTTGACGGCGTATTCTAGTGGCAAGGATCTCCAGATCCGACGAATTTCGTAAGACAACTGCTTCAAAGTGTATGTGCGTCTTCCACGAAGCTTCCGTTTAATATATGCCCACACATTTTCAATAGGGTTTGCATCGGGCGACTGCGACGGCCAATCCAATGTAACGATGCCAGATTGAGCCTTCCACTGAGTACAGAGCTTGCTGCGGTGTTTAGGATCGTTTTCCTCCTGCAGAATCCAATCTTCATTTTTTATGATGAACCATTGTTTGGCAGATGGCAGCAAAGCCTTTTTGTAGATTTTTATCAATTTCTCGGCATTTAGGTTGTCAGTAAAGAGGTGCAAAGTGCCGAATCCCTGCTTTGAGAAGCAGCCCCAAAGATGCACCTTTATTCCATGTTTTACGGTCCGCTGAACAAGCCTATTGGTGGAAGTTGACCAGGCTTGCGCGAGGACAGAACGTGCCCATATAGAACATTCATCAGTAAAAATGACATTTTCAAAATCTCTATCAATATTCTCATGCGCCCAAGCGAGTCGCTTTGTCACATGTTTTTCAGTCAACAGAGGCTTTTTCATTGTGTTGCGCCATTTCAGATGATGAGTACGGAGATGGGTTCAGATAGTTTCGTAGGATATATCTTAACCTTTTGCCATTAATTTTGCTTGTCCTTGCCGCAGTGTTAAAGCAGGATTCCGCGAAAACAGATTCACTATTCTTTTTTTATCTTTTTTGTTCACTTTTCCTATCGAGCCACGTTCTGGTAAATCATCGACATTTATAGCCTCTTTATATCGCTGTATTCACTTCTGTACAAATGCCTGCGACTTTTTTATATATTTAGCAGCCGCTGATTGCGACATTTTGGGACCTTTCGGGTGGATGCAAAGGAACACAGCCTCGTAGCGCGACGCGTACTTAGCACTCATGGCGTTTAACGTGATTCTCTTTTAAAAGATCAACGATAACTGAATTTTTGTTGACAATGCATCAAGGCTAAAGCTTTTCTCTATCGGTTCGCGAAAGAATTAGAGCGAAATCTTTTATTACCTGTCAGTGAAGTCGACCACGCTCTTACTTGACAGACTGTATTTAAAAAAAACGATTTTTCGAGGTGGTTTTCAGGGGTGGATTTTACCCTCTAAAAGTGGATGTCAGCTGATAGAAAAAAACACGTGTCGAATATTTTTTTGAGTAGTAAAACATTTCAAAAAATTATTACAATCGGTGGGGTCCGGTTGGGGTGGTTTCCTTGTAAGACACGTCCTCTCTGCGAGGTGGTTCAATCGATTTTCTTGTAGCTTATTATTCGCGAATTTGGCGGTACTTGCGAGCACCACTACTGCCTTTCACCACTATCTGATCACACGCTAAAATATCTCTATGTTTCTCTCTTACTCATACACGAAATCCTCTGTTTCAACTCCCGCGGACGTCGCAAGGGACTACTTACCGCGTTTTCTATCTCTTCTATTTACGCACGGAATTATATGTCCAGTCACATGCGTGCGTCAGAAGTCACCTTTAACCGCTTTTTCTCTTTCTCTCACTCTCTCTCTCTCTCTCTCTCTCTCTCTCTATCCTACTCTCTTCCCTCGTTTTCCCCCCTCGATCTTTTCCTCTCCTTTCCTCCTACTCTCTCTCTCTCTCTTTCTCTCTCTGGTGAGTAGACCTTACACTTGAATTTTCGCTCCTTTTTACGCACTCTTTTCTGCTGTCTTCTGCCTCCGGGCGTTTTTCTGTTGTAGACTATTGCATGCTCCATACTGAAATCTACTGTTTTATTTATTATTGCACTGCTAGTTGCTGTCTACAGACTGTTTATCTTAATTCTTTCTTCTGCCGTGGTTTTGAGGTTAGCTTGATAGCAACAAATTTTTGGCGAGCACATAAGGAACAACTCCATACCAGTCCTACCATCTATCATCTTAATTTGGACATTTTACCTACTCATTTAGCTGATAAGGAAGCTGCCTGTCTAACACCTTGGATAACGCTGCTTTATTTATTTTCTCTATAACTAGTTAATTAGCGACACTTAGCGCATTTACCGACTATTGTATTTCTGCGGTAATTCTTGTTTTATTTTTATTTTTTATCTTTTACAGTGCCTTGTTATAAATTACTTTTGTTATTGCTTGTTAATCTATAATTGCTTTATTTTAGTTGCTATTAGTTTGCGTTTTTAATTAAATTAATTACATTTAATTAATTAATTTAATTAATTTATATTAGCGTATCAATTTTATTATATCTTTATATTTATATTTACCTTTATTTTTGTATTTATTTTTATATTTACTTCATATTTTTGTTTACTTATTATTTATTTTTGTTTATATATTTATAAGTCAAAAGTACGTTTTATCTTATATTTATACTTCGCAGTGCCGTCGAAATGCGCAACATGTCTTAGGGATTTTACGGCCGCATCTAAACCTCAGGAATGTTCTAAATGTGGAAACCTCTTCAATTTTACCTACGTAAAATTACTAAAAATAAGAGATGATACCGGCGCTGTCATTAAGGTTTTCAACCCTTGTCGAGCGGATGCAAACTCTATGAGTGAGCGATCTAGGACTAGCTCTTTTTGCTCTACTTCCAGCACCACCAATCCTGGAACTCCAATAGATACATGGTCTCGTCCTTCTATCCCCTCTACTGCAACTACTGCAACGCAGCAAACACAAAATCTACTCTCAGTTTTAGTATCCAAGATGGACAAACTTGATCAGCTCGACACTATGGCTTCACAGATAAACTCGATGGCTTTTACTGTTGCAGCTCTAGAATCGAAGATGAAGAACATCACTTCCACCCTTTCTCAACGTATTGATTCTAACGACCTCAGGATTACAAAACTACAACAGGATCAACAGCTACTGGATGAAAAAGTGGATGCTCTCTCAAGTGGTATTATTAAGAGCAACACACCTGGTGATGAAAGCTCTACTGCTATCTCCGACTTAGATCGGGCTAACAATGCCCTAGCGAAGAAGCTGAATGAGCTTTTACATCAGCAACACAGGTTGGAGCACTCGGCTGATGTTGTCTTGACTGGTCTTGTCCCTCGCGAGTTTATTAACATCAAAGCGACGGTTGGACCTGTTTTTTCTGCGCATGATCCGACGGACATAACGGAGGACGTTATGTCTGTTAGACAGCTGCGAGCACAGAACTGAACTACTACTTCGTCCACTAAATCGACATCTGAATCTTCTCGACCAGCAAACATGCATTTTCCACTTTTGGTAACTCTGAAGAGTGCTGCCCTAGCTCGTAGTTCAACTGCTTCCAAAATTCGTGCAAAAAAGCTGCATATAGAGCAAATTGCTTCATCACTCTTATCCTTTATGCAACCATCTGTCACTATTACTCCGGCGCTTATCAACCTAAACGAGTTTCTCCCACCAGCTCTTTACCGGCTTAAAGTGCGCCTTCTGGAAAAGTCAAGGGACAAGAGGCTGAATTTCTCCGTCTTTGTAAGGAATGGACGTGTCTTTGCTCGTCATAAGATGAGAGGCCTCTCTGTGCCAATTGATACTGAAGAAGATGTTGTAAATTTTATAAGTATAATTGTGCCTGCTACCGCCGTGACTCAACCTACAACGTCCAGCTAGACAACCCACGCGCCACTACTGTACAGGTATGTTCTCTCTCTTCATCTACTTCTGTCCCTCCCGCTCTTCATACTTTATCTCCTCTCTCTATTCCTCCTTACGGTTCAAGGCATTGTCCCAGTGAGGATGCTCTTCGAGTCTGCCGTTTCAATGCCAACTCGATTCGAGCGCACATTGAGCTGGTCAAACTCTTCTTGACTTCTCGCCCTTATTTTCACGTAATTGCTGTAACTAAGACTAAACTTGGTCCCATTGTTGATGACTCTTTGGTATTACTTGAGGATTTTACGTTGTACCGTTGTGATCGTAACACTAGAGATGGTGGCGTTGCGCTTTATATTCATAATACACTTTCATCTACATTTTTATGTTCATTGACGCATGTCTGGACCGCTCGGCCTGGACTACCTGAATACCTTTTTTGCGAGGCTAGATCGTCGACTGCTCTTGCCATTTTCGTGGTCTATCGACCCCCACATGCTCCATTTTTAGGATATAGTGATTTTATTCCCACACTCACCTCTGTTATACACAATTATAGCACTAAAATATTGCTTGGCGATTTCAACACTGATCTCTCTGTTCATAGCGATGATACTAATTTCCTGATGAACCTATTCAATGAGAACTCGCTATACTGTGTACCTTACAGGAATACACATAATACTGCTACATCAGATACCTGGCTTGATTTATGCATTGTGGATGCCAACGATGTGGTCCTTGATTACTGGAAGATGGTTTCACCATTTATTGACGAACATGACTTGATTGCTGCAACTGTACGTTCCTCTCTCACTAAACCACAACTATAAAATTTTACCTTTCGTGACTTTAACTCAACGGACACTACTGCTTTACTGACATACTTACGCACAAACGTCTGCTCTATTTGTGCTGGTGCTGCTCCTTTGGAAGATCGCTTAACCTGCCTTTATTCACATCTTAATGACGCAATTGCATTATTCGTGCCTACTAAAACCGTCTGTCAGAGGAGCACCCACCGGCCCTGGTACAATCCTAAAATATATAGACTACTAGATGACAGAGACAGACTTTACAGACGTTTTCAACGCTCTCGACTATTGTCAGACCTTTATAAATACAGGACGGCTCGTGATGCTGCTTTCCGCCTGATTACATCGGCTAAACAACGCTACTACTATGACAGACTGTCTCATATCTCGGACTCGAGAGCCCTTTGGAAGGAGCTTCGCCATCTTGGTATTTGTGCGCCGGCTACAGCATCCCATCAGCCTTTTTCTGCTTCTGAACTGAATAAATACTTTGCGGATGTGGCCCATGATCCAAATGCTCTTTTAATTGATGAATGTTTTTTTTCTTAGCTCCGAACTTACCTATGAACCACTATTTAGTTTCAGCCCTGTTATCCTTGCCGAAATACGCAGCGCAGCCTCTTATTCTGCGTCCCAAGCTAGAGGATTTGATGGCATCCCACAAGCGTTCATCATTGACACCTTCCCCGTACTTGGACCTACTATATGCAGTATCATAAATGATTCACTCAAGGACTCTATTTTTCCATCCATCTGGAAAAATTCTCTTATAATTCCGCTGAACAAGACTGCGTCGCCTAAAGATATAAGTGACATTCGTCCTATCTCATTGCTGCTGTTTCTCTCAAAAATTATTGAGCGCGTTGTCCACCAACAGCTCTACAATATTTGGAAACCAGAAAGTTGTTTGATCCTTTTCAAACTGGATTTTGAAAGGGACACAGCGCTCAGACAGCACTTCTTAAATTGACAGATGATGTAAGGGCAGGAATGGATAAGCGCTGTGTTACTTTGCTACTCATGTTTGATTTCAGCAAAGCCTTCGATAAAGTCTACCATGTTAAATTGCTGCGTAAGCTACTTGCTCTGGACGTTTCGCCAGATGTTGTCAGATGGTTTGCCTCCTACCTGTCAGGTAGGAAACAGGCAGTATTGGACGACAATGACTGCTCTTCCGCATTTCTGTCACTCAATACAGGAGTCTCTCAAGGTTCTGTACTCGGTCCTCTCCTATTTCTTATTTACATCAATGATGTTGCTGTAGGCTTTGACTCCTCGATTAGTCATCTCGTTTATGCGGATGACCTCCAGATTTATTTGACGTTTCCTCTGTCTGACACTGCTAGCGCGATTCAACTAATGAGTCAACAAGCGCAGCTCGTCTCTAAATGGGCCGATGCAAACAACTTTAGTCTGAATGTCCGTAAAACTAGAACTATAGTATTCGGATCTTATTATTACATTAACTTACTCTTGCGTATGAACGTCTATGGAATTATTGTTAAAGGTTCACTTGTTAAATTTGAATCCTCTGTTTGTAATCTTGGAGTGCATCTTGACTCTAAATTAAATTGGAAAGTACACACGTCACATGTGTGTCGTAAAGCCAACTCGCTGTTATATCGCCTCAATTATTTACGTCAAAGTACAAACTTTTTATTAAGAAAACACCTCATCCAAACGTTACTGTTTCTTTTGTTGGATTACTGTATTTTAGTCTACAGCGATATTTCTCAGGAACAAGATTTGAAACTTCAAAGGGTTATCAACTCTGGTATACGTTACATCTATGGTTTAAATAGGCGTGAGCACATTTCCTCGTATAGAGTCTCCCTTGCTTGGCTGACCACTGGAGCTCGAAGACAATTTTTTACAGCATCTGCTCTCTTTTTAATGTTTAGAGATTCGGCTCCCTCTTATCTTTTTGAGAAATATCAGTGGTCCCAGGTGGGGAGGCCTTCACGGGGAGATGTGAGACCGTTGATCATTCCTCCCTCGGCTACAGTGTTCTACGACAAAACATTTACTGTTTTCTCCTCTCGACTCTGGAACAGCCTCCCTTCTACCTTTTATTCCATCTCTTCCTACTCTTCCTTCAAATCTTCAGTCTTTGCTTTCCTTCTTTCTCTTGAGAGAGAGCATCCTCTTGCGCCTCAAGCCAGTATGTAATATTTTTATTAAATTCGATTTAAAATTAAATTTATTATATTCGATCCCTGGCTTGAGCCTTTTATAGTTTTTGTAATTTTTGTTATTAGTATTGTTATTAGTTTTATATTTACATATTTGCTTAGTTTATTTAATATAGTTTAGTTTTAAGTTCTAGTTTTAGTGTCATTATTTTTCTTTTATTATATTGATATTTTGTTATATTGTTTCTGTTTAGTTTTTTAGTTATATTATTTATTATTTTTAATTGTTATTTTGTTCTATATTGTTTCTGTTCTACCATGTACAACAAATCGTACACAAATAAATTATTATCTATCTATCTATCTATCTATCTATCTATCTCTCACTGTCTCTTTTTCACTAGATTACGTGCTAAAGACAAGTTACAATCTTTTGAGACTCGCCACACCTTCATACAGTAACCAACACGGTAGTGAAAAATATGGTCGCCGATGGCTCGTCAATTGCATTACTTAGGAGGTTCAACCTCCGCTGACGCCAGTACCCTTGCCCTTGGCTTTAAAATCCACGCTCCCACGTGTTCTCTGATGTTGGCTGAATTGCAGGGCAGAGCTCACTCTCTCGCTCTTTGTTTCGCTTTTCTACTTGTTTAACGTTTGGATATAGCTACATGTATGCGCGTTGTTTATTTTCTTAACTGTATCGCTTGACTGACTTTTCTTTTTTTTATTTTTTCGATCGGCTTATCACTACCAGCGTAACAAAGCGGTGGCGCGCACCTTTTCTCTGCTCTTTTCTCTAAATCTTTATACTCTTCTCACTTTCTTCGCGACCAATTTCCCTTTTTTTAAAACTAACTCTCGGAAATTCGTCACTCCGTCACTCCGTCACTCGCTCTGTTCCTACTCGAACTAACTCGGACCTGCAGGCTGCATACGCACATACGCATACACAGGCACAAATGCAAATATATATGCTTCGATCTCTCTCTTACTCTCCTATAATGTTCACCACGTTACAGTACAGTTTAAAAATTTACTTTTAGTCATAAAAAATATATTATTAAAATATTTTTTGCTACCTTCTAATATATTCTTAATAAATTTAATTGTGATAAGTATATTAAATATATAAGGACCTTGAAATCGTTCTCGCTGTTTCTTCAAATATGACAGTAGCAGAACTCCGTGTATGGAATTTCGAATGATGACGCACCTGCAAGAAAGTACTGTATCTAACCTTAAATTTCAGTGTATAATAGTTCATTTTAGTGTAAACAAAGTTATTTTTTATTTGTTCTGAAAATTTCTATTTCTAAGCCAAATAAAGTATTTTTACAGGGAATTTTATTGTACTATTTCATTCAAAAGAAATCTGCAGCTAAAGCACACAGAATTTTTGTTGAGACTTACAGTGACAACGCTCTGTCGGATACGATGTGCAGAGACGGATTTCGAGGCTTCAAAAATAATGCTTTTGAACTTGAGGTTAAAGAACGTTCTAGCGCACCGATTAAATTTGAAGACCGAGAATTGGAGGAATCACTTGATCAAAATCGATGTCAGACGCTAGCAGAACTTGTAAAAATATCACAAGTAGATGAGTCAACAGTTTCTAAACGTTTAAAAGTGTTAAAAATGATCCAGAAGCAATGACATTGTGTGCCGTATGAATTGAAGCCGAGATACGTCAAACGTTTTCTTACGTGTGAACTACTGCTTTAACGGCGGAAAAGAAAAGGTTTTTTGCACCATATCGTGACTGGCGATGGAAAGTGGATAAACTACGATAATCCAAAGCGTAGAAAATCGTGGGGTAAGCCTGGCCATGCATCGACATCATCCGCAAAACAAAATATCCATGGTTCAAAATTCCTTTTCTGCATTTGATGAAAATCAGCTAGGTGTCACTTATCATGTGCTTCTCAAACCGAATGAGACTATCACGGGAGATCGCTATCAACTTAAATTGATGCGTTTGAATCGAGCCCTAAAATAGAAACTGCTGCTATACAAGCAGAGACACGACAAAGTCATTTTGTAACATGACAACGCTTGGCCTCATGTTGCAAAACCAGTGAAAACCTACCTGGGAACGCTTCAATGAGAAGTTCTACCCCACTTACCGTATTCACCTGACATAATCCCTTCTGATTTTTACCTATTCCATTCGATGGCATATGGTCTGGCTGAGCAGCGCTTGCATTCTTACGAAGATACTAAAGAATGGAACGTTTCTTGGATAGCCTCAAAAGTCATATCGTTTTTCCGAGGCAGAATTCATATACTGCCAAAAAGATGGGAGAAAGTGGTCTCTAGTGATGGAATAAATACTTTGAGTGAAAGGTTTTTGTGCATTATATTAGGTGTAGTAAGAAGAAATCCATTATTTTTGCATTAAATTGAAGGTTTTATTTAGCATAGATAAAATGATACGATTTAGGCCAAATATGCACCGTTTTGTTCGATAACTTGTTGCCATTTTGGAGGTAATTTCATAATGTCTCTCTCGTAGAAACCCTTGTCCCTATTGTCAGAAAACTGAGACAGTCGATTTTCACAATCTTCTCTTGAGGCGAATTTTTAACCTGCAAAATCATTCGTCATAGACAGGAACAGGTGGTAATCACTTGGTGCCAGGTCCGGACTATAAGGTGGATGCATAAGAACTTCCCAACCAAGCTCCCGGAGCTTCTGGCGAGTCACTATCGATGTATGCGGCCTGGCGTTGTCCTGATGGAACACAATTCCTCTCCTATTGGCCACTTCTGGGCGATTGCTTCTTTCAGACGGTCCAATTGTTGACAGTACAGGTCCGAATTAAGAGTTCGGCCGTAGTGGAGCAGCTCATAGTAGATGATTCCCTGCCAGTCCCACCAAACACACAGCAAAACCTTCCTGACTGTCAATCCTGGCTTGGCCACCGTTTGCGCCGGCTCACCGCGATTGGACCACGACCGTTGTCGCTTGACGTTGTCATAAGCGACCTACTTTTCATCACCAGTAACCATCCGCTTCAGAAATGGATCGATATTGTTGCGATTCAGCAGCGATTCGCAGATGGAAATTCGGTCCATGAGGTTTCTTTGCGATAACTCGTGTGGTACCCATACATCGAACTTCTTTTTGTATCCAGCCTTATTTAAGTGGTTTTAAACGGTTTTTTGTGCAATGTTTAGCTCCTGGGCAATCGAAACAGTGCTTACGTGACGGTCGGACTCGACGATTTCCATTAATTTATCGATATTTTCGATAATTGGCCTTCCAGAGCGTGGTGCATCTTTGACGACAAAATTACTGGAACGGAATCGACGAAACCAAAATTGCGCGTGATTGGCTGTTACAGTATCATAACCATAAACACTATTCACATTTTCAGCTGCCTGGCTTGCGTTTGCCTTTATCGAAGAAAAACTGTAAGATATGGCGTATTTTCTCTTTGTTGGTGTCCATCTTTGACGCGTGCTAAAAAAATACTGAGTCAAGCAATCACAAAACTGTATCAGAAGCTTTTTTAGTACGAAATCTTATCTTTTTACGCCATCTAGTGCAACCCGATCGCACTTTTACAACGAGAAATACAGACTACTAAAGCCATCTATTGGCAAAATAATGGATTACTTTTTACTACACCTAATATTTTAAATAAAGTTATTATTTTGTAAAACAAAAAACAGCGGAAACTTATTCAAGGTCCTAATTTATAAAGTAAAATTGTAAACATCTTACAATTTAATTTTTTATTTACATAAGCTTATTCTGCCATATTGGTTTTTTTATTCTTGATAAATACCATTCATGTTTGAATAATATTCTATAAAATCATTCTGTTTTAGCTAATGATTCCTCATGGCGAAATGTAAGAGATGATTCAGCGAAAGAGACATCTGCAAAATGGAATGCTACAAAAGAAGATCATTGGAAATCCGCTGGTGATCGTAGAGAATATAGTGGGGATAAAGATCAACGAAAATTTGATAAAGGACATATTGTAAGATTATCATTGATATATTATGCTTTATTATTATCATCAAATGACAATATTATCAAATGATAAAAATATTTATAGAATCCTGCTGGTTCATGGCATGAAAGTCGTGATGTACGACGTCCAGATTTTACGCGAGGTCGAGAAGAACGCGATAGAGTAATAGAACGAAGAACCTATTATGATGAATCACGACCAAATGTTGAAAATTGGCGAAATGTTTCTAAAGATTCTCAAAAAGACATAAGTTCGAAAGAATTAGCAAAGTAAGTATTTATATTTTAATTATCCTAATTTAAATTATTTCATTTGGATATTATTCAGGTAAAAGCGAATCTGTTTGATGCCTTGTTTATTTTTCTTTCACATAAAATCGAAACAAAGAATTAATGTAATTTTTTGTTTGGAGATAATTGAAGAAATTGAAAGAGGCGACTTTTTATCCTACAAAAATGTATAATTTTTTCTGGAAAATTATTAGATACAAAAGTATACTCACTATATATAGTCTAAGATACGTATAGGAAACGACCTTCACTGATCGAGTAACCGAACGAAATGTATTTTTTACGGAATAAAATATGTTAATGGAAGTAACGGCGATGGGTTGCCTAATAAAATTCTTTTAAGGATATTTTTAATTAATAATGTAACAGGTAATTTTTTTTCGATACCTTCACCAATAGAGTAACCAAAAAAATTTAACACTAATTGAAAGTATAAAGTCTAGAATATGCAAACATAGAGTTGCCTAACTTTTTCTTGTCAAGGCTATAGGGTTGCTTAGTTTAAACAGGTGAATTAGAAATGGTATCTTCACCGATCGAGTAACCAAATAAATTATATATCAAAATAAAAATTAATTTTTCGCAAATACGATGGTATAAGGTTGCCTATGAAAAACCTGTCAATAGTCAGGGTTGTAAGGCGTTGAAATTTGAAAATTGAGGCGTATGAAAGTGTGCGAGAAAGAGAGATTCTCCATTCTATCAAGCGCGATAGAGGGAGATGCAGCATAGCAGCTGTTCGCGCCACATCAGCCGCTTGAAATTGTGCGAGAGAGAGAGCCTATACCTAGTATCAAATGCGGTAGAGTAAGACGTACTACAGCGACGGGCTTCGTCTCTTCTTGCATATGAAACAGAGTGCGCATATTCTTTACGGTTGACAAGTCAGTGTATGATTTTCAAGCGTTGTTTTAGAGCAACTGAAAATATACTCCAATTATTAAGTATAATGAAGAATTAATTGAAAATAATAAATTTTTAAGAGAAGCTGCTAAAAGTGTGCATAATGTAAATAATCTTGAATATTCAACTGTAACTAGTATGAATCTGGATTTATTGCCTAAGAAGGTACCAAAAAATGCTGCTATTATTATTGTAACGTCGGTTGCGACACTTTTTAGCTGAATTTCAGCTAAACTGCAATTTTTGCCGTTTTGAGCCTAAGCAGTCAAGCTTATGGGCTTGGGTTGGCAGAGGGTAATTGTAAGAGTTTTAGGAGAGGTGTAAGAGTCAGAATTAAGCAGATGCAGGAGCCTAGGTTCCGAAATTGGAATCAGGCTCGAGCCCTGCTCTGGATAAGGTCTTACAATAGTGACGGTGGAAACAGAATAGTCGGCCGCTTTTCGGCCAATAATTCTGTGGGGGAATTATAGGATAGTGTAGAGATAGTGATAGTTAGAAGTATAATAATTTTTCAATTTTTAACTTCATTTTTATTTGCTCTCCCTCTCCCTCTCCCTCGCCCTCTCTCTCTCTCTCTCTCTCTCCCCCCTCTCTCTCTAAGGCCTTTGGTTTTGCTCCGCTTCCTTCCGACCGTCTATAGGTACTAATCTTCTATTAATCTATCTTAGCTTTAATATTGGTTGGGCTGAGACCCTTCAAATGGAAGTGTTGTGTCACATAACGATGCCCAATTTTTCCCATGTTTACAAATTCACTGAGGGCGTTCACTGTTGATGGCTGCCAAATAAATACTACACAATGTAGCGTATTGAAACTTGTAACCTAATCTTTATAAGATTCGTTCTTTCTACTACAGGAATTTTTTTTCAATCAACAACATCCATCTATACGTCGGGTATTTCTGGGAGTACCCTCGTACGCGCTATGTACAACTTGTTCAAACTTGCTTTCACGACTACAGTGCCATAATAGACTCATTTTTTCTATCTTCGTCGCATTTATTAGCCGCTTTTTCTCCTTCGCTAGCACACGACTTCGCTACACGTTGCAACAGCTCCAGACTTCAAAAAGAAGTAATATGTCACCTATTAATATAGAGCTATGCAACTAAGTGCTCGTACGTTCGAGACTGACCAGAAAGAACGAGATGGAGGAGCGACTTAAGTACATGCGATAAAATACTTCGTCGCATCTCTCGATATAATTGATAAAGTTTGATGAAAATCTCCAGCAAACACAGACGTAACACTGCCTATGGGTTTTTTACTTGATAGAAAGTCCTATAAATTTTTATTAACAGCATCAATATGAACTTTATAGACAATGGTACGTTTATCTCTTACAATCAAAATAAAATTTTGCTCTATTTTTTTAAGATATCTGTTTTTACGGATATAAAAACAAACTCTTGGTTACGAGATACATTTAAAGTAAGTTTAATGGAAGGTTTACCTTTTTATTGACCGAAACAACAGTTTTTTTTGGAATTTTTTTTTTCATAGAAGGAAATTAATTAACAACTCAAATTGTTGGCTACTTGTTTAATACAATAAGAAGTACAAAAAAAAATTTTTTTATGACAAAATATCGTGACGGTAATTAATGGCACGCCCCGTAAAGTGACCATCTCCAAAAAAGGTGGCCCGCTGTTGGCTACTCTAGCACCTGCAAAAATGAACAAAAATTAAATCGAAAAAGTTTTATAAAATATATGAGTGTAGTCGGCATCTGACCCACAATCAACGCTAAAAATCAAAAATTAACAAAATGGCGGGCATTTGAATTTTTTTTTTTCATTATTGAGTTTTTTTTCACTCTTTAAAGTACTCTAAAAATAAAAATGATGTATATATCATTTTGATTGTAGTCCACTTCCCGATAAATACTTTAACAATTGAAAAAAAAAAAAAAAGGCGATCCATCGAGTAGTTTTTAAGTAATCGTGGCCAACAGTTCGAAAAACGTGGTTTCGAGAAAAACGCGTTTAAAGATTTGATTAACAATTAATCTGTGTTAACGTTGGTCTCGTTTTTGTTCCATAGCTTTAAAAAAAAATATATATATACGACCAAACGGTTTTGGGAATATATTCTACACGTAATTAACTACAAAGAAATGTAAAAAAAGAAAAATTGATTTTTTGGTTCAGAAAAAGGTAAACCTCCCCTTAAATGTTTAATGTGCAATTCTTTCTCTTGTGAGAAGAGTTGCTTTAATACCTGATGATGCCACCGTTAATGCATTTATTTCTGTGGATTTTACCTCAACAAGAATTAAATTTACAAGGAAAGTTTTTCCAGTTCTCCCGAGAGCATCTAGAAAAAATATGTCACCTTTATTGTTTCTAACACTTTCAATAATAGAATCAGAAGCTATTTTCTGATTTGGTAATAATTTAGGCAAATTGTTCCAAACGCAATTTTGTAGCTCATTAGTGTCATAAGTGAATATAAATGCACTATCATGTAAATTGTTCAAGATATTTTGATCATAGACAGGTGAAGGTAGACCAGTCGATAAGATATTTTTCGCGAAGACTAACAACTTCATCCTTAATTTGTATAAGAGCCATATCAAAAACATTATCAGAATACGTTAAGGAAAACTCATTGAGTATTTGTCGCTGTCTGTGCAGAATATCTTCACATAAATTGATTTAAAATGTTTTCCACAATAGAACTGGTTGCAATGGTTGATATAATACTAAAATTATAGCAAACAAATCTCTTATTTTCAAGAGCGCCTGTGATAATGCAGTAACCTAATAATACTAGGTATAATACTAACCTAATAATACTAATATAACAATATTAGGTCATAAGTGACCTAATGCTTAACAAGCTGCTTAGAAAGTAGGTTGAAGTACTCTATCCATATCTTCAAACTTTGAAAAGATGTTGGAAAACGAACATGATGTAATAACAGTCTTTAATAAAAAGATTCAGTTTGATTAGAATGAATAGTATATTCCGCTTTACAAAACTCCCGCTTTAGGGTTATTTGTCTGTGGTTTGGAAGTTAAGGAATTTTTTATTTTCTGGACTAAACATTAACAGTTACCTGCCTACGATTGAAGGATAGAAAAATTAAATACCCTGAACTCTTGGAGTCTCTTAACTATTATTTTTAAAATTGAGTTTTCAAAATTGAATTATTTCAATCACAGATGTATTCGTCATATTCAATTTTTGGAATTCGACCTCAGATTCGTGGTCAGTCTCCTAGAAAGACCTTGTATACAAGATTTGTCATAAATCGGTTGATGTTCAAAAGTCTCGAGCGCTATATTGGATTCGCTATCTTGAATTTTTAAAACCTGACATCAGATTCATAAACAGTGACCCCAGTAATATCCGTATACGTGATTTAACGTAAATCGGACAATTTTCGAGAACGTCGTCTGCCACATTAGATCCGCCATCATGAATTTTTGTGATCTGACTTCAGATTCATGATTAACGACCTTAAAAACCTATATGCACCAAATTTGGCTCATATAAGTTGATTTTCGAAAATTTTCTACCACAAATCAAATATGACGGATGTGTTCTCTTAAAATGACCATATTTTTTTAAAGAAACATTGTAAAGTACTATTCGAGAACCCATTTTAAAGGGGACGAGTAGTACTAAATGATAGAATAGGTAGAAAAAATTACAAAAATTTTTTATAGCATGTATCTAACCTCGAACACTCTTTTGCTGCATAAATAAAAATTCGCATGAGGCCCGTACTAACAATGAAGTTTTATTTTGTAAATATGCATTAATTATTATCTAGTAACAGCTGTCAATACGATTAAATATATATACTATCATCATTAATTTTTGCATTGAAAGTATCACTGACTGTCGCTAAATCTCCACTTTTCTGATTTTCCATTCATGTTAAAATTTCTTCTTGTATAAACTGTTACTTTCTTATTAATTAATATATTTCCAAATATTATTTTATCATAGATGTCATGATAGTTTTTGTAACCATTTAACGTGTATCTAGTGTGCTATTTTTTCTATTAATTTCCCGGCATTTTAGACAGCCAGACGGTGTCATAATGATAAGTGGAAAAATTGGTGTATTGTCTAAAGGATTAATAATGGGTGATTCATTATAAGGTTTGGTTTTTATCTCAAATATTAGGTTGCTGCAGATGAAATGGCCGATTTAGCAATGACATAAAGTTGGCTGCAATTTTAGTGTATTATGTTGGTACAAGGCGGCGCATATGATATGACATATTGAAGTATAAATACTGCTACCTTGGTTTATGGAGTCATTTCTGTTTTTCACTTCATAGTGATCGTAAAAACAAAAAGAGAAAGTGAACATGGAAGCGAATCAAAAACGGCTACTTTAACTATACGAATTTAAATTAGAGCACAACGCAACGGAAGCAACGAAAAATATCAACAGCGCATTTAGGCCTGATACAGTTAGCGAACGAACCACTCGGCGGTGGTTCGAAAAATTTCGATCCGGAGATATGGACCTTGGGAATCAGCCACGTGGACTCCCAGGACCATCGATCGATAACGACGAGCTGCGTGCATTAGTGGAGTCTGACCCCCGCCAAATCATAAGGCATCTTGCCGAGAAATTAGGCGTTCACAATTCGACAGTTTGCTGCTACTTGCAACAACTTGCAAAAGTAAAAAACTTGACAAATGGGTTCCGCATGATCTTACCTAGCAAAACATGACGTGTCGAATAGAGATTTCAAGTTCTCTTCTCTCCCGCAACAAAAAAGAACCGTTCTTGCACTGAATCGTGACCTGTGATAAAAAGTGGATTTTATACGATAATCGTCGCCGATCGGCCCAATGGCTAGATGCCGATGAAGCGCCAAGACACATGCCGAAACCAAGCCTTCATTCAAAGAAAATAATGGTAACTGTTTGGTGGTCTGTAGCTGGAATTATCCACTATTCGTTGCTGCAGCCTGGCGAAACCATCAATGCTGAGAAATACTGTGCTCAACTGGATAAAATGCATCAGAAATTGATAGTCCAACGACCTAGTCTTGTCAACAGGGATGGAGTAATACTGCTTCATGATAACGCACGACCTCATGTATGAAGAACAATAGTCCAAAAATTAAACGAGTTGTGCTATGAGACTCTTCCTCACCCTCCATATTCACCAGACCTCTCACCAACAGATTACCATTTCTTTAAACATTTTGATCACTTTTTGACAGGAAAAAGATTTAATAATGAAGCTGCTGTCAAAAATGCCTTTGAGAAGTTTCTTCGAATCAGAAACTCGGACTTCTACAAAACTGGAATAAATGTACTTGTATCTCGTTAAGAAAAGTGTGTTGCATCTATTGGTACCTATTTTAATTAAATAAATTGTCTTTATGAAAAGTTACAACTGTTTAAAAATTTATTACTAAATCGGCCATTTCATCTGCAGCAACCTAATAAAAGGCACAAAGTTGAATTCTATAGTAAAAATTTTATTGTGAGCCGAAAGAACAATCTATGACATTCACTTTTTAAAGATTATCTCATTTGAATGTTGACCACGACTACGCCGTAAATAGTCCATCATGAGGGTCCAATTTTGGATGACGCATTCTAGTATACCGACCGGTATCTCGCGAATGACACGAGTCATGTTGGCTTGCAAAGCGTTGATTGAAGCTGGCTTATCCATGAAGAACAGACACTTTGTGTAACCCCAAAAAAAATAATCTAAAGGTTTAATATCACACGATCTAGGCGGCCAATTCACTGGTCCAAAACGTGAAATCAGATTCTCACCAAAATGATTTCTCCATAAGTCCATTGTTTCTCTCGCTGTATGCGAAGTAGCGCCGTCTTGTTGAAACCAAAGTTCACCGATACCACGGGCTTCAATTTCAGGTAGCAAAAAATCCGTTAACATGGTGCGATAGCGGTCGCCATTGACGGTTACGTTCTGACCGAACTCATTTTGAAACAAATATGGACCGATGATTTCACCTGCCCATAAACCACACCAAACTGTGAATTTCTGTGGCTTTAGTGGTAGCTGTTGAAGCTCTTTAGGTTGTTCATCAGCCGAAATACCGCAATTCTGCTTATTGACGTATCCATTGGGCCAAAAATGCGTCTCATCAATGAACAAAATTTCGCGATAAAACAGCGCATTTATATTGAGCTGATTCAGAGCCCATTTACCAAAAACACGACGCAAACCTAAGTCGCCCGGCTTCAATTCCTGCACGAGTTGAAGTTTGTATGCCTTAAAACCAAGATCTTTACGTAAAATACGCCATGTTGTTGCTTACGACAAACCAAGCTGTTGAGAACGACGCCGAATCGATTCGTCACGGTCTTCAGCCACACTCTCAGCTACAGCCGCTATATTCTCTTAACTACGTGCTGGATGTGGTCTAAGCGGTCAAGTATCATCCAATAATGTATGCTGGGTTTCAAATTTGCGGATGGTATTGGCTATAGTGGTTTCGGTAGGTCGACGATGGACACCATAATTTACTCTAACAAGGGAACCACCCCAACCTGACCCCACCGATTTTAATAATTTTTGGATATGTTGTAATACTCCAAAATATTCGACACATTTTTTTTTTATTGGCTGACATCCACTTTTAAAGGGTGAAATCCACCCTTGAAAACCACCTCGAAAAATCTTTTTTTTAATTTGTCTCTGCATCTAATGAATATTTTTGAATAAAATCAACGCCAAAATATTTCTTATAAGTAGGCGCTTCTACTGATATAACTTTAACACCCAGGGGTTGCAACCCCTTTTTCTATAGGGGTCAAAGTTCTTTTTTTTTGCTATTTTGCGATTCAAAATCTGTTACTTAAGGTCAAGTGGGTTGAAAACTGCATTTATAATGAGAAAATAAGAAACTAAAATTAGCGTATTTTGGGGTTTTTTAAGAAAAAATTTTCAGAATCAATTCAGAATTAATTCATGCTGTGTGGGTACCCCTAACGATCCTGAAGCAGGCTCAATTTATTAAATTTCAAACATATTTTTCGAAGTGGAACCATAATTTATTATTTGCTTTTATTGTAAATTGAAAGAAGAGTCTCCAATTTCGTAAGGCAATTTTTAGATCAAGTAATGCTGATGGATTATAACTTGAATTTACATGTAAGAAATAACATTATAACATTACAATCACTGTTACATAACCAGTTTTCTTCACCAAGATATACGGATATTTTTAAATATTCCTGGTATAAAAGCAGCTATATTACTCAAAAACCAGATAAAACTGATAATCCTGTTGATTTTAGTTTTGGAGAATCTTGTAATGTCAACTGCGAAGAAGAAGGATGTACGAATTTGCAATAATACGATGTGGTTGGTGTAAAAAGTCATTATGTTTCAAGCACTTCTTTGAAGATTATCATTACTGTAAAAACTATGTCAAATAATACATTTTAATTTACATATGAGTCAAAAATATAGTCTTTTATAAGAATAACTTTTAATAAAGTTTATTTGAAAATAATAAGACAACGTATTACATTAGATACTTATTTTTAGACGTGACTTATTTTAGCCCAGGTTTCGATTTGACAATTATTTCAAGAAGAAATGAGCGATAAACGCCGCTGTGGTCAGAATTGAGGGCGGTAGCCTGCTCGTGGGTTGGTAAGGGTGTTCTTTAGGGATTCATTGGGTTAAGGGTAGAATAGTTTGATGTCATAAATTGCTTATTATGTAGGATATATTTATTTTTAAAAAAAATCAAAAAACACGCTGGAGCCAGGTTAAGATGGATTAGCTTGCTTGTGGTTTAATAGGGGTAGTTTTTTGGATTTTGAACGGTTAGGGGTAAGGAGTAGCTTGTGTAGCTAATGTAGTTCGCTTGTGATATGGAATATATTTAATAGCAGAAAAAATAATAGATAAACATGCTGTGGCCAGGGTTACGTGGGTTTACCTGCTTGTGCTTTGATAGGGGTGGTTATTTGGGTTTTTGAGGTTAGGGGTTAGAGGTTAGGAGAAGCTTGGTTATCTAATATATTTCGCTTGTCATATGGTACATATAACAGAACAAATAATAAATAGACACACTGTGGCCAGGGTTAGATGGGTTAGCCTGCTTGTGATTTGGTAGAGGAGGTTTTTAGGGGTAACACACCTGCAAAAAATTTTTTCTTATAAAACCCCGAAAGATGTCAATTCTTATTTCTTATTTTCTCATTATAAATGCAGTTTTTAACCCACTTGTCCTTATTTAACAGATTTTGAATCGCAAAATAGCAAAAAAAATAGAACTTTGACCCCTATAGAAAAAGGGGTTGCAACCCCTTGGTGTTAAAGTTATATTAGTAGAAGCGCCTACTTATAAGAAATATTTTAGCGTTGATTTTATTTAAAAATATTCATTAGATGCAGAGATAGATCAAAAAAACGATTTTTCGAGGTGGTTTTCAAGGGTGGATTTCACCCTTTAAAAGTGGATGTCAGCCGATAAAAAAAACACGTGTTGAATATTTTTTGAGTATTACAACGTATTCAAAAATCATTTAAATCGGTGGGGTCGGGTTGGAGTGGTTCCCTTGTAAGAGTACGGAAAACATTTCTCACAGAACGCTGATTTTTGTAATACAGCTAAACAATTTGGATACGTTGTTGCGGTGTAAGTCTTTTCATGATGATTTTTCAAACAATACTGAATAAAAATTACATTACAGTTTCACAGGAGTTACGCGTGATCTGTAAAAAAAGCTTATTGAAAATCAAATCTCATAATGAATCACCCTTTATAAGGTTATACAAGTAGTGTTAATCAACGTCATGTCATTATAAAAATCAAGTTTTAGTCAGACACGCGTAATTTAAATAAAACATAAAATATACAAAAATTATACTGCAATAAAACAAATTATTGAACATGTGATATCACTGTCAAACTTAAAACTAGATAATACTGAGCGGCTCAGAAAGTCAGATAACACATCGGCTGAAAAGTTCGTAGGATGACACATAGATGGCTTTACTAGAATTCAATATATATGATTTTTAGTTAGTATCAACCTTCAAACGATACGTGTATAAATTTGATAGCTTTCGGACAATTGGTTCGTAGGATATAGCATTGTGAGTGAAGCAATTGATGTTATTGTGAAAAAAATGGATGAAAAAGAATTTCGCGTGCTAATTAAGCATTACTTTTTGGTGAAAAAAAATACTGTTGAAGCCAAGACTTAGCTTCATAAACATTATTCGGACTCTGCACCACGGTATTTAACCATTGAGAAGTGGTTTGCTAAATTTAAACGAGACGAAATGAGCATCGAAGACAATGCACAAAGTGAACGTCCGAAGGAGGCTGTTACCAATGAAAATATCAAAAAAGTTCACAAAATAATTTTGAATGATCGTGAAGTGAAGTTAATCGAGATAGCTGATACTCTAAAGATATGAAAGGAACGTGTTGGACATATCATACATGAATATTATATTTGCACATGCGAAAGCTGTTTGCAAAGTGGGTGCCACGCAAGCTCACAATCGATCAAAAGGAACAACATGTTGATGATTTGGAGCAATGTTTAGCGATATTCAACCGTTATAAAGACGAATTTTTCAAACGATATGTGACGATGGATGAAACAGGGCTCCATCACTGAACTCCAGAGTCTAATCGACAGTCAGCCGAGTTGACTGCACGCGATGAACCGATTCTGAAGCTTGGAGAGGCGCAACAGTCGGCTGGGAAGGTTACGGCATCAGTATTCTGGGATGCGCATGGTATAATATTCATCGATTTCCTCACAAAGAGACAGAGAATCAACAGCGACTATTACATAGCATTGTTGGAGCGTTTGAAGGATAAAATCATAAAAAACGGCCCCATTTGAAGAAGAAAAGAGTGCGGTTTCATCAAGACAATGCACTATGTCACAAATCAATGAAAATGATGGCAAAATTGCATGGATTAGGCTATTAATTGCTTCCACATCCATCATATTCTCTAGATCTTGCCTCCCGAGACTTTTTCCTGTTTGCATATTTCAAAATAAGGCTCGCTGGAAAGAAATTTAACACTAATAAACAGGTCATCACTGAAACTGAGGCCTATTTTGAGGCTGTAGAGAAATCGTTCTATAATAATGGTATCGGGATATTGTATAACCGCTATAATCGTTGTATCGCCTTCAAAGATAACTACATTAAATAATAAAATCGAATTTTATCAAAAAAATATGTTTTACTATGTTAGCGTACGAAATTTTTAGCCGGACTGTTATATAAAATCAGTGATATCATAGAATATAAAAGAAAATACAAACTAACAAAAAATTCGAGCTGATATCTGTCAGTCCGTAAGTAAAAGTAAAAATGTTTTAAAATAATAAAAATATCAAATTAAAATAAAGTAAAGTGTATGAGATAAAATAAAATGTCAAATAAAATAAATTAGTATTGTGAGTACAAATTACTTCGGTCCGTTTTCAAAAGATGGCTTTGGCTATTATGAATATTTAATAATAACAGCTGAAGTCGGTAAATTCAAAGAGGTTAGATATCGGTCAATAATATTCAGCTTATATCGCTTCGAGTTTCATAAAAAAATTTCGTTTTCAACTGTGTTATATATGTCCAATTTTGTGTTAACTAAGCAGCATTTGCAAGAGGTTTTCGTTTTCTGTTTTAATTGGAAGAAAAGTGCAGCTGAAGCGCATCGAATGCTTGTGGAAGTTCATGGTGACAATGCTTCAACTGATAAATCTTGTAGGAAATGGTTTCGACGTTTCAAGAATAGAGAAATGGAAATTTTAGGATTGAAGACAAGCCTCGCTCTGGACAGCCAAAAAAATTCGAAGACAAGTTGGAAGCATTACTCGATGAAGATCGAGTCAAACGCAAGAGGAGCTTGCAGAATCATTAGAAGTGACTCAACAAGAAGTTTCTGTACGATTGAAATCCATGAGAACGATTCAAAAGCAAGGCAATTGGGTGCCTTATGAATTGAAACCGAGAGACATTGACAGGCGATTTTTCTGTTGCGAGTAGCTGATTCTAAGGCAATGAAGAAAGGGTTTTTTTACATAGAATTGTTACTTGGGATGAAAAATGAATATTTTATGATAACCCCAAGAAAAAAAAATATTACGCTATGCCCGGTCAATCATTGCCATCGACCTCAACATCAACACCAAAGCCGAATATTCATGGTTCAAAGATCATATTGTGTACAGTCTGTCAAGTAAGAGCGTGGTCGTGTTAATTTATAAAAAAATTTATTTGATGAAACTTTCATATTTATATATACATTGTACACATTACAAACAATGATGCAATTCGGTCAATAATGTGTCCAGTCACCACCGGCGTCGATAATTGCCTGGCATCTCCGAGGCATGCTTTCTACTAATTTGACGGCGTATTCTAGTGGCAAGGATCTCCAGATCCGACGAATTTCGTAAGACAACTGCTTCAAAGTGTATGTGCGTCTTCCACGAAGCTTCCGTTTAATATATGCCCACACATTTTCAATAGGGTTTGTATCGGGCGACTGCGACGGCCAATCCAATGTAACGATGCCAGATTAAGTCTTCCACTGAGTACAAAGCTTGCTGCGGTGTTTAGGATCGTTGTCCTCCTGCAGAATCCAATCTTCATTTTTTGTGATGAACCATCGTTTGGCAGATGGCAATAAATCCTTTTTGTAGATTTTTATTATTTTCTCGGCATTTAGGTTGTCAGTAAAGAGGTGCAAAGTGCCGAATCCCTGCTTTGAGAAGCAGCCCCAAAGATGCACCTTTATTCCATGTTTTACGGTCCGCTGAACAAGCCTATTGGTGGAAGTTGACCAGGCTCGCGTGAGGACAGAACGTGCCCATATAGAACATTCATCAGTAAAAATGACATTTTCAAAATCTCTATCAATATTCTCATGCGCCCAAGCGAGTCGCTTTGTCACATGTTTTTCAGTCAACAGAGGCTTCTTCATTGTGTTGCACCATTTCAGATGATGAGTACGAAGATGGGTTTGGATAGTTTCGTAGGATATATCTAAACCTTTTGCCATTAATTTTGCTTGTCCTTGCCGCAGTGTTAAAGCAGGATTCCGCGAAAACATATTTACTATTCTTTTTTCATCTTTTTTGTTCACTTTTCCCATCGAGCCACGTTCTGGTAAATCATCGACATTTTTAGCCACTTTATTTCGCTGTATCCACTTCTGTACAAATGCCTTCGACTTTCTCATATATTTAGCAGCCGCTGATTGCGACATTTTGGGACCTTTCGGGTGGATGCAAAGGAACATAGCCTCGTAGCGCGACGCGTACTTAGCACTCATGGCGTTTAACGTGATTCTCTTTCAAAAGATTAACGACAACTGAATCTTTGTTGACAATGCATCAAGGACAAAGCTTCCCTCTATCGGCTTGCGAAGGATTTAGAGCAAAATCTTTTATTACCTGTCGGTGAAGTCGACCACGCTCTTACTTGACAGACTGTATGTGGTGGGACCAAAAAGGTGTTGTGTACTATGAACTGCTACAACCTGGCAATACTATAACAACTGATCGGTATAGGCTGCAATTGATTTGTTTGAGCCGTGCATTACGAGAAAAACAGCTGGAATACAAGGAAAGACATGACAAAGTTATTTTTCTGCATGACAACGCTCGGCCTCTTGTCGCCGAAGTCGTGAAGAAATATTTGGAAACGCTGGAGTGGAATATTTTTCCGCACCCGCCGTATTATCCGGACATTGTTTCTTCTGATTACTGGTTTTTTCTGAGGAATGCAGCACGGTCTGGCAGGTAATAGGTTCACTTCTTTTGCAGAAATCGAAAATTGGCTCCTAACTTGGATCACTTCAAAAGACGAGACATTTTTTCAAGATGAAATTCGAAAATTGCCTGAGAGGTGGAAAAAAGTAGTAACTAGCGATAGACGATATTTTGATTAATCTTTTAATTCTTTTTATTTTGAAATAAACGCATTTTTGATCGCAATAAAACGCACCGAAATAATTTATGCTCCCAATATATAATATAATAAAATACTGTGAATACAGTAAGTCAAAAATATAAAAATAGAATATTTTATTCAACTAATAAATATATGCACTCGACTTATTCATCCCTTAAATACATTTATACTCTTAAAACCAGGCTGAGAAGGGGCGACATAAAATAAATTAACACGAGTAAAGTTAAAAGTTTTTTTGAATTCGAGTATCTGCCTTTTAAGTAAAGTCTTGAACAAACTGAGAGACGAGGTATCTCAATAGGAACGGAATTCCATAAATGCTGTGGCCTTGGAACGAACGAATTTCAGCTTCAGTGCACATCAGAGGGACTGCGGGTTTTCTTATCTTTCCTCTGGCTGAGTCCCAGGGCACACAATGCAATGTCTTTCTTTGTGGATGAAATTAACAATCTTTTGTGAACCAGAAGCAAATGGGTTCGATTTTATTTGCATTAAGTTTCAGAAAAGCGTCCATAGCCCACCCTAACACAACCTCATATGCTTGTCGAAAGGCTACTTTGCCCTCTTCCAACCAGTTCATTGTGATTTATCTGTAAACTTGTAGATCATTTACGTATAAGATATGCTAAACTAAGTTCACAGTACTAAGTACGTCACGTATATCATTGATGTAGAGAAAGAACAGCAGAGTTCCCAGGATAGATTTAGATCATGGAGAAAGCCTCATTTAAACGTGAAATCAGAATTAAATTAATATATTATTTGTAAACTAATATTGATGTGTAATATGTCTTTTTAAAAGACTGATGTCATACTCTTAAGTTATCATCCAAAATATACTCGAAACTGCAAAAATTCATGTGATTAATTCTCGACTTACCCTGCAAATTTTAGTAGTGCTAAAAAAACCAATCGAAAATATTTATCTGAGTTATATAATATATAAATTTTAATTGATTAGTTCAATAATTTTTCAATGAAAAAAAGAATAAACAATAATAAACATGTATATATACAAAGTAATACTTACGGGTGGATAGACGCACGATGAGAATACACAGTATATTCTTGCGTAAACAAAATGTTCAGCAGCGAATAATCATTATCCAATTCATAATTGTCTAAAAAAAACTGAGTTTTACCAAAAAACTTGAAGATACAGAACAAAAACTGATGGTGGGTACAAATTCACAGATTGAAAATACCAGGTTTAGAAGTATGAAATCGAAATTTTTTTGTGAAAATTACACGTTTGTTATTTAAAAATGATAAAAAATATTTTATTTAAAATTATTTCTATTGCTATTTAATCATTTTTCTCACCTCCGGTAATTTATTTATGCCACGCCAAAAAAAGTTCTTCTTCCGAAGCGAACCAATTATTGAGCCATTTTCATACATTTTCATACAAATTAAAGTGTTGCTCAGCAAGAACGTGTTCCATTTATATGAATAGATGATGACCAGTCAAAGCCAAGTCTGGAGAATAAGCCGCACGCATGGGTATTTCTCAACCCCTTGCCTTACCATTTAATTTCTAACTGTGCGTGCCAGAAGCAACACCAAGGTCAGTCACGCGTAGGGACATAATGTCTTGTTTATGTTTGGCCGGGTAGACATATCACGTCTGAGACGTTTTGTTTATTTTTGGCCCGGTAGACTTACCACGTCTCTGAGACGTCCTGTTCATGTTTGGCCCGGTAGACCTATCACGTCTCTTAGATGTCATTGTTAGCTAAGGGATTAAGTCAACGCCTTCATCGTTCCCCTGACACATTTGGCTGTATATGGTGGGGCATTATCATGAAGCAAAATGACTTTGTGTCGTTTCTTTCCATATTCCGGTCGTCTTTCACGCAATGCACGATTTGAATCGATCATTTGCTGTTGGTAGCGATCAGTGTTAACAGTTTCATCAGGTTTTAGCAACTCATAATAGATCACACGCTTCTAATCCTACCACAGAGTATTATTTTCTTCCCGATGTTCCGAAAGCGATCTTCCAAAGGTCTTGTAGTGAATGTCGATTCTTCGCTTGGATTCACCCATTATTTCCGATGCTTAGGATTTGAAAAAAAATGTATATTTTTCATCACCCGTTACGATTCGATGGAGAAATAACTTTCTTTTGTGTCTGCTAAGCAGCATTTCACAAGTTGTTTCTTGATTTTTTTGTTGTTTTTCATTGATTTCATGCGAAACCCATTTTTCCACTTGCTGAATCTTTTCCATGGCTTTTAACCCCCTTACTGCCGACCAAGTTTTAGGAAATGTGCCCAAACTGCCAAAACTAAAACATTGAACAATTGAACTGAAATTGGTTCTTCGGGAGTTTTCAAGGGCGCTGATCACGAATCCGGTATCAGATTTTCAAAATTCTAAGATGGCGACCCAGTACTGCGCATGCGCAATGGAATAACTGACTTATAATTGAGGAATCGATCTGTAACTGGTACCTCGCAAGTTTTCGGGAGCGCTGATCATGAATCCGATATCAAATTTGTAAAATTCCAAGATCGCCCCCTCAGTACTGCGCATGCGTATTGGTATAACTAAAGTATAATTAAGGAATCGATCTGGAACTAGTAGCTCGGAGGTTTTCGGGGGCGCTGATTACGAATCCGATATCAAATTTGCAAAATTCCAAGATGGCCTCTCAGTACTGCGCATGCGTATTGGAATACCTAGTGTAAAAATGAATAATTGGTGTGGAATTGATAACTCGGGGGTTTCGGGAGCGCTGATCTTGTACTCGATATACTATCAGATATCCAATATCCCAAGATAGTGCCCCAGTGTCGCGCATGCGCATTTGCATAATACTTTCAGTATACTTTGACCAGATACCTTTGACATTAGCTGACACATTTCATAAAATATGTGACCCCAAGATGCACCACGTGGAGGTTGGCAATAGGATTTTGCATCTCTATTTTTTTTTTTTTTTTTTTTTTTTTTTTTTTTTTATGTTTATTTTTTTGTTCTGTTTTCCGTTTATTTCTCATGTTTATTATCATTATTTTCGGCTCTTTTTATAACTCAGTGTCCCAATCAAAGATATTACTTTACTATAATATGTGATAGTTTGCAAAGCATGAGCCTGTTTTGCACAACGCCATCTCACAATAAGCACACATGAATCTTACATCTTTCCTTATATTACTGGTTTTGCACTCAATACAAGCACGTTTAGGATACTTATTTACATCAGTACAGGGAATATTAGTCAAATAATGTTTCGCACGATATTGGGGCAAAGAATTATTGATTTGATTCCGCTGTGATAACATTTCACACCAAGCAGTGAGTTCATGAACTAGTGTTATACGAAAATTTTGGTTTGTCAGTTGCTTATTTGGATGCAGTAAATTGTAAATTATTACGCGATTAGTTAGTAATGAATCTATTAAATGCCAGTATACTTTTTTCTTATAACACTAGTTCATGAACTCACTGCTTGATTTTTCTTACTGCCTGACAATTGTTGTTTCCTTGGCAGTTTGGGCCAAGTCCGAGAAAACGGCAATTGTCGTTTTGGCAGTAAAGGGGTTAAGCGAATGGAGACGGCTTTCTGCGTTACATTCAGTTGATCCGCGAGTTTTTGTTGAGTTTGAGTATCATCTTCATCCAATAAAGCTTACAATTCGTTGTCAGCGAACTTCTTCGGTAGTTTCCCACGCTTTTCGTTTCTCTTGTGAAAATCGCTAATTTGAATTTTTCGAACGACTCAAAATACTGTGTTTCACCAAAAGCATGTTCACCGTAAGCTTCGACAAGCATTCGATGCCATTCTGCAGTATTTTTCTTCAAACGATAACAAAAAACCAATGCTGTCCACAAATCTTAGTTCGTAGGGATAAAACTCGACATGTTTAAGGTTATAGAAAAATATACCAGTGTATAAAACTTGGATTGTTGTGTGTTGAAAATCTTCATCAGTTGTAAGAGGAAGATGATGGCGCTACAGAAGCAGTCTTACGATCCCTTCACTGATGATTATCACCATCTATAGGGAAATTTCGGTTTCATACTTCTACATCTGGAATATAAGGAAATGGTGGTCTTGTCAAGATACAGACTAGCGTGTGTGTTTAGTACATTATGAAGGTGAGGTGAAAAGTTTGCAGCCTGAACTTGAGATGGCGCCAGCAGATCAAGTGTTTGGCTTGTATTCTGTAGCCTGACATCTCACTAGCTTGTATATAAATTTTCATGTCGATTGCTCTATTAGTGTACATTTGAAAGCTTATAGCACAAGTCGCCTCAATGGCTTACATAACAATGGAGAAATCAAAGAAGCGTGCGGTCATCAAGCCACTTTTTAAGATTAGGAAACAAATGATAGTCGCTGGGGGCTAAATCTGGTGAATATGTTGGTTGTGGTAACAATTTGAACTTTAATTCGCTCATTTTAGTTATCGCAACTATCAACGAATGGGCAAGTGCGTTGTCATGGTGAATAAATTTCTTTCTTCGCCAAGTAAAGTCGTTTATTTTTAACTTGGTTATTCAAACGCTGCAATAACTCTGTACAGTATTGACCAGTGATGGTTTTACCCTTCTTCAGGTAATCATAGAAAATAGTTCCTTTTTCATCCCAAACAACAGTCGGTACAACTTCATTCGCCAATAAAATTGTTTTTGCCTACATTGGGGTTAGTTCACTGGGTCCAATCCGTTTCTTGACTGTTTTTACTTTCAGGAGTATAGTGGTGAATCCAAGTTTCATCTGCAGTTATGAAACAACGCGAAAATTCGCTTGTACAGCGCCAAATTTTTAATTAAAGCAGTTTGTTTGTATGAATTTTTGATCGACCGTTAGCAAGCGCAGCACCTACCTAGCACAGAGATTCTTCATTCTCAAATGTTTATGTAAAATATTGCGTACACGTTTAGTTGATACCTTAGTAACCTCAGCTATCTTCTTTACATTCAATCTGCAGTCGTGCATCACTATTTTATGAATTTTTTCAATCATTTCAGGAGTTGTGACCTCAACAGGGTATCCTAAACGTGGTTTGTCTGAAGTGCTTGTGCGACCCTTCTTAAATTTGATAACTCACTGTTTAACCGTTGAATATGATGAAGAGTTTTTCAGTGTGGAATGCAGCTCTTCTTCAATTTGTAATGGTGTTAGGCCTTCTAAATAGAAGTATTTGGTGACGGCACGCTTCTCTGACGTTTCCATTTTTATGTAAGCAATTGAGCCGTCTTATTTAATCAGCTCTCAAATGTACATTAACAGAGCAATCGATCTGAAAATTTATATACACTGAGATGTCGGGCTGCAGAATTCTTGCCAAACACTTGACCTGCTGGCGCCATGTCTAGGTCAGACCGTAAACTTTTTACCCTCCCCTCGTAAGTTATATTTTCTGGGAATATATCAATTGATAGAATGTGCAAATTATTAATTGTATACTCATACCTTAAAAAATTTGTATTTTATTACCGTAATTACATATTTTCATATTATAACGAACAACTTTTATTTGATTTGGTTAACAAAATATTTAAAAATATAACAAAATATTTTAATATAATTAGTTAAAATATATTTAAAAAATTAATATTCATTTCAGGAAAGAAATAATATCTCAAGATACAAGTAACTCTAAAGAAGACAAAAAATCTACAAATTTAGTAAGCGAAGAGACAGGTGGATGGTCCAAAGTAAGCGGTCGTCGTTAAATAAATAAATTTTTATTTACTAATTCATCTTGAATCTATCAATGTAATATGAGATAATACTTATTTTATTAATATGTTATTTTAATTGTATAACATTAAAGTGATTAATATTCATATAAAATATTTACTTTTTTTATTTACTTTTATTATTTTGAAGATAAAAGTTAACCATTTATTTCAAATTTTATATTATAAATTTATTGAAAGATGAAAAAAATTCCATTTGCATGAATGTTAACAAACGTTTATTATTTTTATGTGTTATTGTTTTTATTAAATTTATTATAATGATAACTTCTATTCATTGATTGCTAAAATTAGTTTTATTTTATTTATATTATTTAGTTAAAAAATGTGAAGATACACATACGTATATACAAATGTATTTTCTATTTCTATTTCTATTTTTTAGCTACTTTTATAATCTTGCGTACTGTCATGTAGTAAATATTGCCTTCCACTCGATTTAGGTTACAGGTTTAAAAAAATTAAAATATTCTCTCAGATGAACTTTGATAACGATTAATAATTAAATCATTAGCTCTTTTATCAAGAGATTTATTATAATTTGTTTACAGGATGAGTCATTTAATCTATTGGTCAATGTACCCATTAAATTATCCGACTTAGAAAAAAAAAATTTAGACCAAAAATGTTAAGGACAAATGAAATCATCATAAAACCTTGTTAACCACTTCAATTTTAAAGTCGATCTTCAAGATTATTTGATGGTCAAGGTCATTATTGTAAAGGGACTCTCTATTTTTTATGCTGGATTCTGAAAGAGCGAGAAATTTCACGTTAGATATGATATTTTAAAAGTTTTCATTCTCACCTTGATAAGTTAAATTTCAAGTCGAATTTTTCAAAATCATCGTAGCTCAAAAATACCAACGGCATTCAAAAGAATATGTAACGTCGGTGATGACGCTACGGTGCGTTATTTGACGTAACGCAAGTGGTCGCTGCCTTCTAGAGCCTTAGCAGTGAAGCTTACGGGCTTGGGATGGCGGAGGAGTTTTAGCTTTACTTTTCTTGGCTTTTCTAATGGAAAGGTGGTAAATCGCAGAGCTGAGCGTGCGTCTAGGCCGAAACTCAGGCCAGCTACGCTGTTCTGGAGTAGGACCTAACAGTTTATTTACAGGATAAAGGTAGTTAGCCGAAACTCTGGCTAACTCTACCTTTTCGGAAAATATTAATAATGAAAGAAAGAAAAAGACTTTATAGATAAAAAAAAGAAAAATAAGCTAGTAGAAAATAGAATAAAAAAAATATATTATGACTAACAATATCTCAATTGGATTAAACTCACTTTTATTTGATTATCCATTTACGGTGGTTGAATCTAATCTAAATGCAATGTTAAAAATAAATTAGTATTATTTTCAATACGGCGACTGTTATAACAAAAAATAAATATACTTAACATGTACAAGTACTTGTTGTACAAATTTTTAAGGTCGCTTAGTTAAATCAGATTTTACTTTCACAACATGGCTGATTTAAAATGATGATCTGAAACAAATGGTAATGAGATTTTTTTATACAAATAGCGAGTAAGTACTAATTGTATAGGTTTCAATTTTTTTTTTTTTTTTTTTTTTTTTTTTTTATTTATATTTTTTATATCTTTCAAGAGTGGTAAAATTCATAAGTTAAATTTTATTTAAATTATTAAAATCAATTGAAACGAATTCATTTTTATTCTTTTGTTACATTTAAATGCAATTAGAGTTTCATTACCCCTTCATTCATCGAAATGGTGCCGTAAAACCTCATAATTGAGCAGAAGGACAATCGAGAAAACAAGTTTCTTGATCTTGACAGAATCGCCAATAAGCAATATTTCTTTAGTTGTGTGATCACAGGCGATGAATCATGGATTTTTGAGAATGGATGCTCCATCATGACAATGCCCCATGTCACACTGCCCCCTCCATCGCAGAACTTTTGACCTCAAAAGGAATTCCTGTAGTTCCCCAGCCCCCCTATTTACCTGACCTCAGTCCCTGTGACTTTTCCTTTTTTCCTAAACTGAAAAATATCCTCAAAGGATGTCATTTCGAGTCTTTAGAGAACATCGAAAAGAGTGTAACGGACATGCTGAAGACCATACCGGTTAAAGACTTCCAGTGCTGCTACCAAAAGTTGGATCAACGTCTCCGTCGGTGTGTAGCTGCCCAAGGGAACTACTTTGAAGAGGATATCATTGATGTTTAAAAAAAATAAAAACTTTGATAAATAAAAAATCAGTCTTATTACTTTTCTAACACACCTCGTAGAAGCAGGACTTACATTTTAGACATTACTATCTAACAACGACAAATTTAAAATAAAATATGACGTATTATACTGAGGCATGATAACAAACATGACATCCCCTGACGTTAAAACAATTTATAGCATAAATAATAACGAAATTTTTTTTACACTATTAACGATAGAAAACCTTTGTAACAGAATAACAACAAAAATCAAACACCTAAAAGAATTTTTGAATTTACAGTCTGTCAAGCAAGAGCGTGGTCGTGTTAATTTATAAAAAAATTTATTTGATGAAACTTTCATATTTATATATACATTGTGCACATTACAAACAATGATGCAATTTGGTCAATAATGTGTCCAGTCACCACCGGCGTCGATAATTGCCTGCCATCTCCGAGGCATGCTTTCTACTAATTTGACGGCGTATTCTAGTGGCAAGGATCTTCAGATCCGACGAATTTCGTAAGACAACTGCTTCAAAGTGTATGTGCGTCTTCCACGAAGCTTCCGTTTAATATATGCCCACACATTTTCAATAGGGTTTGCATCGGGCGACTGTGACGGCCAATCCAATGTAACGATGCCAGATTGAGTCTTCCACTGAGTACAGAGCTTGCTGCGGTGTTTAGGATCGTTGTCCTCCTGCAGAATCCAATCTTCATATTTTGTGATGAACCATCGTTTGGCAGATGGCAGTAAAGCCTTTTTGTAGATTTTTATTATTTTCTCGGTATTTAGGTTGTCAGTAAAGAGGTGCAAAGTGCCGAATCCCTGCTTTGAGAAGCAGCCCCAAAGATGCACCTTTATTCCATGTTTTACGGTCCGCTGAACAAGCCTATTGGTGGAAGCTGACCAGGCTCACGTGAGGACAGAACGTGCCCATATAGAACATTCATCAGTAAAAATGACATTTTCAAAATCTCTATCAATATTCTCATGCGCCAAAGCGAGTCGCTTTGTCACATGTTTTTCAGTCAACAGAGGCTTCTTCATTGTGTTGCGCCATTTCAGATGATGAGTACGAAGATGGGTTCGGATAGTTTCGTAGGATATATCTAAACCTTTTGCCATTAATTTTGCTTGTCCTTGCCGCAGTGTTAAAGCAGGATTCCGTGAAAACATTCACTATTCTTTTTTCATCTTTTTTGTTCACTTTTCCTATCGAGCCACGTTCTGGTAAATCATCGACATTTTTAGCCACTTTATATCGCTGTATCCACTTCTGTACAAATGCCTTCGACTTTTTCATATATTTAGCAGCCGCTGATTGCGACATTTTGGGACCTTTCGGGTGGATGCAAAGGAACACAGCCTCGTAGCGCGACGCGTACTTAGCACTCATGGCGTTTAACGTGATTCTCTTCTAAAAGATCAACGACAACTAAATTTTTGTTGACAATGCATTAAGGACAAAGCTTCCCTCTATCGGCTTGCGAAGGAATTAGAGCGAAATCTTTCATTACCTGTCGGTGAAGTCGACCACGCTCTTACTTGACTGACTGTACCTAGATTTACATATGTAGACTCAAAATTTGTATATATAAAAACTTTAGGGCCCTTGAAAAATAATCATCTTTACTACATGCGGCAACAAAGAGAACATACGTAGAAGGAAAAATTTAAAGCAAATTTATAAAAAACCTACTAACTGAAAATACTCTTTCGCGTATTTAACAGAAAATACATAGGACCAAACCAGCAAAATACACAGAAAAACTAAGTCAATTCAGAATAATTAGTGCAGCAAGATAATGATACTGATAATTATTCAAATAATCAAACTAGCCGTCAATACAATAATAAGAAGATACACACTACATGCAGTATATGGATGGTCACTCGACCTACTGAGAGCACTATTTAACCTCATAACGCATCTACTAATAACATTGAAAAACACCAATGAAAAATCAAAGAAGCTATTACGAAGACATCAAGCTAGGACTAATAAAATTAACAATCTCTCATTCAAAGCCACCTCCTACGATACCACCATGTCTCAAAGCATTAAATTCAAACCCCATTTCCAAAAATATACAAACAATACCTTCCGTGTTGCTATGTATGCAATATAGAAAAATATTAAATTAAATCGGATACATATTAACCGCCCACAAATTTCATTCTATGAAAATAGAAATAAGTACCAACTTAATGCACTTAGAATAACTATAATATTGGGTGTACAACTTTGCTTCCACTGTTTTGCAATAGATGGCTGTAGCGGTAAGTGGTAGTTAAAATAAATAGATCATAAATGTCATACAATAAGCTTAGGTATTTGTAAACATAACGCTATCGAAATATTAGTCGATTTGTGTCTGCATCATAAAGTTATTCTCGATTAAATATGTCAGCTTACGAGCCAAATTCTCGTCATTTGCGGGAGGTTTTAATTTTCTGCTTTAATAAGAAGAAATCTGCGACTGAGGCTCATCGAATGCTCTCAAATACCTATGGTGAGGCCGCTATTAGTGAAAGAACGTGCCGAGAGTGGTTTCAACGCTTCGAGAACGGCAATTTTAACGTCGAAGACCAGCATGGCGGTGGAAGAAAGAAGGTTTTCGAAGATGCAGAATTGGAGGCATTACTTGATCAAGACTCGTGTCAAACGCAACAAGAATTGGCAGGATCATTCGGAGTGACGCAACAAGCCATTTCAAAACGCCTGAGAGTCATGGAAATGATTCAGAAACTAGGAAATTGGGTGCCGTACGAGTTGAAGCCGAGAGATATTGAACGGCGTTTGTGTGTTTGTGAACAGCTGCTTGCAAGGCAAAGACGGAAGGGATTTCTGCATCGCATTGTGACTGGGGACGAAAAATGGGTTCACTACGATAATCCCAAGCGCAGAAAATCATGGGGATATCCCGGCCATGCTTCCACGTCGACGGCCAAACCGAATATTCACGGTTCCAAGGTCATGCTCAGTATTTGATGGGACCAGTTTGGCGTAGTGTATTATGAGTTGTTAAAACCGGCTGAAACAATCACAGGCGATCCTTATCGAACGCAATTAATGCGTTTGAGCCGAGCATTGAAAGACAAACGGCCGCAATACAACGAGAGACATGATAAAGTGATTTTACAGCATGACAATGCTCGACCCCATGTTGCGGAAGTGGTCAAGACATACTTGGAAACTTTGAAATGGGAAGTCCTACCCCACCCTCCGTATTCTCCAGACGTTGCTCCCTCGGACTATCACTTGTTTCGATCAATGGCACACGGCCTGGCTGACCAGCACTTCCGGTCTTATGAAGAAGTAAAAAATTGGATCGATTCAAAAGATGACCAGTTTTGTCAACGCGGGATTCGCAAGCTGCCCGAAATATGGGGGAAAGTAGTGGCCAGCGATGGGCAATACATTGAATCATAAATGTATAACCAGTTTATTACAATATAGCCTCGAATTTCGAAAAAAAAACGGCGGAAGCAAAGTTATACACCCAACAATAAGAATCTATTTGATTATACTAAATTCAAAAAAATAGATTGTAAAGTTAACATACATTTGTCTCAAGTATAATAAACATTGCAATATAAATATCACAATTTTTAACTTTACAAAACACATTTTTTTCTCTTCATACATAATCAAATGCATAAAAAAAAAAAAAAAATTAAATGACAAACTTTCATATGCAAATTAATCCGAAATGTATATTAACAAAATTGTGCTGGCATTTAGATTGATTTGATTTTTCGGAATCATTGTCTTCATCTATGAAAGAATGCGTTAGTACAAGTTTTGATTAAGCTCGAAACAAATGTGAATTAAACCCACCAAAATCCAAAAGTTGCATTTTTGTGTTTGAAGACGCTCGTTGATTTAATTTTGCCAGTAAAAGAAATACACAAATTACAATTAAAGAAATAATAAATAAAAAATTCACTATATAACGCAGCTACTGGCAAAAGTAAATAGTCAAAAGGTTGTATCGCATTCCGTCAGTACCGAATAGACAATAGGTACATCATATGTCACCACTAACGAATCTTTGACTATTTCTTTTACTACTTTTTTGCTCATCTGGATGTATACAAATATATGTTTTAAGAATATTAATTTTCAATAATTAAATTAAATTATTAAATATAAATAGGTAGCGTAAATGTTGTAACACTACACCTTCAGTGTAGTGCCATAAGAAAGATTGTATTGTTTGCCAGGAACTGCTGCCCAGTGTGAACACACACACTTTTAAGCACTAGAAAACCCTACCTAAAGCGAGAATAAAACACAGATTACAGAAAGGGTCTGCGCAGCCTATCACTCTATCTATTAGGTTGCTGCAGATGAAATGGCCGATTTAGCAATGACATAAAGTTAGCTGCAATTTTAGTGTATCATGTTGGCACAAGGCGACGCAAATGATATGACATATTGAAGTATAAATACTCCAACCTTCGTTTATGGAGTCATTTCTGTTTTGCACTTCATAGTGATCGTAAAAACAAAAAGAGAAAGTGAACATGGAAGTGAATCAAAAACGGCTACTTTATTATACGAATTTAAATTAGAGCACAACGCAACGGAAGCAACGGAACCACTCGGCAGTGGTTCGGAAAATTTCGATCCGGAGATATGGACCTTGGAAATGAGCCACGTGGACGCCCAGGACCATCGATCGGTAACGACGAGCTACGTGCATTAGTGGAGTCTGACCCCCGCCAAACCATAAGGGATCTTATTGAGAAATTACGCGTTCACAATTCGACAGTTTGCCGCCACTTGCAACAACTTGGAAAAGTGAAAAAGCTTGACAAATGGGTTCCGCATGATCTTACCGAGCAAAACACGACGTGTCAAATGGAGATTTTAAGTTTTCTTCTCTCCCGCAACAAAAAGGAACCGTTCTTGCACCGAATTGTGACCTGCGATGAAAAGTAGATTTTACACGATAATCATTGCCGATCGGCCCAATGGCTAGATGCCGATGAAGCACCAAGACACATGCCGAAACCGAGCCTTCATCCAAAGAAAATAATAGTAACTGTTTGGTGGTCTGTAACTAGAGTTATCCACTATTCGTTTTTGCAACCTGGCGAAACCATCAATGCTGAGAAATACTGTGCTCAACTGGATGAAATACATCAGAAATTGATAGTTTAACGACCTAGGCTTGTCAACAGGGATGGAGTGATACTGCTTCATGATAACGCACGACCTCATGTATCGAGAACAACGGTCCAAAAATTAAACGAGTTGTGCTATGAAACTTTTCCTCACTCTCCATATTCACCATACCTCTTACCAACAGATTACTATTTCTTTAAACATTTGGATCACTTTTCGACAGGAAAAGGATTTAATAATGAAGCTGCTATCAAAAATACCTTTGAGGAGTTTCTTCGAACCAGAAACTCGGACTTCTACAAAACTGGAATAAATGTACTTGTATCTTGTTGGGAAAAGTGTGTTACATCTATTGGTACCTAATTTGATTAAATAAATTGTCTTTGTAAAAAGTTACAGCTGTTTAAAAATTTATTACTAAATCGGCCATTTCATCTGCAGCAAACTAATATGAATATTTCCTCTTTTGAAATTAGCACTTGAAGTGCTTCAAAAATTAATGATCTTACTCTTACGTATACCTAAAAAAATATATAAATTAATATAATGATCAATAAAATGTCGAGTACCTAAAATATGAATAGACTAATGAGATGCGTATAAGAGCAGAACATTGCATGTAAATGCGTGCCCTGCTATTACGAGGGCAGTCCCAAAAGTACCCGACCCGACAAAGAAAACAGTAAAAAAATTGCGAAAATGTTTTTTATTTTTCAACATATTCTCCTTTTAGTTCGATACACTTTTCCCAACGATGTTCAATAGCTTCGATACCTGCTTTATAGTAGGAACCGTCAGGCTCCTCAAAATACCTATTAACCGCAGACTCTACCTCTTCATTGTTGGCAAATCTTTTGCCGCCAAGCCATTTTTTTAAATTCGGAAAAAGAAAATAATCCGAGGGAGCCAGATTTGGCGAATAGGATGCGTGAGGAAGCAATTCGAACTTCAACTTATTGATTTTAGCCATCGCAATGACGCACGTGTGGACTGGTGCGTTGTCGTGATTAAACAACATTTTTTTTTTCGTCAGATGGGGCCGTTTTTTTTTTATTTCATCACTCAAACGCTGCAATAAGGCTGCATAATATGCGCCGTTGATTGTTTTTCCTTTTTCGAGATAATCAATAAATATTATTTCACGCGCATCCCAGAAAACGGATGCCATGACCTTGCCAGCTGACTGAACTGTCTTTGCTTTCTTTGGAGCCGGTTCTCCCTTTTTAGTCCACTACTTTGACTGCTTCTTGGTCTCAGGTGAAAAATGATGGACCCATGTTTCGTCCATGGTTATAAATTGACGCAAAAACTCGGTTTTATTGCTGCAAAACATTGTCAAACACTCGATGGAAACATCCTCACGTTGCTGTTTGTGCTCCATTGTGAGCAAACGCGGCACCCATCTTGCGCACAGCTTTCTCATGTCTAAATTTTTGGTCAAAATGCGATGCACAGCACTTTTTGAAATGCCTGCCATGTCTGCTATCTCGCGCACTTATAGTCGACGGTCATCCAATACCATTTTGTGTATTTTCTTCACATTTTCTAACATAGTGACCTCACTTGGTCGACCACTGCGGTGTTCATCTTGGCAGCTCGTACGACCTCGCTTAAACTCAGCTACCCAATATTTGACCGTTGTAAACGAAGGAGTAGACTTCCCTTGAGTAGAATCCAACTCGGCTTTGATATCGGTTGGACTTAGACCTTTCAAATGAAAGTATTGTATCACATAACGATGCATGATTTTTTCCATATTTACAAATTCACTGAGAGCGTTCACTTTGGATGTCTGTAAAAAAAATTATAATAAACGTACCGTTATGAATTTTCCACATTAAGTTGTTGAAAGGTGGTATTGTCAATCGCAGTAATTGTTTTTTTAAAACTACCTGTATTCATAAGTCAGGTCGGGTACTTTTGGGACTACCCTCGTATGTCACAAGTAAATTAGTATGAAAAAGAATTTAGAATAAGAAGCATGCAAAGTTTGGTTAATATAGATATAAAGAGGTATAGTAATATGAAAATTAGTAAGAATTTGAATAGTAAAGTGGAACAATACCTCATTGTACTGCTCAACTCTTAGCTTTTACTCGGCTTCTCCTCGTTGTCCTCCTTCCTCAGCCTGTAATCTCTCCTGTCGCTGCCCATAGGTTAAAGTAGCTGCAAAATAGACAAAATAATCAAATGATGCACTTAATAAAAAAAATTGTAACTCACCTATTTATTTGCAGTTATGACCTTCCTACCGCCAAGTCCTGCCAGGTTCCTTGCTCCTGCCCTCACAGAACCCTGTAAAAGAAAATAATTATATAAATTAATAAAAGGAAGAAAAAAATGATTTTCTGGAATAGAAGTTACCTATTGAGTGAAAGTTGAGGCCTTCCTAGCGCCCAGTAGCACTCCTTGTCCAGCAACTGTCACCCTAGCCTCTGTTCATGGCAAACCAAGAGAATTACCTAGGATGGAGCAAAGTTGGTGTAACAGCTGCAGAGCATAAAAACGCATTGAAAAAATACTTGCATGTTAAAACTGTTTAGCAAGTCAGCGGCTTACTAGATTATGCACTGTCTACACGTTGGAAGCTCTATAATCTCGCAGACGGCCACGTGGTCGAAGAAGCTGAAACGCTGCAGGAGGATCGAGCTGCAGTGGTTTTAAGAGGCCCGTACTCTCACTATCGTCGCTGCCTTAGAAGTCATTTTCGTCGCTGTCATACGAACTAAACTTAACCTCACTCGCAGCCGGTGTAAGCATTATTTACACATGTGCATCGACTGGCGCGTCGTTCGTTGCATCGATTCAACTATCGACTACGAATCGAGCGCAGGTGGCGGAGCGGCTAAGTTGACCGAAGACCGTCGGGGATACTTGATTCAACGAAGAAGAAGAACGAGGCAGCGAAGAATGAAGTGTCTCGCTCACTTCCTTCTGGATAGCGCTCGCGCCAAACCCACACCGCTCCATTACATTATATTCACAGAGGATCCACCATTTTGAGAAGTATTGTAAATTATTTCTTTTTGTATCCTGTACCTGTATATTTTCCTTTGTTACTTATATTTTCTCCCTCCCTCTTATTTATCTGAGGTTATAAAAAGCTGCCCGACAAGTGATCGAGCTTACGGTAAATTCTTCGCGTCTCTTGCAATTGTCAGAACTCGCGTTCTGTTGCCGCTGAGCATAGCAAGGCCGGCGAATTATCGTATTGCTACGGAAGTGCCTTGGTTAGCGCCTAGTATAATTTATATTAATTTTAAAATTTTATAAGTGGAAAAAAAAACTTCTTTTTACCGAGAGATTAAAGATAATTTATTTTCTCCCCTCTTCCCACATACCTTAGGTAATAGTAATACATCTTCGCCTCGTTATACATTAGAAGTTTAGAACCAACAAAAAGTTCGTTATAGCAATTGGCACCTGTAACGTGGAACCGTGCAAACCCGAATTAATATAATTAAAATAATTTAAATAACAATAATTTAATATTATTTATTAGTAATAAAAATGTATATGTAATAATATTTTCTCTTACAGCAAATACTTCGATTTAGTAAGCGCGAATGTGAGTGCGCGGTCCTAATATAATAAAATTTTTTAATTAAGTTTAAAATTAAAATTAGAAAGAGGAAAATTAAATTATAAACGTAAAATTATAGAATTAGAATTAAAAATTTTAAAATAAATAATCTAAATGAAAATATAAAGTAAAATTAAAAATTAAAGTTTATATTTGATATCGATAGTAAAATCTTTTGCAACAATTTTAATTTAAATTAATAAAATTAAAAATAATTAAAATTTAAAACAATTAAAATTAAAGATTACATGTTTTTTTATAAAAATTTAAATTAAAGATAATAGTTAGGTACAGTCGCAAATTTACGCTACACACGGAACTCGCGGTTTTTAGTCGCGGGATTAAGTTGCCGTTTATGCCTATCCTTCGAAACTAGCGTGGGTGACTCTGCGAAAACTTTTCTTTAGTTGAATGGAATCCAGACTTTAAAGTAGGCTGTGACTAAAATTGTTCTTTTGTTTTTTTTGTTGTTCCTAATTTTTTTTTTTTTTTTTTGAAAGTAGAGTTTTTATTATCCCTTTATGGGGATTTACCACAAACGTTTGATTGCGAGCTCAAGTATTTTTAAATCCTTGCATGCTATAAAAGGGGAAGTATTGGGTATCCGAAGCCGTTACCAGTCATTCGAAGGAATCGACTTCAGTACAGTCTAACCCCTCGACACCACATGCTTCTTCGAACGGCGGAAACCACGCTCACTTGCTTTATAAAAAGTACCTGACCAATACAGTCTGGGCCTGGCGTGATTAGGTAGGACGCTAACCGTTTTTTCCCGCCAGAGTTGTGGACTTGAGTACAGTCTGACTTTCTAGAAGCTCAACGTGGAAGCGTGGTGATATTTAGCGAAATAGGATTACGATCCCAGGTCGACTTCTGGACAGTCTGATAAAGCAGTTATCATAATATAAGAAGGGAGTAAGGTTGGAAAGAATTGTTGGAAATAGGTTGACGATTTAAATTCTAATGTTAATTAGTAGAGAAATGGTATGAAAATAAAAAGATAGTTTAAAATTTTACGTTTTTAATTGAAATTTGATACAAGCTGATTTATAATAATCTTAATATTATCGTGTTTAAAATACAGAATTTTAGTCGAATATAAGTTCAATTACAGTTAGATATTTAAAAATAAGAAAATTTCGACATACTACAATAAATACAGTAAAAATAATGAATAAAGTAAAATAATGAATGTATTAGATTTTAAATATAGGAAAATTTTAAGATTAGATGCTAAGAAGTAGGGCTTCGAGGTTACTCTGAGCGTACTCCTGAAGGTTTCCTCAAATAAGCCGTCGAATGCATCGATGCAATGGCTTTTACACTCACTGGATCGCGAGTTATTTGGCGGCTGGAAAGGCGGCGAGATGGTTTGGGCCAATCAGAGCATTTCATCGACCCTACCCTTAACCTTCATAACATTACGCAAGAATCTTGATCTTCGAACCATGAATATTCGGCTTTGGTGTTGATGTTGAGGTCGATGGCAATGATTGACCGGGCATAGCGTAGTATTTTTTCTTCTTGGGGTTATCATAGAATATTCATTTATCATCCCCAGTAACAATTCTATGAAAAAAACCCTTTCTCTGTTGCCTTTGAATCAGCTGCTCGCAACAGAAAAATCGCCTGTCAATGTCCCTTGGTTTCAGTTCATAAGGCACGCAATTGCCTTGCTTTTGAATCATTCCCATGGATTTCAATCGTACAGAAACTGCTTGATGAGTCACTTCCAATGATTCTGCAAGCTCCTCTTGCGTTTGACTCGGATCTTCATCGAGTAATGCCTCCAACTTTTTGTCTTCGAATTTTTTGGCTGTCCAGAGCAAGGCTTGTCTTCAACGCTGAAATCTGCATTCTTGAAACGTCGAAGGCATTCCCAACAAGATTTATCAGTTGAAACATGGTCACCATGAACTTGCACAAGCATTTGAAGCGCTATAGTTGCACTTGTCTTCTAATTAAAACAGAAAACTAAAACCTCCCGCAAATACCGCTTAGTTAACACAAAATTCGTCATATTTAACACAGTTGAAAAGATTTTTTTATGAAACTCGAAGCGATATAAAGTGAATATTATTGACAGATGTCTAACCTTTCTGAAACTACCAACTTCAGCTGTTACTATTAAATATTCATAATAGCCAGAGCCATCTTTTGAAAACGTACCGAACTAATTTGTAATCCCAATATATACACAGTATGTCGGAAAAGTTCCTGAACTTATTTTGTAGCGCTTGTACGAGTGGCGCCACCTCTTGGACGACTCCGGTACTATGTTGCTACATCCCTCTGGAGTGTCTGAGAATTTTTTCACCAGTATCCGTTCATCAGTTGCCGAGATAGACGTGCTTGAGTGAACGTGTGTTTAGTACCTCGGTGCAAGCTCTACGATGGATGAGAAATTTGAACATCGTGGCGCAATCAAATTCTGCTATAAACTTAAAAAAACTTTCGCGGAAACGAAAAAAATGATCGATTCGGCTTACGGTGAAGGCGTAGTGTCGCGTACAACTGTTTACACGTGGTTCAGTCGGTTCAAGAAGGGTAGAGAGTCATTAGAAGATGACGAGAGAAGCGGCCGGCCGCCAACAGCTGTTACCGACGAGAACGAGGCTCGCGTGCGCGCGCTACTGAGGCAGGATTGCCACATGTCTCTCAGAATGTTGGCAGACGAACTGATTAATCGCATCAGGCCCGAGTACAAGGAACCGGGATTGTGGAGTTTGCTGAATGACAATACGCCTGCTCATTCTTCGAACATTGTGAAGCGTTATCTCGCCGAAAATCAGATCCCACGCATCAATCACGCCCCATACTCGCCAGATCTGGCTCTAGCCGACTTTTTCCTATTTCCCAAGCTAAAAATGGTCTTGAAAGAACGATTTTTTGAAAATGTACCGAGCATTCAAGCGGCTTGCACTGAGCGTCTCACAGCGATAACTTCAGAGGAGTACCAGAGAGCCTTCGAATCACTCATGGAGCGCTCAAATGAGTATATCTAGGGAAGGGGACTATGTTGGAAGTTACCTGGAATAAATTTCTTTAGATGTAATTTTCGATTTATTTCAAAAGTTTGGGAACTTTTCCGACATACTGTGTATACTGTCTGTCAAAAAAGTACCGGGAATTTTAAATTAAAACAACATTTTTACGTTCAATAATCAAAATTTATTGGGTCGCCTTCAAAATAGGCTCCATTTGCTTCGATACATCTATGCCAACGGCACTTCCAATCATCGAAACATTTTTTATAGGCACTTTCCGGGATAGCCTTCAGCTCGCGCGTCAAATTTTGTTTTATGGCTTTAATCGACTGAAAACGGGTGCCACGGAGCGGCAATTTAAGTTTTGGGAAGAGGAAGAAGTCACAGGGAGCCAAATCCGGCGAATACGGTGGTTGTTCAAGCGTGTTCGTTGAGTTTTTGGCGAGAAAGTCGGTGACAATCGTAGTACGTTGTGTTACTTCTCGAGACCTGGAGTTCTGCGAAACAGTCTTCCCCATGTTCTATTTTTACTTTTACTGAGATACATTTGATTATATGGACAACGTCTCCCACCGTTAGAGCCATGCGACCGGAATTTTTCATTAAATTGTACGCAAATCGGTCTGGGGCTTGAGTTGCAATGTCCAGAGCATTTTTTAGGGTTTGATGTTCTCAATTACAAGGTTGTGTAAGCGCGTCTCTATACGACTGCTGAATTTGTGTTCGAATGTGTCTCTTCACAAAAACAAATTTTGAATTGATATAAGCAAATATGTATCTAGGTTGTTTAAATATTGTTTCTTCCTGTCGGCTAATGATTCGCCTTTGATGGTTTATAATATAACAAGTTTAGGATGCTCGGTAAGAATAATACCGTACCCGCAGATTTGTTCGTTAGAAGTGCTCGTTAACGCGTAAGTGTTGTTTTTGGTGGAAAGAGCATACATGGTCTGTTTTTCTAAGGTCGATAATTTTATTAGCATACCCTTCATACAAAATACCATAGCGGCTAAATTTACAATTTCCTATCAGTAAGGTAGACCAAAACCTGTATCCTCCTTCCAGGTTCATGCAAGAGCCATCCGAAAATATGCAACTGGTTCCGGATCGCAAGTAAACTTTATTATTTTCTACGCTGATGCGTCCTTCTTGCTCTTGAACGATTACTGTCATAATTTCTTGAACTACTACAGAGTCCCGAAAACAATAAGGATCTGCATAAGATGCGCCATGGCATGTATCGTCCTTTAATCTCCCGGCATAAAGAATCGATAAGGTTATGATGCTATTGAGTTTGATCCCATGTACTATGTTATCGTTTAATCTTAACATTCCTGTACGGCATGCCGTTTCACAGGATTCTCTGCTTATATCATAAATGTATTTCATATTAACGTGTCGGACTATGTATACATGTGATACTCTGAGTTTACACTGATACACAGGGAGTTTGGAAAAATTGTTTATTTGTAATAATTGCACATGTTTCTGCGTAATACTTAAATTATTTTCGGGTATTTCGCATATGCCTATATCCAATAGAGACAAAATTGGGATATTTAACAACCACGACCCGCAATCGTATCCAATTATGGCCGAAGCGATACTAAAGATGGTCACGAAGATTAGCTAAGAAATCATCTGTAATAAAACGGATGGTTAGAGGTGACGTGTGACCTACATATTTTTAATTTAAAGCTTTGTGTTATCCGCAGACGGGGTTTATCATTTTAATTATCCAATGAGGATCTGTGTAATGGTCGTTAAATCTTCCAGTTTTCGACCCTTCTGGTAAAAAAACATAATCTCCGGATTTAAATTTTCTTTCATGCGCGTTTCGATCGTAATAGGTTTCCGAACGAATTTTTGCGTGTATAAGGTTATCGTACGCTAACTTTATAATACCTATTAATCGTGTAACTAATTTTTCTATGTAGCCTTGATACTAGGTCGGAACTAGTTCGTTGTCTCTTAAAGGCTCGCTAGATGGAAGGCGTACTAAAGACCGAAGATTTCGTGTTTAATGCAATCGTGAACGCAGGTATTATAATTTAGTGACGCAATATCGATCTATTGGTCACACTTGGAGTCACTTTTAGTATATTGCTTTCAATATTCGCTTAAAGCTTGGTACGATCTTTCGAAAGAGCCATTTGATTGAGGGTGGAATGCAGTAGTTCTCACCTTCTTTATTTTAAATCTTTTGACTATTCTTTTCATCAAGCTGCTTATAAAGTTTCGACCATGATCCGTTAGGACCACTCTAGAAGTACCAAAAACGCAAATAAATTTCTTCATGAACGCGTCTGCGATGGTACTAGTTAAGGCATTGGGTAAGGCTACATCTATGCAATATTTTGATAGCTGATCTTGCATTGTCAAGATATACTCATTGCTATTTTCAGTTTTTGGTAATGGTCCGACAATATCAAGAGCAATTTTGTCAAATACTGTTCCGGGAGTATCGATGATAATCATAGGCTGTTTAGTCCTTACTCGGACTAATTTTTTAAGTTGGCAATCTAAGCATTATTAGATTTATCGTTGTATATCGGGCTTGTATGTCAAAGGTGTCGGTTTTTCGTCTGTTGATAAAGACCTGTTGCTCTCCTCTGAAGAAGTTTCGTTGGCCTTATTTACTTTCTTTGATTGACCTCTGTATCCTGTCTGGTGACCGAGGTTCATGGTTGATTGTTTCTTTAGAACGACTTTTTGGTCATTTTTTTCTAGGTACGAGGCTTTCGTTTTTATTGCCAATGTTTTGTTTTATAACCCTTTTCGGGCGACCTCTTGGTCATTTCGTAGTTAGAGTTGGGTTGTCGACCTATTTGTTATTATTAAGGGGACCGGAAAGTAATGTTGCTTTTTTACATTAAATTCAAACAAATAAATTTTTAATAAGTATTTATTTTTAATAAATAATATAATCATCCTCATTATCAACAATCTTTTGCCATTTAGTGTGCAAATTTTCAATCCCGGGCCGATAAAAATCAATTGGTCTTTGAGTCAAATATCTCGAGATGGCATTTTGGACATCATCCAAATTTTCAAATTTTTTTCCACTAAGATAATGTTGAAGGGATCGGAATAAATAAAAATCCGAGGGTGCGATATCAGACAAGTATAGTGGGTTAGGTGGTACCTTCCACCCCAATCCATTAATTTTGTCCAGTGTTCGCCCTGCTCAGTGCGGTCTTGCATTGTCATGTTGCAGAATGACGCCCTTTCTGTTGACAATCGTTGGATACTTTTCAATTAAAGATTGGTTCACTCGATCCAATTGTTCACAATAAAGGTCTGCATTAACAGTTTGTCCAAGTTTCAGGACTTCAAAATGAACAATTTCGCGAATACTCTACCAAACAAATAGAAACGCCTCTTAGGGATGTAAACCCGGCTTCGTAGTACTTTGAGGAGATTCATTTGGAGAGAGCCACTGCCTTTTGCGTTTTGGATTATTATATAGGACCCATTTTTTGTCTTCAGTGATCAAACGATCAAAAAATATTTCTGTATGGTGCTGTTGAAGCAATACGTTGCATGTGATGGATTGGTTGGCTTTGTTCTCTTCGGACAGATTATGGGGGACCCAAACACCTGCTCTGCTTATTTTTCCAATCTGCTGTAAATGTTCCTGGATGGTCGACCAAGGTTGGTTAAGGGTGTTTGACAGTTCCTCGATTGTTTAACATGGATTGGCTTCCACTTCTGCCCTTAGCATGTCGTTGTCTAATGTTGTTGGTCTTCCTGATCGATAGGAGTCAGAGAGATCAAAATTATCGGATCTGAACTTGAAAAATCATCTTTGGCATTTATGAACGTCTAATGCACTTGAATAAACATCGCAAATGTTTTTGGTCGCAACTGTTGCGTTACTACCCTTGCGAAATTCAAAAAGCATACAATGCCGGATATGCTATTCTGGCATTTGGCTAGCCATTTCACCCCAAATTGCAAAGGAGTTTAATATTGAATTATTTTAAAGTGAACAAGTCACAATAATGGTTTGCGTTTCGTGTTTTTCTAACTTTATAATGGTTTGAGTTTTTGTAAGGTATCCGGCTTTGATCATGCTAATTTTCGATCCGGTGTCAAGCATAAATATAGTAGCATATCGATTTTAGGATACCTGAATTCAATAATAGTAGTTTACTCCATAGTTTTTATAATGAAATTGATTCTGATATTTCTTTGTTGAGTTCCATCATATGTGTCGAGCGTTGCTTTTGATTTCTCCGCGTTTGCGCTCTTCGGCGGGGGATAGCGTTCGTTTTCCTGCCGCTGAGATTTGTTGTATTGCCTTTTGCGGCATTCTTTTAAGGTATGTCCAGAGTTTTTGCAATATCGGCATTGTTTATTCTTTTTCTGCGTGCAAATGGTTGCGGTGTGTCCACGGTTTTGACATAGTTTACATTGGTCTTCACTGCTTGTGATAATCTGGTTTGGTTTTGATTTCGAAGCGAATAACATAAAGTTGCTTTGTGACCTGGTTTATTACATAATTGACATTGGTTTTCGCTGCGTGTGATGGTCTGGTTTAATATCTGATTTCGTAGCGAATATCATGAAGTTACTCCATAGCCTGATTTGTTGTATAATTGATAGATCGTAATGTGAAACATCGTACAAGAGTTTCTATTACAATGCTTCTCAGCGAGTCCGATTCTGTCGCAGGTTTGGCATTTGTTTATTTTTAGGCAAGTCCTTGCTATATGTCCAAGTCTATTATATATCTGGCAAGGCTGACTGTTCCGATTATTCTACCCTCTGAGGCGACGTCTATCAGCTGAGTGCTCTTACATGTTACAATGCGTATATTTAGTATTTCGTCGGAATTCACTGGCTTTGTGGCCACCACTTCGACAACACTGGCATGTTGTAAACTTTTTTTTTTTCTATATATTGTTTTTATTTTTCCTGCTAAGTAATTTTCTTTCAATTTTCACCGCTTCGTTAACCAGCTCATTCATGTCTTCGTTGGATTTTAATCGGTATTTAATTTTTGGTTTTAAATCGAATGTGAAGCATTCAACGATCTTCTGTTCTAAAGCATTTCGGAATTCTTGACTCACGCGTTCGTTGGGAGAGATTTCTGTTTCGATTATACGATTGCATATATTGCGTATTCGATTCGCGAATGCAATTACGGTTTCTTTCTCGTGTTGGTAAACGTTTTCCAACTCATTTAACAACTGAGTCACAGTTTTTGGAGACGAAAAGACTTTTTTCAAATACTTCTTAAAGTCGTTGAAACTTTTGACGTCGCGGTTGCTCAGGGCGTATTTTGCTTCGCCTGTAATTTTACTTTTAATTACCCTCAATAACTGTCATCGCTTTGCGGTCTGATCATGACGCGAGCTTCTTCACATCCATCTAAAAACCTTCGTAATGGTATGTTGCGACCATTAAATTTTGTTACGAGTCGTAGTGCATCATTCAACGATATCACTAGGCTTATAGGCGTGGGTACGTCGTTCGTGGCCATGTTGTTAAAATATGGATCTGTTTTGGTTGCTTTTATTGATGTATCGAAGTCTATTAAATCTGTTCTTTCGTTAACCGCTGCTAAAGTATTAGGTCTTACTGGGCTTGCGAGAGGCAGTTGATGAAAAGGTACGAAGGGGTTAAAATTATCTGATTTTGCTAAATTGGTTTCTGACTTTGTTTTCGACCACGTATTCATGCTTTTGGAAATGAAAGTACAAGCAAAAATTAATTTAGAATTGTTCATTAAAGACATGATTTGTAAAGCTGCTAATCGATCGACTAATTTTTCTATTTCGTTCGGATCATGACCGGTTTAATAGGTTACGATTTGTTCTTCAGATAAATGAAACTGTCTCGTGAATACTTGTCGTTCTTCGCGAAGAACAGCTATGTTTTTTTGAATAAGGTTCATGTAAGTACCGTATCTCTTTTTTAAATTCGATATTTCGTATAGCTAGAGCCTCGATATATTCGAAACTTTTATCTTCTTGGAGCTCTAGTTGAGGTACTTTTTCGGCTAATTATCTTATGTGCGTTTGAGCTTGGGCGATGATGTTGAAGTTTGCAACGCTGGACTCCAACGAAAAATCAAAATTTTTCATATCCGTTTTTTCTCAATATAATGAATATGAAATGAACAAATATGTATTAAAATTGATAATTAACATTAATTTCAGCAAATTCAACCCCTAAAATACCCCTAGAAAGGGCTGCAAAAAAACCAATTATTACAAATGTTTATTATAATATAAAACAATAATCTTAGTATAATAAAAGGTGTAAGAGGCCCAAATAACCGTATACAAGAAAAAAAATTAAAAAAGAAAAAAAGAAGAAAATAGTAGTAGCAGCTGCACCTTGGAAGGAAGTACAAGCTGCTACACAACATCAAAGTAAAGTGGAAAAGGAGTTTAGAAGGCAGGCAAAACATAGAAGCACAGCATTTGAGTGCAAGTAAATACGCACCTGGAGGTGTCTGATAGGTTGGCTCGCTGCCGCTGCAAGCAGGCTATCGCTGTCCCCGACACCGCTGCTTCGCTTTCTCAACCGCTCTTCGCCCAAGCCGCAGTTGTTGACCCGCAGTACGGCCGCACCTGGAACAGAAAGAAGATAGACAAATTAGTCGACGCCTACCAGCTATGGAACGCGTCGACTTACCTTGATCCTTCGTACATCTGAGGTAGATTCTCGCCGCTCCAGGGAATACACAACAACACTGGCACTCGCGAGCGAATAACCTCAACGCGCGCTGCTGGCGAGCAGTAATATCAACTGCCGACAGCGCTGAGCGCTCGCGGCGGCTGCGTCGCGTAACGTACTTTGCACGTACGTTGCGCCGGCGCAGAACGATCATCAAAAAGCCGCGCTCGCGAAAGTGCCACGCAATAAGCTTCCCGTTCACTCCGTTCGGGATAATCGAAGCCAGCAGTCGCGAACTAATCAACTTTTGTAAAACTAGCGAGCGAGTGTCCGTATAGTATCCGTGAGCGTGTTGGAGTATCTGGTGAGTGCCAAGGTGCAGTGGCAGCTGCCAGGAGGCACAGCTTGCCCCAATCGTCCCCGTATCCTTCCCGGCTGCGTGTGTGCGACCGCGTCGCGTGTTACGCGCCATTTTCGGCCGTTGTGTATGCTGTATGCCCGCGACCGCTCTAACCGTGAGTTAGCCGCGCGAAGTATTTGCCGCGCAAGAAACCGCGCTACACGATTGTAGCTGACGCCCTGGGCTCGCGTAAAAACGCGATAAATTATTGTATTCTGTAATCTTAGTTTAAATAAACGTATTTGTTCGTGTGCTCATTTTGAATCGGTCGTTTAACTTGCACTAGCAAGCAACCCGCTTCCCCCCCCCCCCTTTACATTTGTACGCCACCCTGATCCCCAGTGGCGTTATAATCTAAACCTTTTGCCATTAATTTTGCTTGTCCTTGCCACAGTGTTAAAGCAGGATTCCGCGAAAACAGATTCACTATTCTTTTTTCATCTTTTTTGTTCACTTTTCCTATCGAGCCACGTTCTGGTAAATCATCGACATTTTTAGCCACTTTATATCGCTGTATCCACTTCTGTACAAATGCCTTCGACTTTCTCATATATTTAGCAGCCGCTGATGGCGACATTTTGGGACCTTTCGGGTGGATGCAAAGGAACACAGCCTCGTAGCGCGACGCGTACTTAGCACTCATGGCGTTTAACGTGATTCTCTTTCAAAAGATCAACGACAACTGCATCTTTGTTAACAATGCATCAAGGACAAAGCTTCCCTCTATCAGCTTGCGAAGGAATTAGAGCGAAATCTTTCATCGCCTGTCGGTGAAGTCGACCACGCTCTTACTTGACAGACTGTATAGCGAAATTGGCGTTAAAAACAGCGCTTCGAAACTTACCCTTCAGGAGTATAAAATGACAAAATTCTCGCAAAAGAAATCTGACAATTTTCCGAATACCTTTGGCACAAAAATAAAAAGCATCTATAATTTCTTGAAACATAAGAAAGCTATAAAAAAATTAAGGTTGTAAGACGCGCTCCTGAACTTACCCTGCAGGGTGATGAAAAATCGAAATTCTCGAAAAAAAAATCTGTTAACTTTCCTAATGCCGTAGACACAAAAAATAAAAGCGTATACAATTTCTTGAAACATAAGAAAGCTATAAAAGTATTGGCGCTGAAAAAAGCGCTCCGGAACTTACCCTTCAAGGGGATTTAAAGAAAAAATTCTCGAAAAAAAAATCTGACGACTTTCCTAATACCGTTGGCACAAAAAAAAAATGCGTATTAATTTTTAATAACATGAAAAACATTTTAAAATATAGCCGTTGGAGAAAGCGCTCCGGAACTTACCCTTCAGGGTATAAAAAGCTAAAATTTAGGAAAAAAATCTGACAACTTGCTTCATACCGTTTGCACAAATAGTAAAAGCGTATAAGATTTCTTAGAGCATAAGAAATCTATAAAAGAATTGGCGTTTGAAAAAGCGCTCCGAAACTCACCCTTTAGGGGGATGGTAAGACATAAATCTGGAATAAAAAATCTGGCAACTTTGTTAATACAGTTGGCACGAAAATAAAGACCGTATACGACTTTTCGGAATATTAGAAACCAATAAAAAAATTGGCGTCGATAAAAGCGCTCCGGAACTTAACCTTCAGAGGGATGAAAAGACGAAATTCTCGAAAAAAAATCTAACAACTTCGTTTATACCGTTGGCACAAAAATAAAAAGCGTATAGAATTTCTTAAAATATAAGAAAGCTATAAAAAAATTGGCGTTATAAAACGCGCTTCAGAATTTACCCTTCAGGGGAATGAAAAGACAAAATTTACAATCATAAATCTGACAACTTCTCTAATACTGTTGTTACAATAATAGAAAACGTATATGATTTTTTTAATCAGTAGAAGATCATTAGAAAGCTGCACAAATATTGTCGTTGAAAAAAGCGCTTTGGAGCTTACCCTTCAGAGGGATAAAAAGACAAAATTCTCCAATAAAAAATCTTACAACTTCTCATACTGTTGGCACAAAAATAAAATGCGTATATGATTTCTTGAAACATTATATAGCTATAAGAAAATCGTCGTTGGCAAAAGCGCTCCGGAACTTACCCTTCAGAAGGATGAAAAGGCAAAATTCTTGAAAAAAAAATCTGATATCTTTCCTAATACCGTTGACACAAAAATAAAAATGTATATGATTTCTTGGAACTTGAGAAACATATAAACAAATTAGCATTGTAAAAAGCGCTTCGGTACTTACTCTTTAGGGAGATGAAAAGACAAAATTTACGAAACAAAAATCTGACAACTTACCTAATACCTTTTGAGTAAAAGTAAATAGCGTATGTGATTTTCTGGAACAAGAGAAACCTATAAAAGTATTCGCGTTGATAAAAGCGCTCCGGAACTTACCCTTCATGGGGATGTAGACAGAATTTTCGATGTAAAAATTTGACAACTTCCCTAATACTGTTGGCATAAAAATAAAAAGCGTATTTGATTGCTTGGAACATAAGAACCCTATAAAACATTTGGCGTTGAAAAAGCGCTCCAGAACTGACCCTCCAGGGGGATGAAAAAACAAAATTCTCAAAAAAAATTTGACAACTTTCCTAATACCGTTCGCACAAAAATAAAACGCGTATATGATTTCTTAAAAACATTAGACAGCTATGAAAAAATTGGCGTTGAAAAAAGCGCTCCGGAACTTACCATTTAGGGGGATAAGAAGACTAAATTCTCGAAAAGAAATCTCACAACTTTCCTAATACTGTTGGCACAAAAATAAAAAACGTTTATAATTTCTTAGAACATGAGAAACCTGTAAAAGTATTGGCGTTGACAAAAGCGCTTCGGAACTCAGGGAAATGAAAAGACAAAATTCTCGAAAAAAAAAAATTTGACAACATTCTCAATACCGTCAGCAACAAAATAAAATGCATATACAATTTCTTGGAACATTAGAAATCTATAAAAGAAATTGGCGTTAAAAAAAGCGTTCCGGAACTTACGCTTCAGGGTGATGAAAAAACAATTTACTACAAAGTAAAATTTACGTAATTAAAAATTTTAGTAATTAAAAATCAAAAGTGCATATGATTTCTTGGTATATAATTTGGCGTCGACCGATCGGACCGGATCTTACCCTTTAGGAGAATTTATTAATTAATTTCTTTTTCGTATACTAATGCTACCTAGGTATATTATTTTTCATAAATTTTTTTTTCGTTAGAACGTGTTTACTAATTTTTTTAATAAATGTTGTTATTAACGATCCTTATAGAAATTAGCTTTAAAATCTATATTATAAAAGAAAGTTGTGGTATTCGTCAATATGTAAAGTAAAATTCAAGTTTTTGAAAAAAAACTTCCGTTATAATATAAATTTTTGAAAAATTTTTGCTTGTCTTTAAACTCGTTATAACTTTACTGGTAGATAATACTTTTTTATTTAAAATAAGACTTATCATTTTTTATTGATTTACTTATTATAATATTCTTTTTAATTGAGAGTTTTTATTAAATAACATTTTATTTATAATACATACATAAATATGATGTTATTACGCAGAAATAATAGTTGATTAACGTTTGTATTCTATTTGCACTTTTTCTTAAAATATTTTAAGTTTATTTAAAATAAATAATTGAAGAATTTAAAATTTACATAGCACGCACCAAACTTTTATTTGAAACTCTAATACAATAAGAGGATTATTATTATTTTCTAATTTTAAATTCTCTTACAATTTAAAATTATATTTAAACCTTCAGTTGGATAAGAGAAATAATTTTTTATAGTATTTGATGTTATACTAATTTCTAAAATATTTGAATATTATTTAATTTTTTATTAATTCAATAACAATTATAATTTTAAAAAATTAAATTAATTTTATAATTACTCTTTTAATAGTGCGGTGTTATCCTTTTCTACGTGTTGTTTACATACATGGTTAAGTATATTGAAATGGAGTGAAGATCAATACACTCAGTCATACGGCCAATACACACACAAACATAGCCTTGTGCGCGTTACCATCTCTACTGACAGCGAAGCGCAGTGGAGAGGGAATCGCGGCTTGCAGGCCAGGCTACGCACACAAGCGCGCGCACGACACACAGGCACGCGTATACGTGCATTGTATAGGCAGCGTCGCGAATTTTTTTCGAGTATCGCCACATTCGAACTTTTATCTTTGAATTTCACTTCCAAGCGCCGTGGCGCGCTATTAAATATACGCGTGCGCAGCGGACAGCTTCGCTTGTTTGAATGCACCGTGCGTGCTATTTTTTCGTCAGCGTATAACATGACGTCGGAAATACATAAGAATGCGCGCCGAAATGCGGATTCTTTGCCCTTGTGTGTGTATATATATATATATATATATATACAGTATGTCAAGTAAGAGCGTGGTCGACTTCGCCGACAGGTGATGAAAGATTTTGCTCTAATTTCTTCGCAAGCCGATATAAGGAAGCTTTGTCTTTGATGCATTGTCAACAAAGATTCAGTTGTCGTTGATCTTTTAAAAGAGAATCACGTTAAACGCCATGAGTGCTAAGTACGCGTCGCGCTACGAGGCTGTGTTCCTTTGCATCCACCCGAAAGGTCCCAAAATGTCGCCATCAGCGGCTGCTAAATATATGAGAAAGTCGAAGGCATTTGTACAGAAGTGGATACAGCGATATAAAGTGGCTAAAAATGTCGATGATTTACCAGAACGTGGCTTGATAGGAAAAGTGAACAAAAAAGATGAAAAAAGAATAGTGAATCTGTTTTCGCGGAATCCTGCTTTAACACTGCGGCAAGGACAAGCCAAATTAATGGCAAAAGGTTTAGATATATCCTACGAAACTATCCGAATCCATCTTCCTACTCATCATCTGAAATGGCGCAACACAATGAAGAAGCCTCTGTTGACTGAAAAACATGTGACAAAGCGACTTGCTTGGGCGCATGAGAATATTGATAGAGATTTTGAAAATGTCATTTTTACTGATGAATGTTCTATATGGGCACGTTCTGTCCTCACGCGAGCCTGGTCAACTTCCACCAATAGGCTTGTTCAGCGGACCGTGAAATATGGAATAAAGGTGCATCTTTGGGGCTGCTTCTCAGAACAGGGATTCGGCACTTTGCACCTATTTACTGACAACCTAAATGCCGAGAAAATGATAAAAATCTACAAAAAGGCTTTACTGCCATCTGCCAAACGATGGTTCATCACAAAAAATGAAGATTGGATTCTGCAGGAGGACAACGATCCTAAACACCGCAGCAAGCTCTGTACTCAGTGGAAGACTCAATCTGGCATCGTTACATTGGATTGGCCGTCGCAGTCGCCCGATGCAAACCCTATTGAAAATGTGTGGGCATATATTAAACGGAAGCTTCGTGGAAGACGCACATACACTTTAAAGCAGTTGTCTTACGAAATTCGTCGGATCTGGAGATCCTTGCCACTAGAATACGCCGTCAAATTAGTAGAAAGCATGCCTCGGAGATGCCAGGCAATTATCGACGCCGGTGGTGACTGGACACATTATTGACCGAATTGCATCATTGTTTGTAATGTGTACAATGTATATATAAATATGAAAGTTTCATCAAATGAATTTTTTTATAAATTAACACGACCACGCTCTTACTTGACAGACTGTATATATATATATATTAGGTTGCTGCAGATGAAATGGCCGATTTAGTAATAAATTTTTAAACAGCTGTAACTTTTTATAAAGACAATTTATTTAATTAAAATAGGTACCAATAGATGCAACACACTTTTCCCAACGAGATTCAAGTACATTTATTCCAGTTTTGTAGAAGTCCAAGTTTCTGGTTCGAAGCAACTCCTCGAAGGCATTTTTGATAGCAGCTTCATTTATAAATTTTTTTTCTGTCAAAAAGTGATCTAAATGTTTAAAGAAATAATAATCTGTTGGTGAGAGGTCTGGTGAATATGGAGCGTGAGGAAGAGTCTCATAGCACAAGTCGTTTAATTTTTGGACCGTTGTTCTCAATACATGAGGTCGTGCGTTATCATGAGGCAGTATCACTTCATCCCTGTTGACAAGCCTAGGTCGTTGGACTATCAATTTCTGATGCATTTCATCTAGTTAAGCACAGTATTTCTCAGCATTGATGGTTTCGCCAGGTTGCAGGAACAAATAGTGGATAACTCCAGCTACAGACCACTAAACAGTTACCATTATTTTCTTTGGATAAAGGCTTGGTTTCAGAATGTGTCTTGGCGCTTCATCGGCATCTAGCCATTGGGCTGATCGGCGACGATTATCGTATAAAATCCACTTTTCATCGCCGGTCACAATTCGATGCGAAAACGGTTCTTTTTTGTTGTGGGAGGGAAGAGAGCTTCAAATCTCTATTCGACCCGTCATGTTTTGCTCGGTAAGATCATGCGGAACCCATTTGCCAAGCTTTTTCACTTTTCCAAGTTATTGCAAGTGGTGGCAAACTGCCAAATTGTGAACGCCTAATTTCTCGGCAAGATCCCTTATGGTTTGGCGGGGGTCAGACTCCACTAATGCACGCAGCTCGTCGTTATCGATCGATGGTCCTAGGTGTCCACGTGGCTCATTTCCAAGGTCCATATCTCCGGATCGAAATTTTTCGAACCACCGCCAAGTGGTTCGTTCGCTAACTGTATCAGGCCCAAATGCGATGTTGATATTCCTCGTTGTTTCCGTTGCGTTGTGCTCTAATTTAAATTCGTATAGTAAAAGTAGCCGTTTTTTATTCACTTCCATGTTCACTTTCTCTTTTTGTTTTTACGATCACTACGAAGTGCAAAACAGAAATGACTCCATAAACTAAGGTAGCAGTATTTATACTTCAATATGTCATATCATTTGCGCTGCCTGGTGCCAACATAATACACTAAAATTGCAGCAAACTTTATATCATTGCTAAATCAGCCATATCATCTGCAGCAACCTAATATTTATATTTATATAGACACTTACTTGCCATAAGTAGGCAATTTTTTAATGAAACAAAATAATTAGGTAAATGACTTTTTTTCTCATTGTTAAATTATTATTTTTATTTATTGTAACAAATAACGTGAAAAGTAATAAAATAGTATTGCAAAATATTTTCAATTTTGTTCAAATTTTTTTTTATATGGAGACTATATAAATTTTTTATTATTGATCAGATCAGTTTTAGAAATGGTTAATAAAACTTTTAATATAATATTCTATTTCAATTAAAAATATAAACAATTTTTTAAACATTATAAAATATGTCAATATCATGTTTACTGATTTCTCTTTGTCATTGAAAATGTATTTGTCTCTTAAATAAAAAATTTTTTCATATACAGATCAATTATCTTTAAAAATTTAATAATAATAAATTTTCATGTTTGAATATTAAATAGACATTATCTTTTAATATGTTTAAAATATATTTCAAGTTGAATTTATTAAAACCATTTAATCAAAATATTCTTGTACGTTGATAAAAATTAGTTTTACGCTATAACAAATTTTTCTATTATTTTAAATTTAAAAGTTTCTTGTGAAATTATTAGAAGAATTTTAATGTGGTTAAATTATTATGCATTATATTATTTTATTTAGAATTATTTGTATAAAAATAGAAATTTGGATCTCACAGGTAAGAACTAAAGTCTTTTTAATTAATATGCATAATTTAAATGACATTTTATAACTAATAATTAAGCTATTTTTATTAAATAATATTGTCTATATACATTCAGAAGTGTATTTAATACAAATATTTTAAGATAATTTAATTGTATATAAAATAGTTTTTTATTTAAGTGACAAATGCATTTTCAATGTCAAAGAGTTATCACTTAACTATTAATTGTCATATTTTAAAATGTTGAAGCTGTTAATATTTTTAATTGAAATGCCATATCATATTAAAATTTTTATTAACAATTTATAAAACTCTTTTGATCAATAATAAAAAAATAAAATAGTTTTTATTTTAGAAAAATTTTAATTAAATTAAATTTGATTTTATAATAGTATTTTATTACTTTTCACGTTATTTATTATAATAAATAAAAGATTGATTTTCCAATAAATAAAGTCATTTTTTCATGTATTGTTTTATTAAAAAATAACAATCTTATGGCAAGTGAGTGTCTACATATATATTGTAACGGGGTATATTTATTTACACCCCGCTTACAACGCAGGACCTTCCACTGGTCCTGCTTTATCTCTTGAATTGTGGGTGTGGGGCCTTGCCTAAGGCCCCGCTACCGGTTTTGCTCCCACCGGGCTCGGCTACTCAGTTTGTGTGCCAATGCTAGATTGGCACACCCGCGGGGCGGTATTCGGGATAGGGACGCCGTAGGGAATAAAAATAAGAATGCACTGGCTCAGTGCTAACTGCTTCTTTAATAAATAAAACAACAAAAGCAATACAAAATACGTTACATATTTAGGAAAAGTCAGTTTACGCGAAGAGCAATTAGTATTGCCTCACGCGCAATACTAATTCGCGAGGTGCGCACTGCGCATGCGCACCCTCTGCACTTTACGCGGCTACACACACGTGTAGTCTATGGATGACGGATATAGAAAGAGCAGTTCCCTTTCTATACCGCCGTAGTCCGTGACTGCCCGTGTGAGAGCGTCTCTATCTCTCTCACTCGACGCTGCAGTCTATGGTTGAGCGAGAGAGCTCGTTCCTCTCGCTCAACTGCGTGCTCGCAGGTTGTACGAGTAAGAGTGGCTTTCTCTTACTCGTACGCCTATTCTATGATAGTGCGAGAGAGAGAGAGAGATCGATCCTCTCACTCGTCTTAATCAGTTTTAAGTTACGCGGTCTCGCGCGTAATTTTACTATATCTATATATATACCTAACGCGATCACACACGGGTGAGGAACTAAATATAATTTCTCGCGGGCTAAATATTTTGCTAAAGTGGCCACTTACTTTAATAATATTTGCTCGCGGGGTCGTTCTCTCGATCACTGCTGCGGAAACGCTGCGGAAAAATCTTCAAAGTATTCGCGTCTACTTTGTCTATCCCAAAGCACGTGCGGCTAGCAAAACGGCTCCGATGAGAAGAAAGCTTGAGGGGAGGGCTCCTCTTTCCCCTCTCGCCTATCAGTTTTCCCGCGTAGCGCTATTAATTCGTGATCGATTGCGCCGCGTTTCGGTACGCCGCGGATTTTCCTGCCTTTTCCCGCGTCAAGCCATCGATCGCTTGATCGATGGCGCCGCGAACTCTATCTCGCACTGTATTGCAGGTGGCCTAACCTCGATAAGCCACCTGTCACAATATATATATATATATATATATATATATATATATATATATATATATATATATATATATATATATATATATATATATATATATATATATATATATATTGTCACGGAGAACACTTCGTACTCCGCGCGTGTTAATATTTCGCGCGCTTCCGCGGTCCGCAAGCCGAGTTTAATTTCGGTAACGTGACGGCCCTGGGCGGGAAAATACGGTACACGCCGCTAAATAGAATAGTTGGGTGCTGTATAGAAAAGATAGGCTAGTTCAGGCGAGGGAAGCTAACGTCTTCCCGCGTTTAAGAAGTTCTCTTCTGCCATTTTTATCGCGCGAACGCGTGTCTTTTCCTCGCATCTCGGCGTTTTTTCCGCGCGACGTTTTCGCGAGTTTCTGGTGCGCCCCCGGTCGTGTGTGTTCTTGTTAAGTGCAGGTGCGAATCTGCGATCTGCAGCACCCAGGGCACCGCTACCAGTTCACAGGGGCGTAGCAGAGAGGCGACGCGCCTCACGAAGCGACTTCGGCCGGTGACATCGGCGTCCCGCTTTGAGCGGAGATTTCCCCCCTTTTGGCATGTGAGGCTGGGCAGCCACCGTCGTAAGTTCGTTGTAAATTTACTTTTGGCACGCATAACTTTATATTTTTTCCATTTGCGTAGGAGTAACCTCCGCCGGTTACTCTATTCTTTACGTCATTTAATTTTCGCGGTTCGTGCATGTGAGAGAGCGTCATCTCTCTCACTCTCGTATAGCCAGGGCGAGAAAGTTGCGTTCTCTCTCTTGCACCTGTGTAAGAGTAGGCGCGTGTGAGTGAGAAAGCGGTATCTCTGTCACTCTAGTAGCAGCAGTGCGGGAGAGTCGCTTTCTCACTCGCACTCGCAGCAGTTAGGCGCGCAAGAGTGGGAGAGCGCTTTCTCTCTCACTCCTACGGTGCAGTACGGGAGAGTAGTCTCCTCTCTCGTACTCGCAGTAGATATGGCGCGCGCGAGTGAGAGAGTGCTTTCTCTCTCACTCCTGTAGGCGTAGTGCGAGAGTTCCTTTCTCTCACGCACTCATATCGTGCCTAGCGTGCGTGAGCCCTAGTAGTGCAGAATAGCGCGCCTTAGACCACCTGTTGCACAGAGCTTCTACCTGCGTTCCTCGTGCATTCTTTTTTTATAAATATTTTTTTGTTTTGTTTATTATTTATTTAACTGCGCTTCGTTTTAATTTATATTTTTTTTTGTTTGATTATTAAATTACTTTATTTATTTTTAATATTCTGTTTCTTTTGTCATTTTTTCATTTCTTCCTTTTTCATTCCTTTTTGTTTACTTTATCACTGCTTTTATATTTTTATTATTTATAACAATTTCAGGTGGAGCATTTATAATTTTTTTCGTTTTTTTATTTATTTTTTTTACTATTTATCTTTTTTTTCTTTTGTTTTTTGCTCTTTTTCTATTATTTTTGATTTTCTTTTTTCGCAACGAGGAACTTCAGCTTCGTACTGAATATCGCCCTCTCCGAGATTTTAGCTAGCCGGCGAGGACGACACACGAGCCGCGTAACGACGTTCGCGCGGCGTTGCGACGGGTAAGTTGAGTTCGAAAGACGGCTTCTCGTACCCGGACCCAGGAGCAAAGTCGTCCGAGACTTTAGCAACCAAAAAGGGGGTGCAGTGAGCATATTTGCACCTTTCGCAAATTTGGCGTCTCCCGAGGCTAATTGCTCCAGTGGTGGTTTGCCTCTAAAACCGCCACCCCGTTGCAATATATATATACACAGTGTGTCCCATGAAAAGCGGAACTTTTTCAAAACATCGACTTATATTGGCGGCACCTATTGGTGGATGTTAGCAATAGAAAGGTCTATTCTTAACTGACATCCTGTCAAAATTGTATGACATTTGGTTGAATGGAAACCAAAATATCGCGCTCAAAGTGACAGTGTGTTTGTGGCATCGGTCGAAAAATGAACTTCGAACAAAGAGCAAATATTAAGTTCTGTTTTAAACTCGGTAAATCCTTTACTAAGACGCATTATTTGCTGAAACAAGTTTATGGCGATAATTGTCTATCCCGTACCAGAGTGTATGAGTGGTATAAGCGGTTCCAGGAAGGTCGTGAAGACATTCAGGACGACGAACATCCAGGTCCTTCGAATAACATGGTTACTCAAAGTAATATTGAAAAAGGGCGTTAATTTATAAAAAATGAGCCAAAATCTTCATTGCGATACATGGAAATAGAATTGAATATGTCCAAAAATTCAATTCATCGCATTTTGACCGATCATTTGAATCTACGGAAGGTGTGTGCACTTTGTTCCACACAAATTGACCGACTACGAAAACTTGCTCCGAATTCAACATTGTAAGGATTTGATTAAAGAGTCAAAAAAGGACCCAAACTTGAAATATTCAATTGTGATTGGTAATGAGACATGGTGTTTTCAATATGATCCCAAAACCAAGCGTCAAAGTGCTGAATAGAAGCACCCAACCGAGCCCAATCCGAAAAAAAGTCGTCTTGAAAAGTCAAAAGTGAAGACAATGTTGATTTGTTTCTACGATTCAGAGGGTATTATTCATCGTGAATTCGTTCAACCTAGTCAAACGATTACTGCTGTGTTTTATATTGGTGTTATAAAGCGTTTGCTCAGCCGTATTCGTCGTGTGCGGCCACAATACCGTGAAAAAGAGAGCTAGCGTCTGTTGCATGATAATGCCCCGTGTCATCGATCGAACTTGATCACGGATTTTTTTATCAAAAATTCCATTTTAACCATCAACCATTCACCGTACTCGCCGGATTTGGCTCCGTGAAACTTCTACTTGTTCTCCAAATTGCACTTGCCTATGAAAGGAAAACGTTATGCCGATGTAGAGGCCATCCAAACAGCGACGACCGACATACTAAAGTCGATGAATAAAAATGATCTCAAAAACTCATTCGATATGTTAATTAATCGTGCAAAACGTTGTATTGATGCGGAAGGAGACTATTTTGAATAAAATGAATGAGATTTGCCGGAATATTGAGTTTTTGTCTTTATTTTAAAAAAGTTCCGTTTTCCATGGGACACACTGTGTATATAACACATCGTTCAATAAGTCCCGAGATTAACAACGAAAACAACATTTTTTTTCAAAAATCATTTTCATTCATCAATATAATCTCCTTTTAGAGTGATACGATCTTTCCGACGCCTTTCCAACATTTCTATACCATGTTTATAGGAGGATTTATTGTTTGCTTCAAAATAGGCTTCATTTTCGGCAATGACCACCTCATTCGAGCCAAATTTTTTTCCCTGAAGCATTTTTTTGAGATCAGCAAAGAGCCAGTAGTCGCTGGGGGCTAAATCTGGCGAATACGGGGGGTGGGAAAGCAAATCAAAGCCCAATTCGTTGAATTTCGCCATTGTTTTCATGGACTTGTGGCATGGTGCATTGTCTTGGTGAAAAAGGATTGTTCTTCTTCATGTGCGGTCGTTTTGCTGCGATCTCCTCCTTCAAACGTACCAACAAGTCAATATAATAATCACTGTTGATCGATTTACCTTTTTCCAGGTAGTCAATGAAAATCACGCCATGTGTATCTTAAAAAACAGACGCCATGACTTTGCCAGCAGACTGCTGCGTTTTTGGACGCTTTAGGCGGCTTTCGCCAGCCATGCGCAACTCAGATGATTGCCGATTCGACTCCGGAGTGAAATGATGTATCCATGTTTTATCAAGGTCACGTATCGACGCAGGAAATCCTTTTTATTGCAAGTAAATAGCAATAAACAGCTCTCTGAATCGTCGACTCGATGCTGATTTTGTTCCACTAAAAGCAATCGCGGCACCCACTTAGAAAAAACCTTTTTCATGCTAAATTTTTCATGAAGGATTGTAAATACGCTTCCAGATGATATCTGTGTCATTTCTGCAATCTCACGGACCTTCACTTTGCGATTCTTCATTACAATTTTCAACACTTCACTCACATTTTCTTGTGTAACGGCTTCCAATGGCCTACCCGAACGTTCCGCATTGTTTGTGTCCGTACGACCACGTTTAAACTCAGCATACCAACGACAAATCGTTGGTTTAGATGGACAGGAGTCCGGGTAATGTTTTTCAAGCCATTGCTGGGCTTCTACAGTGTTTTCACCCATTAAAAAACAATGTTTTATCAACACGCGAAACTCGCTTTTTTTCATTTTTCAAACAATATAAAAAGTGACTTTACTCTAACCTTGATAACTCTGCTGTCTGTGATCCGATCGACGTAAAATTTTTACACGTTACATGTAAAGGTTCGCACTCTATGGAAACGTGGCCAGTTTGGTACTACTAGCACCATCTCTGGGTTAGTCTCGGGACTTATTGAACGATGTGTTATATTGGGTGTAGTAAAAAGTAATCCATTATTTTGCTAATAGATGGCTTTAGTAGTCTGTATTTCGTTGTAAAACAGCGATCAAGTTACACTAGATGGCGTTAAAAAGATAAGATTTCGTTCTAAAATAGCTTCTGATACAGTTTTGTGATTGCTTGACTCAGTATTTTTTAAGCACGCGTCAAATATGGACACCAATAAAGAGAAAATACGCTATATTTTACAGTTTTTTTTCGATAAAGGCGAAAACGCAAGCCAGGCTGCTGAAAATGTGAATAGTTTTTTGGTCCTGATACTGTAACAGGCAATCACGCGCAATTTTGGTTATGTCGATTCCGTTCCGGTAATTTTGACGTCAAAGATGCACCACGCTCTGGAAAGCCAATTGTCGAAAATGTTGATAAAATAATGGAAATCGTCGAGTCCGACCGTCACGTAAGCACTATTTCGATTGCCCAGGAGCTAAACATTGCACAAAAAACCGTTTGGAACCACTTAAGGGGACATTCGCCTTTGAAATTTTCAAAAACTCGATTTTGAGATTTTGACATATTTTAATTCTATATTTGTTCAAAAGTTGCCTCCTAGAATTTCATTAAGAAATTCGTAATAGAAAAAAAGTTACAGCTATATTTGTAACAGCGTATGCCCATGAGTAATTATGGTAAAAAAACTTTATACGCGTTTTTCTCAAAACTACCTTTTTCAAACTGGTAGGACATTTTTCTCCGAATCTACTTGACCGATTTTAGAAAACCAAAGAGCATTCGATTACTTATTGAAAATAGTAAACATTAAGCCTCTAAAAGTTTCAAAAAATATCCTCCCCTTTTTTTTACGTAGGTGACTTACCCCCAAAAAATGCCGTTTTTTCGCATTTTTCAGCAATATACATAGAAAAATTCGAAAATATGAAAAAGTATGAGTTTTAGAGTCTTATTGTATAGTTTTAAGTCTCAAGAATAGAATCCATTTTGAATTTTTCAAAAATCTGTTACAGGAGGTCCACAATATGTCCTACCGTTTGAAAAGTAACTTCTGGATGACGCCCTCTACAGCAGCCAAGGAAAACTAAAAATGAAAAAAAAAATTTTTTTTATATTCTTTAGAGACTGTTTAACCATGTCCAAAAGAAATTTTGTTGATAAATATAATAGTTTTTTTATAATAAAATTTTTAAAAAGTGTTTTTTTTTCAATTTTAAAGGCGAATGTCCCCTTAAATAAGGCTGGATACAAAAAGAAGTTCGATGTATGGTTGCCACACGAGTTATCGCAAAGAAACCTTATGGACCGAATTTCCATCTGCGAATCGCTGCTAAATCGCAACAATATCGATCCATTTCTGAAGCGGATGGTTACTGGTGATGAAAAGTGAGTCACTTACGACAACGTCAAGCGACAACGGTCGTGGTCAAATCGCAGTAAGCCGGCGCAAACGGTGGCCAAGCCAGGATTGACAGTCAGGAAGGTTTTGTTGTGTGTTTGGTGGGACTGGCAGGGAATCATCTACTATGAGCTGCTCCCCTACGGCCGAACTCTTAATTCGGACCTGTACTGTCAACAATTGGACCGTCTGAAAGAAGCAGTCGCCTAGAAGCGGCCAGCTTTGGCCAATAGGAGAGGAATTGTGTTCCATCAGGACAACTCCACGCCGCATACATCGATAGTGACTCGCCAGAAGGTCCGGGAGCTTGGTTGGGAAGTTCTTATGCATCCACCTTATAGTCCGGACCTGGCACCAAGTGATTATTACCTGTAACTGCCTATGACGAATGATTTTGCAGGTGAAAAATTCGCCCCAAGAGAAGATTGTGAAAATGGACTGTCCCAGTTTTTTAACAATAGGGACAAGGGTTTCTACAAGAGAGGCATTATGAAATTACCTCCAAAATGGCAACAAGTTATCGAACAAAACGGTGCATATTTGACCTAAATCGTATCATTCTATCTATGCTAAATAAAACCTTCAATTTAATGTAAAAATAATGGATTTCTTTTTACTTTACCTAATATATATATATATATATATATATATATATATATATATACGCAACGGTAAAAAATACGTATTTCGGCGCGCGTTCTTATGTTTTTCTAATGTCATGTGCGAAGGCAAAGATTCGCAATAGACTGCTGAGTGCCCGCCATCCCCTAGATCTGGCCCAAATGGAGCCTGAAGGAGGGGGCAAATTTGCACTAATACACCGAGTAATAGTGCATGGTGCAACACCGGTATGGCGGGCCCTCGGGATTTCGGTAGGATTGTTGGTCGGTGGAACATTACGTTCCGAGGAGAACCGACCGACAGTATCGACGCGTTCTTCCGCAAGGTTGATGAAACAAAGAACGCGTCAAGGATCAGCGACCCAGAGATGCTGGCGTCGCTACCCGCGCTGCTTAGTGGCTTAGCCGAGATGTGATTCGGCTGCCACAAGCACAAATGGCAGATGTGGGAGGCGTTCTGCCAGGCAGCGCGTGCGCGCTGGGGTTTCAAGGCCAACATATAGGAGCGGCTGAGGGACGAGGCCAGCCGCCGATTCCAGCAGGCGGAAAAACCAGCGCGCCCATACATTACGTGCCTGGAGGCAATATTAATGAAGATATCGGCACCACTGATCGAGGAGCAGAAGGTGGATAGCCTCCACGACAATCGGATCCCGCAAATCAAAAGGAACGTCACTCGGATGAAGTGTCGCACGGTCGTCGAGTTAATAGACCGTGTGGCAAGGGCCGAGCTGACATTGGAGAGGGAGCGAGGCGACCGGACGCCCGTTCCCCCTAACCATGCGATAGTGCCGGAGGCGGCCTATCGCCCGAGGGCCGCCACAAAAGCGCACCCAAAGGGGAACGCGAGGGTAGGTGCGACCAGAGTGGTGGTCGCCGCAGCGAAGGTTGATCGGCCAGAGTTGCCGGTCAACCAAATGAAGGCGGCGTTAAAGGAAGTTTTGGCGGACTTTGCCAAACACAATGGCCTCATGAAGGGTCATAGGAGCCGAGACGGTAGGCGGAGCCCGCCCAGAAAGTCCAGTTCATAGCGGCAGAAGAAGCCGCGATCTGGACCGAGCAGTCCGAAGTCTCAATCCCCCAGAAGGGGAGAGAAGAAATAGAAGAGAGACGATAAGTCCAAGCAGCCAAAGCAGAAGAAAGAGTTTAGTTGCCACGGATGCGGCAGGCCAAATATGATCAAGCGGTTCTGCCCGGACTGCTCGGGAGACGACCAGGGAAGAGTGTAGACGAGATCCCTACGCCCTTCCTTTCCAAGTCTGGAATCCAAGTCCCCGAAAGAACCACCAGCGAGCTTGTAAGCACCGAGCTTGTGTCTGAGACGGCTCCGGATCACCCAGAGAAGGGTGCTCCAGAAGGTGCCAGGTGGTGGTTACCCGTGTGCGTAGGAGGGTACACCCTACGCGCACTATATGACTCGGGAGCGTCGCACACCGTCATGAGCGCCGTGGGCTTACAGATAGCCACGGCATGTAAACGCGCGATCACGCCGAGCCAAGGCAAGAAAGCAATAGTAGCTAACGGCCATTACGCTACCATAGTTGGGTTCGTCCAACTGCCCTTTGAGGTGGCCGGTGTGACGAAGGACATCGAGGTGGCAATTCTGCCTGGTTTACCAACAGATTGTTACCTCGGTGTGAATTTCATCAGAGGATTCAGGGCCATTCTCGATCCAGCGAGAAACCAGCTCCTCATGCAAGAAGCAAGAAGGGAGCTGGCATTGGAGTTAGCCTCGCTGGAGACAGTAGATAATCCTGCCGTGTCAGCCATAGGCCTGGCTGACATTCAGCCCTCGGAGCGAGAGTAGCTCCAGGGGCTCCTGGATAGGATGCTGGTAGAGGAGCCAGCCAACCTAGGGTGTATGGGTTGGATCGAGTATGCCATCGACGTCGGCGATGCTCGTCCTATTAAGCAGAGGGCTTACCCGTACTCCCCGAAAATCCAGGAGGTGATGCACGTCCAAACGGAGGAGATGCTGGAGGGCGGCATCATCGAGCCTTCGCATAGCGGCTGGTCGAGCCAAGTCGTTATGATCAAGAAGACTAATGGCAGTTACCGATTCTGTATTGACTTCAGAAAGGTCAATGCAGTATCAAAGCCGGATGCGTATCCATTGCCGAGGATGAATAACATCCTGCGCAAGCTGCAGAGGGCGAGATATATGTCGACTCTCGACCTCAGCAGCGCCAATCACCAAATACGGCTAAAGGAGAAGTCGAGGCTGATCACAGCATTTACCGTGCCGAGAGCTACACTGGAGCGACCTTCCAGCGTTTCATTGACATGGCGATAGGCCCGGAGCTTGAGCCGTTCGCGTTCTCCTACCTTAACGATGTGATCATCGTCACGGAGACGTTTGAAGAACATTTGCGACGGCTCGAGCACGTGTCGCGACGCATTCGAGCGGCCGGTCTCACGATCAACCGTGAAAAGACCGCGTTCTGCCAAGAGAAGGAAAAATACCTCGGGGTGCTGGTGAAGCGGGAAGGATTTTGCCCGGATCCAGCAAAAGTCGCTCCTATGATTGACTTCCCAGCACCCAAGAATCTGCGACAGCTGCGCAGATTCTTAGGCATGGCGTCGTGACATCGCAAGTTCCTGAAGAACTTGGCCACGATCGCCGAACCGCTCACGCGCTTGACCAAGAGGGGCCAGCGCTACGAATGGGGAAAGGAGCAGCAAGCTGCCTTTGAGCAGGTGAAGGCCCTGCTAGCTTCTGCTCCTATTCTGTAAAGTCCCAGGTTTGACGAGGAGTTCGTTATCCAAACGGACGCGAGTGACACGGGAGTCGGAGCCGCGTTACTCCAGGTAATCGATGGAGAGGAGCGACCGCTAGAGTGCGCTAGTCGCACCTTAAGCCCAGCCGAAAGGAACCACAGCGTCACTGAGAGGGAGTGCCTCGCTGTAGTTTAGGCCATCGAAAAATTCAGGCCGTATGTGGAGGGCTATGAGTTCAGGGTAATAACTGACCATAGCAGTTTACGCTGGCTCAGTAGCCTCCACAACCCGACCGGGAGGCTGGCGCGGTGGACCTTAGAGCTGCAAGGCCACCGCTTCACCATCGAACATCGGAAGGGGACACTTAATCATGTGCCCGATGCCCTTTTTAGGATGTTCGAGGAAGAAGGTGACGTGCCATCCATAGCGGCCTTAACTTGGGTGGAAGGTACCACGGATGAGTGGTACCTTCAACTAGTAAAAGACGTGCAAGAGGAGCCCTCGAGGCATCCTCGCTTGAAGCTGGTTGGAGGTCAGCTGTACAAATATGACCCCAACCCGGCCATCGAGGACGCCCTAGGAGACGACGACGACGCCTGGAAAGTCGTCGTCCCCGCCGAACATAGAAAGCAAGTCCTCCAGGAGTACCACGACGTCCCTACGGCAGGACATCTGGGTCGCGAGAAGACGCACTCCAGGGTCACGCGGCAGTTCTACTGGCTGAAGCTGACAGACTGTGTGGCAGATCACGTCTGCAGATGCCAAGTCTGTCAGCAGTGCGAGGTGGAGCAGAAGGCTCCAGCTGGCTTAATGGGAAGGAGGCTCATTGAACGGCCGTGGCAGGTAGTAGCTGCCGACGTGATGGGACCATTCGTTAGACGCCGTAAGGGCTTCGAATACATCCTGGTCTTTCAGGATATATTCACATGGTGTCACGAGGGTCGAATGTGTCCCGCTACAGAAGGTGAGGGCTGAAGCCGTCCTCAACACCTTTATTGAGCGTGTCGTGCTCCAATTCGGTTCGCCGGGAGTACTCCTGACCGACAATGGGACGGAGTTTCAGAACCAGATCGTTGATGGATACCTGGAAAAGCACGGTATCTATCATTTTACGACACCGGCCTACTATCCGCAGGCAAATCCTGTCGAGCGGTCCAACAGAACGATCAAGACGATAATTGTAGCCTGCTCGGAGGAGTCGCATGATCGTTGGTACGAACACCTAAAACGAAGTGGTGTTCGCCTTTAACACGGCTGAGCAGAGCGCCGTCGGAGCGAGCCCGACGCTGCTCAACTACGGCCGACAGCCCACCCCTCCAAGGAGCGAAGCCCGCACGTCACGCGAGGCTTCCGCTTAGGTATTGCAGGAGGAAGCAATACGGGGCTGGGCAGAGCGCGTGCGGAAGCTACCGGAGCTTCACGCACATGCCTCCAAAATCACCTCCAAGGAGCAGGAGAGGCAGGCGCACTATTACGATGCGCGCCGCCAAAAGTTCTCCTTACAAGAAGGTGACTGGGTGTGGAAGAAGAACAAGGTGCTTTCTTCCATAGCCCAGGGGATAGCAGGAAAGCTAGCCCCTAAATTTGCAGGGCCTTACATTTTTAGTAAGGACCTGGGCAGCAATACTTACGAGCTGAGGGACGGAGATGAATGTACCATCCGTCCCGTACACGTCAGCCAGCTCAAGAAGTACGTAGCTGCCCAACCGTCGCCACCAGAATAGGACGAGTGTGCGACGAGTCGTACTCTCGACGCGGCGAGGCCCCTCCTGGCGAGCCAACCAGGAGCAAGCCCGGTTCCCAGCGGAGGACCCTCGCAAGGCGTGTGCACGGCCACTGCGCCGGCCAGAACGCGTGGTCAACCCCGGAAGACGGTCTGCGTCGTTGACGAAAACATAGCTCGCATGTTGTATTTAAACAAGCGAAGCTATTACATCCAGCTATACGCGTGCCTGTATGTTTCGTGCGCGCGCTTGTGTTAATAACCTGACCTGTAGGCAGCGCTCTCCTTTCCACTGCGCTTAGCTGTGAGTAGAGATAGTAACGCGCACAACGCTACATTTGTGTGTATTGGCCGTATAGCTGGGTGTATTACTCTGCACTCGATATTTCGATGTACTTAACCATGTATGTAAACAACATACGGGACGTTCCTATGAATTCTTATTATGTTTCGGAGTCGATTTTTTTTTTTTTTTTTTTGGGAAATTTGTAAACTATTAGTTTATATCAAAGTAAGATATCATGCCAAGTATCAGCTCAAAATAATAATTTTTATAAAAGTTATATCCAAAAAAAATTAATAATTTTTTTTTTAAGTATTTTATCTTTAGAAAAAGAAGAAGTAGAATGTTTAAACTGTTATATCTCAAATAATAATTATCAGGATAAAGTAATTTTTTCTTTCAATTACAACAATAATATTGAACATATAAAATATATATAATCTAAATTCGAATTAAAGAAGAAGAAGAGAACTGTTCCGACACCATGCCTTTTCCTTTTTTTTATATGTTATTTATAATTACATATAAAATATAGAAACCATCAATAATTTTATCATTGAATTTTATGATAGAAGAAAAATTTAATAGCCTAAATTAATTGTTTAATAATACTTGTAAATTTTACAATATAGATAGTATAAAAATGTTTATATAATTTTATATTTTTTATATTCCAATTCGCGATGAATAATAATTCATAATAATCTACTTAATGAAAATTAATTAAAAAAAATTAGTCAAATATCTAAAAATATTCTAAAAGTACTTAAATGGTTTTTGTTATTATTCAAAACCATTATAGCAATTGTTTCATTTATTTATAATTGTAAAATTTATTCCAAAAATATTTTTATGCAGTTAATAAAGAATCTGCTAATGTAAAAGATTTAATACCTTAACCACAAAAGTACTGATACAGACTAGCAAATATTTAATTTCAGTTTATTCTATTAATTTAACAAATTAATTGATTTTAACAATCAAGATAGTTTAAAGTTTGATTACCATATATATAATTAAAATTAGAGTAATTTTAATATAATTTGTAAATAGTTACAAAAGTAAAAACTCATTTTATTTTAAACATTCAATTTTTTCAAATTCTAATTGTTATCGAATTAATTATAAAATTTAATAATATCTAATTTGTAAATAAGTAGAACATCAAATACTAAATAAAATTTTTTCTCTTATTCAATCTAAGTTTTAAACATGATTTGCATCTATAAAAATTTGCATCTATAATATTCAAATTACTGTAATATTAATATTTACCCTTAAGAGGAGCACTGGGTTACGCTAACCCAGGGTAACATCTTTTTTCGTCAATTTTCATTGCATTTTTTTTTAATTTTTCATTAATATTATAAAAACTTAAATTTTTATTTATTTGTTCATGAAATATTCTTATTCTACATCGTCCGACGAATCGATTAAAAAAAAAAAAATTCAAAATTGATCAATTTTATAATAAGATATAAGTGGTCAAAGCTAGCCGGGTAATCCTTACCCATGCGCTCCAGTTATGTTAAGCTGCGATAGTGCTCCACTTAAGGGGTTAATATTATTATATATCTAATAGTCAAACTTTAATCTGTCTTGATGGTTAAATTCAATTAATTTTTAAAATTAATAGAATAAATTTAAATAAAACATAAAATTTTAATATGTTTAAGAAAAAAAATACATGATTAACAAAATGTGGCTGACATCACGTAAATTCCAAGGATATATATATATATATATATATATATATATATATATATATATATATATATATATATATATATATTGGGTGTACAACTTTGCTTCCGCCGTTTTGCAATAGATGGCTGTAGCGGCAAGTAGTAGTTGAAATAAATAGATCATAGATGTCATACCATAAGCTTAGGTATTTGCAAACATAACGCCATCAAAATATTAGTCGATTTGTGTCTGTATCATAAAGTTATTCTCGATTAAACATGTCAGCTTACGAGCTCAATTCTCGTCATTTGCGGAAGGTTTTAATTTTCTGCTTTAATATGAAGAAATCTGCGACTGAGGCTCATCGAATGCTCTCAAATACCTATAATAAGGCCGCTATTAGTGAAAGAACGTGCCGAGAGTGGTTTCAACGCTTCAAGGACGGCGATTTTAACGTCAAAGACCAGCATGGCGGTAGAAGAAAGAAGGTTTTCGAAGATGCAGAATTGGAGGCATTACTTGATCAAGACTCGTGTTAAACGCAACAAGAATTAGCAGGATCATTGGGAGTGACGCAACAAGCCATTTCAAAACGCCTGAGAGTCATGGGAATGATTCAGAAACAAGGAAATTGGGTGCCGTACGAGTTGAAGCCGAGAGATGTTGAACGGCGTTTGTGTGTTTGTGAACAGCTGCTTGCAAGGCAGAGACGGAAGGGATTTCTGCATCGCATTATAACTGGGGACGAAAAATGGGTTCACTACGATAATCCCAGGCGCAGAAAATCATGCGGATATCCCGGTCATGCTTTCACGTCGACGGCCAAACCGAATATTCACGGTTCCAAGGTCATGCTCAGTATTTGGTGGGACCAGCTTAGCGTAGTGTATTATGAATTGTTAAAACCGACTGAAACAATCACAGGCAATCGTTATCAAACGCAATTAATGCGTTTGAGCCGAGCATTGAAAGACAAACGGCCGCAATACAACGAGAGACATGATAAAGTGATTTTACAGCATGACAATGCTCGACCCCATGTTGCAAAAGTGGTCGAGACATACTTGGAAACTTTGAAATAGGAACTCCTACCCCACTTGCTGTATTCTCCAGACGTTGCTCCCTCGGACTATCACTTGTTTCGATCAATGGCACACGGCCTGGCTGACCAGCACTTCCGGTCTTATAAAGAAGTAAAAAATTAGATCGATTCGTGGATCGATTCAAAAGATGACCAGTTTTTTTAACGCGGGATTCGTATGCTGCCCGAAAGATGGGAGAAAGTAGTGGCCAGTGATGGACAATACTTTAAATCATGAATGTATAACCAGTTTTTTACAATAAAGCCTCGAATTCCGGAAAAAAACGGCGGAAGCAAAGTTGTACACCCAATATATATATATGAGATAACCAATTTTTTTTTATTAATTTTCATAAGGAAGATTATTATGAATTTTTATACATCGAGAATCGGAATATGAAAACTATAAAATTATATAAACATTTTTATACTATTAGGTTGCTGCAGATGAAATGGCCGATTTAGCAATGACATAAAGTTGGCTGCAATTTTAGTGTATCATGTTGGCACAAAGCAGCGCAAATGATATGACATATTAATGTATAAATACTGCTACCTTGGTTTATGAAGTCATTTCTGTTTTGCACTTCATAGTGATCGTAAAAACAAAAAGAGAAAGTGAACATGGAAGTGAATCAGAAATGGCTACTCTTACAATACGAATTTAAATTAGAGCACAACGCAACGGAAACAACGAGGAATATGAACAGCGCATTTGGGCCTGATACAGTTAGCGAACCAACCACTCGGCGGTGGTTCGAAAAATTTCGATCCGGAGATATGGAACTTGGAAATAAGCCACGTGGACACCCAGGACCATCGATCGATAACGACGAGCTGCGTGCATTAGTGGAGTCTGAACCCCGCCAAACCATATGGGATCTTGCCGAGAAATTAGGCGTTCACAATTTGACAGTTTGCCACCACCTGCAATAACTTGGAAAAGTGAAAAAGCTTGACAAATGGGTTCCGCATGATCTTACCGAGCAAAACATGACGTGTCGAATAAAGATTTTAACTTCTCTTCTCTCCCGCAACAAAAAGGAACCGTTCTTGCACCGAGTTGTGACCGACGATGAAAAGTGGATTTCATACGATAATCGTCGTTGATCGGCCCAATGGCTAGATGCCGATGAAGCTCCAAGACACATGCCGAAACCAAGCCTTCATCCAAAGAAAATAATGGTAACTGTTTAGTGGTCTGTAGCTGGAGTTATCTACTATTCGTTTCTGCAACCTGGCGAAACCATCAATGCTAAGAAATACCGTGCTCAACTGGATGAAATGCATCAGTAATTGATAGTCCAACGATCTAGGATTGTCAACAGGGATGAAGTGATACTGCCTCATGATAATGCACGACCTCATGTATCGAGAACAACGGTCCAAAAATTAAACGACTTGTGCTATGAAACTTTTACTCACCTTCCATATTTACTAGACCTCTTACCGACAGATTACCATTTAGATCACTTTTTGACAGGAAAAAGATTTAATAATGAAGCTGCTGTCAAAAATGCCTTCGAGGAGTTTCTTTGAACCAGAAACTCGGACTTCTACAAAACTTGTATAAATGTACTTGTATCTTGTTGGGAAAAGTGTGTTGCATCTATTGGTACCTATTTTGATTGAATAAATTGTCTTTATAAGAAGTTACAGCTGTTTAAAAATGTATTACTAAATCGGCCATTTCATCTGCAGCAACTTAATAATTGAAACAATCTAATATTTTTATTTCTCCTCCTTCTCCTCTTTCTTCTCTTTTCTTTCTCTCTTCTCTTTCTACCCTTCTCTTCCTAATATTTTTTTTGTATTTATATTTATTGTTATTATTAATTCTTTTTGTTGTTCTATTAATTTTATTAATTCCTTTATCTTCTTTATATTTTTTTTTCTCTTTCATTACATTTTTTTATTTTGTATCATTCTTAGACACTTCTCCTCGTCTTCCCAGTGAATACCAACACCAGCCAGGAATCAATCACCACCGAGAACCAAGGGTATTTAACCTTCGAGCACGTGTAGGCTAAGCAGAGGGAACTCCCTGCTCTAAAAAAGAACGCGAACTCGCGGCAGCGCAAGCGATATTTCCGGGCACTCAGGAAGACCCGCTAGCAACCTTAAATTCCAAAAATAATATATGAGGAAAAGCGCGCAGAACCCATCCAAAGGCTAGAGGCGTATGCCGCTAAACAAGTCGATCCCCTGAGGCCAGCCCTGACTCTTGACGAGAGAGTCGAGTTGCTGCGCTGTCAGCATGGGGGCCCCCAGGACTGTGCACCACCTACATTCACGCGATGGCGCAAGGCTTTAAAATACCGAAGAAGAAGAAGAAGCCAAACAGCGAAGAAAACCTAAAAGAAAAATTGGAAAAAATATACGTAGAATCGCGCCAAACCGGCGATTTTTAATTAGGAAATTTTTGAATGAATAAAAAAAAACTTTTTTTTTTAAACAAGGCTGGTTATTTACGGCTCTTTCCCATCCGGATTCCTAAACTCACAACTAGCCGAAATATTGTCTTCTTTCTTTTTCTTCCTCTTTTTGTTTTTGTTTTTTTGTTAATTGCGCTTTAGACTAATTTTTCTTCGTGCTTAAGTTTTTGATAAATTTCTCTCTTATTGATAAAAAGTAAACCACTCATATCGTATATATAATTTTTTTTTTCTCTCTCGCCCTTTCTCTCTTTATTTTTCCTTTCACTTCACTGAGTTTAGATTAGCGTCAAAATTACCAGAAAAGAGGACGCCGCTTGAAAAGGAGAACCCCGGCAGACAAATCAACGGAATATATGTATATATAAAAAGAGGGGAAAATAATAACTAAATAAACGAAATAAAAATACACTAAGAAAAAAAGAAAAAAAAAAGAGAGAAAAAATAATAAGAAAAAAGTATAAATATATAATAACGATAAAATCTATGCCAGTACCATACTTAAAAAGGAGAGTTTTTAGAGATTATTCTAAAAGGTCGGATTATTGCCATATGACCAAATTTCTTTTTCTCAACCTTGGAATTGCACAATCTACGGGTCGCCAAACAAACAATGACTGATAAGAGACAAACCAGGCAACAACTCGCCAAGGCGTTGAAATTGAAAAAAGACAAGGACGAAATTGCCAACCCCTCCTCACGTAAACCACAAGTATCCCGCTCTCCCCAAAACAAAGGTCTTGACTCTTCCGTCAATACTCCCCCGTGAGTAACTGAAGACATTATTCTCCCTCCACCCATCCACCAACCTCTAATCGATCTAAACATCTTGGATCAAGTCTGCCCTACAATAGCTCAACCTAATAGGGCAGTTTACAGTAGAGACGCCGGAAGTGAAAGCGACCAAAAGCCCATCTTCCAAGCCTCGCTGAAAGATGCTCTTAGCGTAGTGCCCGAATTTAATGGAACAAATATTCCATTAAGCGAATTCTTAGAAGACTGTAACGAAGCCAAGGAAATACTAGGGCCTTGCGATGAAGCAAACCTAGTAAGATTAATCCGGAGTAAAGTAAAAGGAGAAGCACGTGCTGCCATTCTCGGATCCACCTTCCCAACTATCGAGTCTTTTGAAGACTTCCTAAAGGATATTTATGCGTCAAGTAAAACAGAACAACAATTATTAGGGGAGCTTGGCAACGAATATCAACGTGACAACGAGAGTGTCCTTGCATTTGCCAACCACATTAGAGATTTAGGAGCACAAATCAATGAAGCTCACCGAATAGCTACCGGCCGCCTCGATCACGAATTCAAGACGCAAACAGAAATCCACGTAATTGAATGCTTTAAACAAGGGTTGAAGCCGGAAATAGAAAACAGAATGAGGCCCACTGACAACATATCAGATATCGTAAAGAATGCGACACTGATCGAAAGGCAAATCGCCGCTAGAAATGCCCTTCGCGATAGACAAAGGCCTTTCTTTCATACAAGCTGGGAACCCGCGAAACTGGAGCCAAAAAGGGAGAAAGAAACTAGATACGAGGCCTGACCAAACAGGTCGACATTATGCCGGTTTTGTAACAAACCAGGACATTCGGAAGCAACCTGTTTCCTCGAGGCAAGGACGTGCCAAATTTGTAGAAAGCCCGGCCACACCGCCAACCTCTGTCGCAACGACGAGCCAAAATTCGGTGTTCTAAATGCAACATGCCACGGCACACGGCTACAGTCTGCCGTCAACAAAAAACGTCCAACTTGGATCCCGTGGCAGAGTGCAACTATTGTCGGATAAAAGGGCACACCCTCACCGAATGCCGGAAAAGGAAATACAACCAGGCAAAAACCGAGAGGAGTCTCCCGCAACAGAGCGCCATCAGGGAGGCCCCACAAACTCAAGTGCGCTCAGCCCTCCCAATAGAGCTGGAGGATTTCAGTGCAGAATTAGTGCCATAAAAACTTGTAGAACTGTTCCATTCATAAACCTCAGCCTCCTCCAAAATAAGTTCCCTAGCACCTTCAGGATCGATACAGGATCAGAGGTTAGTGTGTTAAAAACACACGTCTTGCCGGATCACAAATACCTGAAAACCCAAGATGAATTCACACTACAAGGGTTTGGGGGCAAAATAGAACAAGGCCTGGGGAAGGCAAAAATAAAAATCTGGGAAACAATAATCAAATTTATCGTAGTGAATAACAATTTCCCTATTCCCTACAACGGAGTATTAGGAGCAAATTTCTTCGAAGCCGCCAAAGCAACATTAGACTTTGAAAACAATTTAATGACATTAAATAATAAACATGTAAAAATTATCTGGGACGACGAAGATCGGCCTCATCTAACGAAAAACTTACATAACATCACAAGCGACGTAAAAACTGGATTACCATTCCTAAAAATCCTTAATCCTCCCACTCTCACAGAAGGGAGATTATTAATCGATTCAGGGTCGGAAATAAATTTAATAAAATCAAGTTTGATACCGCCCGAAGAGGACATCGACACGGCAGAGAAATACACATTGCGAGGAATCGGGAAAAGAATCATACCAACCTGGGGAAGAGTAGAGATCTCGTTGTTGGGCAACAAAATAAAATTCTCGGTGATAAAAGATTACGTTTACATCCCAGGGGAAGGTGTACTAGGTTGCGATTTTCTGAGCGATTTTCGAGTACACCTTGACTACCTTAACCACCTGATGAGATGCAACGGCGTCGCACGACCTTGCGAAATTGGGACCACATCCAGCAATACCTACGGCAAAGCAAATGTCTTGGAGGTATTGAAAGACGAAGACCTCGACAGTAACGTAGCTACAAAAAACAGCGACCTCACTTCAGAGAATGAAATAGCGACCGACCTGGACTACCAGCTTGAGTCACTAGCCGACTTAGGAGACCCCGGGTCTCTTGAAGAACCAGAAGTTTAGGAGAACATCGAAGATTATTTACGGATCGACCACTTGAACGACAACGGAAGATCATACATAATCGTTCTAGTAAAAAACAACAGGGATGTATTTTATCCATCCGGCAATGAACTTCCGGGAACAGACCTTATAACACATGAAATCCCCATGACTGACGATAATCCAGTCCATACAAAGCAATATCGCTTCCCACATGCAATAAAAGATGAAATAAATCGACAGGTGAAGGATCTGTTGAAGGCAGGAGTCATAAAAAACTCTAATTCATCCCACAAAGTGCTGGTTTGGGCCGTACCAAAGAAGCCGGACACCCAAGGCCGCCCCTGATGGCACATGGTATTAGACTTCCGGGCCTTGAATGAAAAAACAATAGGCGACTCGTATCCACTTCCTAATATCGAAGAGATATTTGATCAAGTAGGATTAGCCAAATATTACACAGTGCTCGACCTGGCGTCAGGATTCCATCAAATAAAGATGCATCCGAAGGACGCACATAAAACAGCCTTCAGCACGCCATTCCGCCGTTATGAATTTGTTAGGATGCTCTTTGGGTTTAAAAACGCGCCCGCTACCTTCCAAAGACTAATGGATAAATTCTTAAAAGGGATGCAAGGTATACCGTTGTTCGTATATCTAGATAACATCCTTATCTACTCCAACAACCTAGATAAACACCACTGAAAGATAACGGAACTAATGGACAGGTTAAGAAAAGCTAAATTAAAATTACAGATCGACAAATGCGAATTCCTAAAACGCGAAGTGGTATATTTAGGCCACCTGCTTAGCGAAAAAGGATAGAGACCCGATCCTAAGAAGCTGGAAGCCGTAAGATGCTTCCCGCGGCCTAAGAACGTAAAAAACGTTCGCCAATTTTTGGGACTAGCAGGGTATTATCGGCGATTTATCAAAGGATTCGCGTATATTTTAAAACCTTAAACTAAACTACTAAAAAAGGAAACAAATTTTGAATGGAACGAGAAAACAGAAGAACCATTTAATTTATTGAAAGAAATGCTATGCGGTGCACCTGTATTACGATTTCCCGATTTATCTCGGCCTTTCATAATCACTACACATGCTTCAGGCTACGCAGTAGAAGAAGTCCTGTCTCAAGGAGAAATTGGCAAGGACCAGCCAATAGCCTATACTTCGCGCATGCTGCGTGGCGCCGAAAGCAATTATGAAGTTTATTAGAAAGAGGCGTTAGCCGTAGTACACAGCGTGACAGCATTTAGATCATATGTATACGGGCGGGAGTTTACGGTAATAACTGATCACCAACCGTTAATATGGTTTAAAATAGCCCACCTTAACACTAGAGTCCAGAAATGGAGATTTAAATCATCTGAATATAATTACAAGATAATCTATAAGCCCGGCAAATTGAATGCTAACGCCGATGCACTATCACGCAACCCCGTCGAAAAAGCCGCCATTAATGTAGTAATGCGTGCACAACAAAAAAGGAATGAACCTATCCCTGACAAAGCCCAAGAAGGGCCTCCGGCACCTGAACCTGGGGAACCAATACCCAAACCAAAACCTAGGGGACGACCTAAAAAGGCCCAAGAAGTAACCCTGATTGAAGACAAAAGGGCACCGTGACTCAAGGAAAAAGTCAACTACAAGGAAAGCGAAGATTATGACTCTGACGAATCTGCAAAACCTAAACCCTTCGCTACGCCTATAAGGTCCATATCAAAGTCAGACGAAGAATCAGAATCCCCCGATGGATTCGAAGACAACGAAGTAACGAGCCGCAGCCTGGTATTAGAATTGAAGGAACCACTGCACACGAAAAACGACAATATAGTCTATTTCGTGAGCTCGGACATGTATTTTTGTGACAAGGCGGAAAAAGGCTACACGAATACGGCAAAATAACCGTTTTAAAAAACTTGACTGTCGGGGAAGTTTATCGCGAGAAGCGTAAAGGAAAAAAATCTTTCTACACTGTATGTATAAAAGGGAATCAACCGCTTTCCCTGACACAGATTAAAGAAAATCTGACGAAAGGTTTGGAAAATTTAAAAGAACTACTGAAAAAATTCACTCAAAGAACGTTTAGTGTTGCTAAGAATAAATATATAGAAAACTTAGAATGGACAAAGATCCTAAGCCTTTTTAAAAGCCCATTCATTGATACCTCTACGAAAATTTTTATACGCACCGGAAAACTAAGATACGTCCCGATCGACAAAAGGGATGAAGTTTTCTACGAACTCCACAGATCACCGATTGGAGGTCACAGAGGAGTATCAAAAACATTTAACCAAATCCGCCAAAAATACTATTGGGAAAATCTAAAAGACGACGTACAGCGACGCATTCAACAATGCCTTGACTGTCAATTGAAAAAATTAGTGCGTCTCAAAACAAAACAGCCCATGGCAATCACGGATAAGCCGGAGGCTGTTTTCGATAAAATAGCCATGGATATAGTAGGACCCCTCAAAGCCACTAAGAAAGGGAATAAGTACGTGTTAACGATACAAGATCAACTATCGAAGTTTTGTTTAACCGTACCCCTACAAAACATCCTGGCCACTACTATCGCCGACGCACTAATAAAGAAATTCAACTGTCTATTTAGAGCACCCAAGGCAATATTAACGAACCAAGGGAAGAATTTCCTAAGTCACCTGATGAATAGAATCGCCAAAAGGTTCAGAATAAAGAAACTCAAAACGACCGCTTTCCAACCACAATCGAACGGATCCCTCGAGCGATCCCATCATACACTCGGTGAGTTCCTGAAACAATACACCTATAGAGACAATGAGTGGGACGAGTAGATCGAAATAGCCATGCTAAATTATAACACCTGCGTGTGAGAAAGCACAAAACACACGCCTTATGAGGTGGTGTTCGGAAAATTACCACGGTTATCCTCGAGCGACCCCTTGAAAACAAGTGACACGTCACCAACATACAAAGACTATATCACCGAATTAGTGACCCGACTTAATGGCATCCAAACCCTAGCCTACGATAACCTAGTCGGATCGAAATTGCGAAATAAGAAACTGTACGATAAACGAATAAATCCACAAAGCTTTGAGGTAGGAGATTTTGTGTTCTTACTGTTCGGTCCTAAACTCGGCAAGTTCGGCGACCACTACTCCGGTCCACACAAAGTATTAGAGATCCTAAAAACTCATAATGTAAGGATAAAATATGAAAAGGGGGATAAGATTGTCCATGCTAATAGACTCCGCAAATCCCACATAAATCGGGAATATAAACGCAAGCGCAAAAAAGGACGCCAATAGCAAAAACGACCTATAAACAGATAAGAGCATCTAAAACCAATAAAAAAAAATAAAAACAACATTTACAAATATATATGCGTATAAATGCATATAAAAAGGGGCGTGAGAAATTTCTGTAAAATTTCTATGCAATGTAAAATTTCTATAAAATAATAATATAATAAAACGAAACATACAATAAATTTTATATATGAATTTTTTTTATGAAAACCCGAATATATTGGGTGTACAACTTTGCTTTCGCCGTTTTTTTCCGAAATTCGAGGCTTTATTGTAAAAAACTGGTCATACATTTATGATTCAAAGTATTGTCCATCGCTGGCCACTACTTTCTCCCATCTTTCGGGCAGCATACGAATCCTGCGTTGAAAAAACTGGTCATCTTTTGAATCGATCCACGAATCGATCCAATTTTTTACTTCTTCATAAGACCGGGAGTGCTGGTCAGCCAGGCCGTGTGCCATTGATCGAAACAAGTGATAGTCCGAGAAAGCAGCGTCTGGAGAATACGGCGGGTAGGGTAGGACTTCTCATTTCAAAGTTTCCAAGTATGTCTTGACCACTTTCGCAACATGGGGTCGAGCATTGTCATGCTGTAAAATCACTTTATCATGTCTCTCGTTGTATTGCAGCCGTTTGTCTTTCAATGCTCGGCTCAAACGCATTAATTGCGTTCGATAATAATCGCCTGTGATTGTTTCAGTCGGTTTTAACAACTCATAATACACTACGCCAAGCTGGTCCCATCAAATACTGAGCATGACCTTGGAACCGTGAATATTCGGTTTGGCCGTCTACGTGGAAGCATGGCCGGGATATCCCCATGATTTTCTGCGCTTGGGATTATCGTAGTGAACCCATTTTTCGTCCCCAGTCACAATGCGATGCAGAAATCCCTTCCGTCTTTGCCTTGCAAGCAGCTGTTTACAAACACACAAACGCCGTTCAACATCTTTCAGCTTCAACTCGTACGGCACCCAATTTCCTTGTTTCTGAATCATTCCCATGACTCTCAGGCGTTTTGAAATGGCTTGTTGCGTCACCCCCAATGATCCTGCCAATTCTTGTTGTGTTGGACACGAGTCTTGATCAAGTAATGCCTTCAATTCTACATCTTCGAAAACCTTCTTTCTTCCACCGCCATGCTGGTCTTCGACGTTAAAATCGCCGTTCTTGAAGCATTGAAACCACTCTCGGCACGTTCTTTCACCAATAGCGGCCTCACCATAGGTATTTGAGAGCATTCGATGAGCCTCAGTCGCAGATTTCTTCATATTAAAGCAGAAAATTAAAACCTCCCACAAATGACGAGAATTTGGCTTGTAAGCTGACATGTTTAATCGAGAATAACTTTATGATACAGACACAAATCGACTAATATTTCGATGGCGTTATGTTTACAAATACCTAAGCTTATTGTATGACATCTATGATCTATTTATTTCAACTACCACTTACCGCTACAGCCATCTATTGCAAAACGGCGGAAGCAAAGTTGTACACTCAATAAAAGAAAACGAACTAACTACAAAAAGGAATAAAATTTTATATAATATAGACACTAACCACAAATTAAGATTTAAGAACGTAAGCACTAAGCAAGCACCATACGATTATGAAACAAAACAGAAAGGAAACAGAATTGTTACCTTTATTTTTTAGATGGACTTGGCAAAAGTAATTATTTTTTTATGTCTTTTTGTTCCAATTTACAGTCTAATTGGTGACTGCGGATCACGGCACCAAAACATAACCACTGTATCTCTACTAGAAATAGGCGGATGCGAATTCCCCATGAACCCTGTAAATGTAACCCGTCGTGACATACAATTATTACAAATAGTAAACTATCGCCAAACTGATGTAATACAGTGTAAAGTAGAGGTACAGCGGACAGTTTACTACTGCGGAATGTCCTCGCATAACTCTATAGTTAACCATGGTCAGGCCGAATATATACACGAAATTAATAGGCGCACTTGTAAACAAATGTACGAAACCAGAATGTTTAATTTTGGAGATAGCACCATAATTAGCGAAATAAAAGTTAATAGTACTGTAACAGACTCAATAATCTACGCAGGTACACTCACCGAGAATAGGCGATGCTTCGGAAGTGTTTACCGAGACCCCTATGGTGCCTGGGAAAACGTGGTCTTACAATGCCTCCTAAGGATCACCTTAAAAGAGCAATTTGCACAAATCGACCTCGATAACAATAAAATTCATTTAAATTCCGGAGCATCGTGCACTCTCTCTCAAACTTCGTGCATCGACGTTAAAAGTGGATATACCTTCTAGGAAGCTCTACCCTTAGACCAATGTAAATTTGACCATTACGGACTATTGTGGTCCGTAAAAAATCACAGACAACACCCTTAACCACAAACGAACCATATATTCCCTTACTACAGACGATGTGACCTTTGCCCTATCTAGCAAGGGCAGTGAGGGCTTATGCGGATACATAGTGGTCAAGACCGAGCACCCTAAGCTATTTATCCTAGAGACTACCAAAGGATATTCTTTCGCGAAGCCAGGAAGGATGGCGATAGAAAATTTGGACATCTTTGCGTATGTGAATTCCAAGTTCGTATACGTCGAGAAGCACATAAAATCCTAAGTTTAATCCTTATATAATAATGTAATGCAACAACAATGTAAGATTGAACGACAGACAATGCTAAACGCTCTAGCTATAGTCAATCAGTCACCTGACGAGTTGGCTTACAACTTTATGAACGGGCCCGGCTACATAACAACAGTCGGAGGAGAAGTAGTACACATAATCAAATGCGTACCAGTAGAACTGAAGCTACAACATGGGGAATATTGCTATGCTAAACTAGAAGTGTTACGGAATAACCAAACGCAATATTTGACACCAAAAACACAGATCCGGAAAAATCATGGCACCAGAGTATCATGCAATGGCATTCTGCCATCGTATTACAAAATAAACGAAAAATGGCTAAAAATCATGCCTAGACCAGTGGAAGGCAAAGCACCATTAACCCTAAAGCCCTTCACACAGATGACGTGGAAATACATCGACCCAGCTTCCTTGGCAACCAGTGACATTTATACATAAAAAGATCTAGAACAGCTACAGGAACGAATTATGTTCCCAATCGAAAAGCCGTCATTATTGAATGACTTTGCTAAAGAGATCCACGGCCAATCCATTATTGACAATGAAGGAACAATATCTAAACTCCTCAACGAAGATGCTGTAGGTAAAATATTGGATTCGGTATGAACTACTGTCTGGAACCATCTGTTGACGTTCGGAACTATCAGCTCCGCCATCATAGCCGTCGTCCTCATTATACTTGTAATAAAAACCGTAGTAAATAGTCTAGTTAACGGCTTCCTCCTCCACCGTATGTACGGATGCTCCATGCACCTCCTAGCCACACTCTGTGGGTCCATAAGTCGTTTATTTATGATTCTGGAGACAGCGGATCCGCCCGTGAGACAGACTGAACAGCAGCAAAATATCGAAATGGGATTGATAAACCCAGACACCGTAACCTCACACCCAGGACCAATAGTCACCAAAGCACCAACTCTGGCCGACTCGTCACAAGTCCTGTCATCAAGAAGCTTCTTCAACTACAGCCATTAAAAAGAACCCCGTCTTATAGTGCAAGTTTTTATCGTTTTCATTGTGGCTACGCCATAACGATTGCTAGTTAATACTACGATTACCTAGCAACCGTTTTAGCATGGGGGTGTAGCGTCGGTATACGACCTCCGTTTTTTCCCTCTTTTTTTAGTGTTCGCCGATAGGTCTACTCCCTGCCTTTCCGGCCCCCGGTCGCCCTTCAAATAAGAAACATATCGACCGACCGCCTCGATCCACATCCAAGCGCTACCACGATAAAGCTTCTCCCCACAATCGACGTGACGCACTCTCCTCTGATTCGAACTGTTGTGAAACCTAGCCTAAACTTCGGTCAAGAGATTACGATTTTTTTTGTAAAGCCCATGTATCATTCAAATAAAAAATTTGCTACAGCCGTTAAACTTAATTTGAATTAAGATTTATAACGCATTGTTTTTATTTATTTTTTTTATTATTATTATTATATATGTGTATATATATATATATATATATATATATAACACATCGTTCAATAAGTCCCGAGACTAACAACGAAAACGACATTTTTTTTCAAAAATCATTTTTATGCATCAATATAATCTCCTTTTAGAGTAATACAATCTTTCTAACGCCTTTCCGACATTTCTATACTATGTTTATAGAAGGATTTATCCTTTGCTACAAAATAGGCTTCAGTTTCGGCAATGACCTCCTCATTCGAGCCAAATTTTTTTCCCTGGAGCATTTTTTTGAGATCAGCAAAGAGCCAGTAGCCGCTAGGGGCTAACTCTGGCAAATACGGGGGGTGGGGAAGCAAATCGAAGCCCAATTCGTTCAATTTTGCCATTGTTTTCATGGACTTGTGGCATGGTGCATTGTCTTGGTGGGAAAGGATTTTTTTCTTCTTTATGTGCGGTCGTTTTGCTGCGATCTCCTCCTTCAAACGTACCAACAAGTCAATATAATAATCACTGTTAATCGATTTACCTTTTTCCAGGTAGTCAATAAAAATCACGCCATGCGTATCCCAAAAAACAGACGCCATGACTTTGCCAGCAAACTGCTGCGTTTTTGGACGCTTTGGGCGGCTTTCGCCAGCCATGCGCCACTCAGATGATTGTAGATTCGACTCCGGAGTAAAATGATATATCCATGTTTCATCCATGGTCACAAATTGACGCAGGAAATCCTTTTTATTGCGAGTGAATAGCGATAAACAGCTCTCTGAATCGTCGACTCGTTGCTGTTTTTGTTCCACTGAAAGCAATCGCGGCACCCACTTGGAAAAAACCTTTTTCATGCTCAATTTTTCATGAAGAATTGTAAATACGCTTCCAGATGATATCTTTGTCATTTCTGCAATCTCACGGACCTTCACTTTGCGATTTTTCATTACAATTTTTAACACTTCACTCACATTTTCCTGTGTAACGGCTTCCAATGGCCTACCCGAACGTTCCGCATCGTTTGTGTCCGTACGACCACGTTTAAGCTCAGCATACCAACGACAAATCGTTGGTTTGGATAGAGAGGAGTCCGGGTAATGTTTTTCAAGCCATTGCTGGGCTTCTACGGTGTTTTTACCAATTAAAAAACAATGTTTTATCAACACGCGAAACTCGCTTTTTTTCATTTTTCGAACAAATTACAAAGTGACTTTACTCTAACCTCGATAACTCTGCTGTCCGTGATCCGATCGACGTGAAATTTTTACACGTTTCATGTAAAGGTTCGCACTCTATGGAAACGGGGCCAGTTTGGTACTACAAGCACCATCTCTGGGTTAGTCTCGGGACTTATTGAACGATGTGTCATATATACGCACGTATGAATCATGTTATAACAAAAAATATATAGATATAATACAAAAACGGCATGACCATGTCCTTTCTTTTTGAAAAATAAATTTATTCATAAAAAGTAGTAATATATTTGTAATTCTTTGCAAGTATGAATACTTTAATTACTAATCTTGAATCGTACTCTCTGCTAAAACATAATAAAATAGCGTTACCGCCGCAATACGAGACGTCGGGGAGTCATATCATTTCCATTCTCACACAGAATGCTAAATATGATTTTTACAGGTACACTCTTAGTGAAGATTTTCCCCTGAATAAATAAAATAATTTATTTAAATAATAGCAACGAGCCTGCAACCATACCAAGATTATTATCGTTGATAATGCTGTGCCTGTATTAATCGTACTTCCTATCAATTTTTCGATATTAATTTCATTTTGCAATATTTTTTTTTTCTTCCTTATGTTATTTTTAATGTTATATTAATAATTAACTTTAATATTTTTTCACACATACATATTTTATGTCCGAGTTACCTTAATTCTTTGGAAGTGCTTATAATTCTCTGCGAGAAGAAAATTATAGCATTAAATATTTCAAATAATTATAACGATTCAACTGTTAATTTTTTTTTTTGCAATATTTTACAAGAATTTTCGCGTTTTCGCACTGTCTTAATTTCTGATAATCGTCAGTGCGCAACAGTTGATTTATTCTATAATTCTTTAATTAATTCAATTGAAAATAACGTAGCGGTAGAAAAAAACTTGATAAATAATAATTAAATAACTCTTGGTTTTACCAAAAAATAGCATCAAGCGATTAATTATTTCTCCGACAGTTATAACAATTATCTACAGATTAGATAAAATTGTAAAAGAATAATTTTTTAAATTATTATTTTGAAACCATCATAAATCATATTTAAATTATTATTTTACTAACCCACGGATACCATACGTGTCCTGTATAGTAATCGTTTTTCATTTATTTAAATAATTATTCTTTATTTATGTATCCATATAAATTTAATGCGTAAAAAGGCGACTAAAACTTCGTTTTTTTTTGTAATACGCATTAAATCTTAAATGCAAAACAATCATGTAATTTAAGTTAATGTATTTCCGTTATAAACAATGTAAAATAAAAATGCATAAAAAATTATGCAACAAGGGATCATCTCTCTCTCTCTAATTCTCGCTCTCCCACTCAAACAGAACGCCTTCAAGTTAAAGCATTAGCCTCCACCCCGCGCTAATTACGAGCAATCGGATTGGCACAGCGTTATCGCTGTACAAATGCATAAAAAGGGGTGATCCACCTGCGGGGAGTGGACTCGCCTACTCCAGGACCACCGGACTTCCGTACTGCTGCACTCGCTGGACTTGCCGAAACTCTTGTCTTTATTGCAATCATTTTTCTTGTTTTTCTTCTTGCCAAACGTCAACGCGTCCCAATCTTCGGCCAGACAGAGAAAGAGAGAGAGAGAGATCAGACCCAACAATCAAGAATTTTCCAACTAATAGAAGTGAGTTAAAAACTAAAATAATTTATTTTATTTGCTTTCTATCACTGTCTACTCTATCTTACATCCTCCCAGAGGTAGCATTTAGCCTGAGTTTCAGCTAACTGCCTCTTACCTCTTTGCACATGTTAGGACCTTTCCAGAGCGGTGTACCAGACCTGAGTTTCGGCCTAGACGCACGTTCAATCCTGCATTACACTACCTTTCAAAAAAAAGGCAAGGAAAAAGGTAAAGCTAATACTTCTCCGCCATCCCGAGCCCTTAAGCTTCACTGCTTAGGCTCTAAAAGGCAGCGATCGCTCGCGTTATGTCTAATAACGCATCGTAGCGTAATCACCGACTTCTGGCTATTCAGCAAACTCAAAAGGTTAATGCGGGGACGCCGTTTTGACACGATGGAGAAGATAAAAACCGAATCGAAGAAGGTCTTGAAGGCTGTAACGGAAAAAGACTATTCCGACTGTTTCGAGGACTAGAAAAAGCGTTGGCAAAAGTGCGTTTTATCGGACGGAGATTACTTTGAAGGGGATGAAATTGATTTGGAAGAATAAATAAAGAATTCACATTTTATAAACAAATTCACCTTACTTTTTGATCACAGTAGTATAACATCGCACTGTTAAAAGAGTAATTATAAAATTAATTTAATTTTTCCTAATTGTTATTGAATTAATAAAAAAATTCAATAATATTGAAATATTTTAAAAATTAGTATAACATCAAATGCTATAAAAAATTATTTCTCTTATCCAATTGAAGGTTTAAATATAATTTTGAGTTGTAAAAAACTTTTAAAATTAGCAAATAATAATAGTCCTATTATTGTATTAAAGTTTTACATACAAGTTTAGTGCGTGCTTCGTAAATTTTAAATTCTTCAATAATTTATTATAAATAAAAAAAAAATATTTCAAGAAAAAGTGCCAATAAAATCCAAACGTTAATTAATTATTATTTCTGCGCAATAACATCATATTCATGTACTATAAATAAAATATTATTTAATAAAAACGCTTAATTTGAAAGAATATTATAATAAGTGAATAAATAAAAAAAAAAATAGTCTTATTTCAATTTGAAAGTATAATATACTAGTGAAGTTATAACGAGTTTTACAACAAGCAAAAATTTTTCAAAAATTTATATTATAACGAAATTTTTTTTTCAAAAACTTGAATTTTACTTTACATATTGACAAATACAAAAACTTTCTTTTGGAATATAGATTTTAAAGCTGACTTCAATAAAGACCGTTAATAACAGCATTTAATAAAAAAAGTTATTACAAAAAATTAGTAAATACGTTCTAACAAAAAAAAATTTAATGAAAAAGAATATACCTAGGCAGCATTAGGATACTTAAAGAAAATTAATTATTTATTTCTCCTAAAGAGTAAGATCCGGACCGATCGGTCGACGCCAAATTATATACCAAGAAATCGTATGCACTATTTATTTTTGTGCCAACGGTATTAGGAAAGTTGTCAGATTTTTTTTTCGAAAATTTAGTCTTTTCATCCCCCCAAAAAAGGAGTTCAGGAATGTTTTTTTCAACGTCAATTTTCTTATAGGCTTCTCATGTTCCAAAAAAACATATACGCTTTTTATTTTTGTGCCTATGGTATTAGGAAACATGTCAGATTTTTTTTTTCGAAAATTTAGATTTTGCATCCCCCTAAGGGGTAAGTTCCGAAGCGCTTTATTTAACGCCAATTTCATTATAGATTTCTTATGTTCCAAGAAATCATATACGCTTTTTATTTTTGTGCTAACGGCATTAGGAAAGTTATCAGATTTTTTTTTCTATAATTTTGTCTTTTTATCCCCCTGAAGGGTAAGTCTCGGAGCGCTTTTTTTAACGCCAGTTTTTTCATAGGTTTTAAAGGTTTTGAGAAATCATATACGCTTTTTATTTTTATGCCAGCGGTATTAGAAAAGTTGTCAGATTTTTTTTGTACATTTTGACTTTTTATTCCCCTGAAGGGTACGTTCCGAAGCGCTTGTTTCAACGACAATTTTAACGGTTTCTCATAATCCAAGAAATCATATACGCTATTTATTTTTGTGCCAACGGTAATAGGAAAGTTGTCAGATTTTTTTTCGTACATTTTGACATTTAATCCCCCTGAATGGTAAGTTCCGAAGCGCTTCTTTTAACGCCAATTCTTTTATAAGTTTTTTATGTTATAAGAAATCATATACGCATTTATTTTTGTGCCAATGGTATTAGGAATGTTGTCAGATTTTTTATTCAAAATTTTGTCATTTCATTCCCCTAAAGGGTAAGTTCCGGAGCGCTTTTTTTGACGCCAGTTTTTTTATAGGATTCTCATGTTCCAAGAAAACGTATACGCTTTTTATTTTTGTGCCAACAGTATCAGGAAAGTTGTAAGATTTTTTTCTCGAGAATTTTATCTTTTCATTACCCTGAAGGGTAAGTTCCGAAACGCTTTTTTCAACGCCAATATTGTCCCAGTTTCTCATGTTCCAAAAAATCATATGCGCTTTTTATTTTTGTGCCAACGGTGTTAGGAGAGTTGTCAGATTTCTTTTTCGCGAATTGTGTCTTTTTATTTGCCTTATCTATAAGTTCTGGAGTGCTTTTTTCAAAGTCATATTAACGGTTTCTCATGTTCCAAGAAACCATATACGCCTATTTTTTTGCCAACGGTATTGGGAAAGTTGTCAGATTTTTTTTTCGTTAATTTTGACTTTTCATCCCCCTGAAGGGTAAGTTCTGGAGCGCTTTTTTTAACGCCAATTTTTTTATAGGTTCCTTATCTTCCATGAAATCGTATACAGTTTTTATTTCTATTCCAACGGTATTAGGAGAGTTGTCAGATGTTTTTAAAAAAATTGTGACTTTTCATCCTCCTGAAGGGCGAGTTTCGGACCGTTTTTTTTAACGCCAATTTCTTTATAAGTTTCTAATGTTTCAAGAAATCATATACACTTTTTATTTTTGTGCGATCGGTATTATAAAAGCTGTCAGATTTTTTTTTCGAGAATTTTGATTTTTTATCCCCCTCTAATATTATTTCCGTAAAGGGATTACAAATTTTTTTTGTTGTATACGGTTTCTAAGGCCTTGTATATTTTTTATTATATTGTTCTTATTTTTAAATTATAAATAATGGTTGTAATACTTGATTTTTTTTCATCCGTTTTTAGGGGTATTTTAGGGGTTGAATTTGCTAAAATTAATGTTAATTATTAATTTTATTACATATTTGTTCATTTCATATCCATTTTATTGAGAAAAAACGAATATGAAAAATTTTGATTTTTCGTTGGAGTCTAACGTTGCAAACTTCAACATCATAACTTTTCTCCAAGCAGATAGCCCTTTAGACGATTCACTGCTTATACCACCGCTAAACATTCTTTTTCGGTGACAGGGTAGTTTCTTTTTGCTTTGGAGAAGGTACGGCTGACATAGCAGATTGGATGTTCCTCGCCATCTATCTCTTGGGTGAGCACGCCTGCTACACCAAAATCGCCAGCATCTGTCTATAGGCAAAAGGGGCGCGCTAGGTCAGGACGTGCTAAGACGGGCGCCTGGGTCAATGTTAGCTTCAACTGCTCAAACACTTCTTGTTGCTCCTAGTGCCATTGCCACCTAACCTCCTTTGTCATTAGGTAGGTCGTGGGTGACTTTAGTTTAGATAAATTCTGGATAAACCTTGCATACCACCTGACCATGCCGAGGAAGCAACGCAATTACCGTAAATTAGTAAGAGCAGGGTAATCCAAGATAGGCCGAATCTTCTCTGTATCGATTCTCAATCCCTCATGATTTACCACATAATCGAGATACTTGACTTCAGGGCAACAAAACTCGAATTTCTATCAATGTAACTGCAGATTAGCTTATTTTAAAGCGGTAAGCATCTTCCGTAACCACTCGAGATGCTCCTGAAATGTAGCTGTAATTATTACTACGTCATCTAGGTACGCAAAAACATATGGCTTCAATTGGGATTTTATCAACTTGTCCATTAGCTTCTGGAAGATTGCTGGAGCGTTCCTTAAGCGATATGGTAACCGTGAAAATTGGAACAACCCTCAGCTAGGTAGGAAAAAGGTAGTGATTTCTCTGCAAGCTAGATCTAATGGTATTTGATGGTAGGCCTTACTAAGATCTAGTTTAGAGATGTAGCGGACTGAGCGTAGCTTGTCCAGTATACCATCCATGTTCCTTAGGGGGTATGCTATCTTCTTCGTTACTTCGTTCACCCTGCGGTAATCGATACAGAACCGAAACTTGCCATTAGGCTTAGTGCGATAACAGGACAGCTACACCAGAATCTTTTAAGCGATTCAATGATTTCTTTAAACAGCATACGGTCAACCTCATCTTGAACAGCTTTAAGCATCCTAGAGGAATATTTTCGGGCCTTCTGCCATATAGGCTCATGGTTTTGGACATCGATGGAGTGTATTAATAGGTTGGTGGTGCCGAAGGTGCTCGGGGTAGGGGCAATAAATCCATCCAAAAGTTCTTCTAATTGAGCTTTCTCTGTAGCCGATGCTTCAACTAATCCGATCACACTGCACTAGGAGTTGCTGTACCAGGGTAGGTTGAGTTTTGTTCGTCATATTCGTCAGATGTTAAGCCAAATGTCTGGGGCGTAGACGTCTCTCCAGTGTCTAAGATTGTAAATTTAAGAGTCTGCTTGCTAATAGAGAAAGCTACGACTCTTAATTGCTCCTCTTTTCGTCGTTTCCTGCGGACTTATTGCAGCCTGAATTGTTAATACGGATATTAGGGCGGCTACAACCCCAGCAAGCTATTGGAGAGGAGCATTCGGATACCCAATGTCCTTACTTACCACAGCGATAGCAAGGATAATGCAATTTTTGGGGATTCAAAAAATCTTTAGCATTTGGGGTTATTACTGGACGACGATCATTGCGTGAAGCCTTGATGGATGATGCATTACGTGCTGCAGCGGCTTTTGTCCAGAAAATTCAATTTCCCGATTATAACTTTCCAGTTTGCTTTTGCCTTTCACCGCTTGGATATAATTCAACCGATTAGGCGAAGTTTCGCGTGATCGCGGTTTCAGGTTCCTCTCGTCTCGTCTTACGCTCTCCATAAACTGCACGATCTTAGTAAGTGAGAAGGACGCTCCTTGGATATCGTAGGAAGGCTTTTCCTTCCAATCACTACGATCGCTAACTTTTTTTGGTGCAAGCGAAGCTAATTTATTAGGGCGAGGCGAAAGGGACATTGTACATGCCACTGCCGGGAATAACGACTCTTGAGAAGCTGAGGGTGGTCGATAGACCTTATCTTGTAGCTTGCGCATCTCCTCCTTTTTGCCTAACCTTAATAATTCGGCACAGCTACAAAACTGATCTCGGAAGATCCTTTGCTGGTAGCTAGGATGCAAATCCCGATATGATCGGGATAATTGCTTTTCTATCGCCATCGGAGGCTTAACTTGATCCAGTAAGGTGCGTAGTTTTGACAGTAATGTAGCAATTTATTTAGCAGGCCCTTGGGTTTGCACCTCTATCTCACGGCGGAGTCGTTTTTGCACGTCTTCTATGCAATAATACAATCGGAATGATTCTTCTAAAACGTAGTATGTGCGCTAACTAGTGTGCTCTTATAGGAACCAGTGCTAAGCTACATCATCCAGTGCTGCAGGAAATGCTTTTATTATATCATCTAACGACAAGCCATAAGTTAGTGCGCACCTATGTAGCTTCGCCAAAAATCGCTCTAGATCCTTTTGATTAGCTCCTCTAAACGCAATATACCACTTATTTAATATTTCACAAGTTAAATCGTCTTAGATAGGGGGTAAAAGTGGGCTAGTGGATGCTACATACGGCATTTTCCGCGCAGCTTCTTCGTGATTGTACGCGGATGCGAAGCCCGATCTCCCCGCCGACGTTCCGGTCGACTAAAGCTAACTGAGCGCGGATTTAATCCTGTCAAGGAGATCAGTCCCCTTGTAGCAAAACTATAGATTGAAGGATACTCCTCCTGAGAGAATGTGACAATAATAGTAGTGACTGCCCGTCCGAATTAGTACTATTGCTATCAACTGGCTCCGATGGAGCTACAGGAAAGGTTGTCGGCCTATGACAGGATCTCAAAAACGTCGGCTGCGTATAGCCGGAAGGACTTCAGCATTGCAGGATAGTGGAATTGCCTATCCCGGTTTTACAATCGTCTGCCCTTGGTCTTGGACACTCTCTAATACTGTATTCGCTGCTTGGGTCGGGAATCCGGCAACCATAATACCCCTCACTACAGCTTAGTGGGGCTAGGTTATCACTAGGTCGCAAGTACTGCCGACTCGGAGGGTTAAGGACTGCTGCTGTGCTAGTTGGGTACTGCGATATGGAGATACTCGGCATTACATACTCTTCACTATAGCCCCTTGTTGGCGGTGGGCGGTATTGGCCATACGACTGAGACCTATGCACGCTTATCGGGGCGTTAACCGGTCTCGTTAGTTCTATCAACGGACTGCTTGTTAGCTGATTGGACACTTCATAGGCTCCAGGGCTCTCGTCATTCACCGTTCCGAAGACGAACAAGGTGCAGGGATATGATAGATAGACCCGACTTAATGCTCTCCTCTAATGTCCACTAGCGATACACTTGAGGCTTCTACCGGGGTATTGTTGGTAAGCGACATCGAATCGCAAATGGTCCAACTGTTTAGTCAGTCGCCAGTCGCAGTTCCGAAATAACCAAGTCCCAAACTAGCTAGAGGTTCGTACGGTCGTCATGCAACTACATTCGGATGTTAAGCGCTAGCCGTATATGCCATTGATTGCTCCATCGTTTGCTCTCGCACAGACATTGAAGAGACTTCGGCTCTCTCATCGCGAGAAGCCTCCCAGGGAGCTGTATCTGGTCCAAAGTGACGACGCATTTCATAGCGTTCCACCCGATTACGCAATATCAAAGCATCACTGTCGATATTCAAGCCTGCCCAACGTGCATATTCACACACTCTTCCATCGGATAGACTGTTGATGACCCTACGGATATTCTGTGCTTCCTGAATCGGGTCTAAGCTCATCAAATCATCGCCCGTAATCATGGACGACTTAATGCTCCAATTTAAATCAGTCATGTTGCGGCTGAAAAAAAGGGTAAGCTATATACAAAAGGAACCTGTAATAAAGGATGGTCTCGGGATAGCGATGTACCTTAAGGTAGTTGAGAGCTCTTAGTCGGTGCTCAGGCAAAGATGGTCCAATTAAGAGAAAACTATTTCGTAACTACTATGCCTGTCCCATCAATAACACTATGCGCCAGATGACACGCCGTTCCCTGAAAATCCGCTAACTAATACTCCCTTCACTTAGCTGAAAGAAGGAGCAAACAAAAAGATTTTTTAACAAGCAACTACACGAGACTTCGGGTTCAAGCACACCAAAAGGAAACTTAGTTAGGTGATGAGAAATGGGCTTGCGATTATTTTTTGTGACTGATAGCTATCGATAATTAAGCTTAATTTCTCAGATAAGTACACTAACAGGCTAATGCGCAACACTTTTCTCGGGGTGTAGCTCTATGAGCTAGGGCACGAGGTTGGACAACTTATTATTTGCGGCAAGCAAAAGAAAGTCGTATGGCAGCAAAACTAGCAACTAGGATCACGCACTGCAATGCAAACGGAAAACTTTAGTAATACTACGAAATGTAAAAAATAAGAGAGAAGGAAAGGGGAAAAAAATTTTTAATTGCCAATTTCAACAACGAGATGACACAAGCAAAGGCAAAAGTTTGTATATAAGCTACTTGTGACTGTCTTAGCTTGACACCTGAAGTTCTCGAAACTTACTAACTGCTATAAGTAATCTCGAGCATGACAACAGTAACGCGCCCTGCGAACGAATCAATAAGAAAAGCGAAAAAAACAACTTACTGTATAGCTACTCCCAGAATTACGTGGCTAAAATATTGATTTAAATTCAAAATTCGATGATTTTAGACCTCTGAGATGTATTCGTCGTGGGACACTATTGCCACGCTCTCTTGACGGGCGGTGGTTACTAGACTCCAACTAGACTAAAATTAAGTCTGATGTTGCTATTCCGGTCTGTCAAGTCAGTCGCAACGTTACCAGAAATTTTCTTTTTTTGCCGGAGATGATTTCCTGTGCGCTGCAAGCAACATGACAATCGGTAGGGAATGACTCAAACAGGACAGATCAAGGGTGTTAAAGCAGCAAGCCAAGGGTGAGCTAATTTATTGCGGTAGGATATAAGCTGGGTAGAGGAATTCACTCAGAAAAGGAGTTTAACAATTATTTAAGTGCAATCACATGTAATGGCAACCAATGCTTATATGCCATACGCACAGGGTGACAAGCAGCAGCATATACAGGGTGTCAGAAAAGTCCCAGAATGGCTGTATATTTCCTAAGGTGGGGTATTTCGGAAAATTGTCGAGGTCAATCCTTAAGTAACTCTCAACGAGGAATTAAATTGTAACCTCCATTTTGACTTGATGATGTCCTTTAAGGTCATTTCAAAGTCAAGTCATGTTTAATTAATAGGAACTCCCTTTTTTGACATTGGCAATCGAAAGAGCGGGAAATTTTACGTTCAAATATGTACTCAGGTCAAAAAGGCACGTTGACTTTGAAGGTCAGCCAAGGTCATTCAAACTTGAGTAAGGTCTGCTTACCTCTTGGCATAGGAATTCCCTAATTTTTTTTTAACAAATGTATTAACATTAACAAGGTTTATGAAGTGATAATTGTAAGCATAACCTTGACGATATCCTTTAAGGTCATTTTAATTTTAACTTTTATTTACTTTTAGTATTACCCAGGAACAACGGCGTGGACGTAGTAAAATCTGTTCTATTTATGGTGCTTGATTTGCATGAGTCCCCTTGCCTCTCACGTTTGGGGTGCTTGATTTGCGTGAGTTTCCTCGCCTCTCACGTTTGAGGTGCTTGATTTGCGTGAGTCCCTTTGCCTCTCACGTTTGGGGTGCTCGATTTCTGTGAGTCCCCTAGCCTCTCTGTAAACCTTCAGCTTCTTGACAAAAAGATATTCTATTGTAGAAATGTGCAAGAGCATTACGTATCAATTCTCTGTTAATTAATGCAGCCTCTTGGAGTATCCGTTTCCGCAACTCATCTAAAGTTTGTGGTTGAGTTGCGTATATTTTACTCTTAAAACAACCGCATGGAAAATGATCAAGAAGCGTTAAATCAGGAGATATAGCAGGCCATTCGATTTCACCTCTTCTTTCAATTCATCTATGAGGAAACTGGCCATCTAAATATGTCCGAACAAGCCTACTATAATGAGCGGCTGCTCCGTCCGGGTGGAACCATTTTTAATCAAAATCATCACCTACTAGCTCTCTTATTTTCGGTATAATTTGATTTCGAAGAAATTCTTGATATCTATCGAGTGAGATTGCCATCGATAAAGAAAGGGCCTATAAGAGAATCATTTATAATACCAGCCCAAACATTTATGTTTTGTGGATTTTGAGTGTGATTCTCTAACATCCAATCAGGATTTGTGTCGGATCAATATCGACAATTGTGTCTGTTTACTTCGCTTTTCAATGTAAAAGTTGCTTCATCTGAAAAAACCATATTGTATAAAAACAGAGGATCTACATCGATTCGATTCATCATTGTTTCACAAAACTCTATCCGACGATCAGGATCATTTTCATTAAGCTCCTGTACTCAATGAATTTTTTATGTATGAAAATGGATGTTTTTTAAAACCCTTCGTACTGTTTCATGAGAAACATAAAACTTATCACTGGCTTTACGTAAAGAAAGATGCGGATCTTCAACAAGTCCTTGATCTATTACAATCTGATTCTCTTCGGCTACAGACTTTGGTCGACCAGTTCTCTCAAGATCTTTAATGAATCAATGATTCACAAAGCGCTGTACAGTCCTTGAGACAGTTGATTTTAAGATATAACTATCCCCTTCTCTATTACGGAAAGTGAAATTGAATAGATCTCGAACTTAATCATAAGATCGCACTCGATCACCCCAACCCCGCATCATAAATAAAGATACTCTCTCACTCTGAAAGTTTAACATGCGCCATAGTATTTTATAAGAATCAAGCCACAAAGTAAATCGTGATGAACAATTTATTTATAAGTTGTAATATTTGTGCAAAGAGAAAAAAATAATGTCTTGAATTAGTCAGTGACTAATAAAATAAAAACTATTAGTTAAAAAAGCAAAAGACTTTTTAAAAAAGAAATATTAATAATGCAAAATAGAAAGTAAATCGAATTATTTTTAATCAACGAATATAACACTTCCTAATCAATCCAAAGTGAATTGACGAACATTAATCGAGGTAATCTAAAAGAAGAGTAGATTCTAATTAATAATGAAATTTCAAATAAAAAAAGAAATTGAAAATACTACTATTCTCAAAGGTAATTTGACCTGCATTAAATTTAATGATGATAAAGATAAATTAAAGATGAATTAAATTTAATGAAAATAAATAATAAAAGCACTAAATAATGACACAGATTTTAAAGATAATAGATAATCAAGCATTCCGAAATCCGAAAGGACTCACGCAAATTAAGCACAGGCGAAGGGAACACTTTTTACCACATGAAAGTTTTTGATTCCAGGTAATATTAAAAGTAAATAAATAGTTAACCTCAAAATGACTTTAAAGGTCATGACTAAGATAGTCAAAAAATAGAGAAGCTTATCCTACGTTAAATGCTCTTGTCGGACATTCAAGGTCAACGTGTCCTTATGACCTGAGTACATATTTAAACATAAAATTTCCCGCTCTTTCGATTGCCAATGTCAAAAAGGCAATTTTTATTAAAAAATGAGTAGAGTTTGAAATAACCTTAAAGGAATTCGAAGGACATCGCCAAGGTCACGCCTACAGACAACACTTCATAAACCTTGCTAAGTTTAATACATCGGTTTATCAAAGAAATTGGGGAGTTTCTATGCCAAAAGATAACCAGACCTTGTTCATATTTCAATGGCCTTGGCTGACCTTCAAGGTCAACGTGTCCTTATAACCTACAGTCTGTCAAGTAAGAGCGTGGTCGTGTTAATTGATAAAAAAATTTATTTGATGAAACTTTCATATTCATATATACATTGTACACATTACAAACAATGATGCAATTCGGTCAATAATGTGTCCAGTCACCACCGGCGTCGATAATTGCCTGGCATCTCCGAGGCATGCTTTCTACTAATTTGACAGCGTATTCTAGTGGCAAGGATCTCCAGATCCGACGAATTTCGTAAGACAACTACTTCAAAGTGTATGTGCGTCTTCCACGAAGCTTCTGTTTAATATATGCCCACACATTTTCAATAGGGTTTGCATCGGGCGACTGCGACGGCCAATCCAATGTAACGATGCCAGATTGAGTCTTCCACCGAGTACAGAGCTTGCTGCGGTGTTCAGGATCGTTGTCCTCCTGCAGAATCCAATCTTCATTTTTTGTGATGAACCATCGTTTGGCAGATGGCAGTTAAGCCTTTCTGTAGATTTTTATCATTTTCTCGGCATTGAGGTTGTCAGTAAAGAGGTGCAAAGTGCCGAATCCCTGCTTTGAGAAGCAGCCCCAAAGATGCACCTTTATTCCATGTTTTACGGTCCGCTGAACAAGCCTATTGGTGGAAGTTGACCAGGCTCGCGTGAGGACAGAACGTGCTTATATAGAATTTTTGTATTTATAACTAAACTTATTTTTAAAGTAATTACATAAAATACTTAAAAATAACGTATATACAGGGTGCGGCAGCATAACTTTCTTTGTTAAAATGCGCGCCATTCAGTTGATTGATGCGGTAGCGAAGCGCTAGTGGTCTCGTTCAAGAGGCGGGACTAAAATTTTTTTTCCGACATAGTTCAGTCGCCATCATGCGTTGGAACAGTGAGGAGCGTGCTTTTGCCGTTGAGGCCTACTTTTCGAACGGATGTTCTGTGATCGCAACCCAGCGCGCCTTTCGGAATCGCATACCTAAAGTAAAGGAATCGCTTTAATTTAGCCCCGTTGGCCCCTGTCCCGGACCGAAAATCAATTTTTACGTGGGTCACTACGTTCAAACAAACTGCAAGTGCGACAAGACGAAGAACTGGAGTCCCTCGGCCCATTAGATCACCTGAGAAAATTAAGGCAGTGAGAGCTTCAATGTTACAATCAACACGGCGTTCTGCGCGCAAACATGAATCTGCCCTTGAACTTTCTGATCGTTTTATGAGAAGAATTCTTTATAATGATCTTCATTTCCATCCTTAAAAGATGGCGATTGTGCATAAACTTTCTAAACGTGAGTTCAATTTTCGGAGGAACGCGTGTCAGGCTTATCTCAATTAGGAGCGGTTTGGAGTAGCCGGCCTGCTCTCCTGATTTGGCTTCTTGTGATTTTATTCTATGGGGTTTTTTGAAATCTCGTGTTTATGTAAATCGTCCAAGGACCCTACAAGATTTAAAGACCAAAATCCTGGAAGAAATTGCCACCATAACGTCTGCTATGCTGGCAAGAGTCATGACAAATGCCAGAAATCAGTTTACTCAGTGTATGGAGAATGGGGACGTTACCTATCTGATTTGATCTTCAAAACAGTGTAAAACAAAACTTTAGGTGTAACGTCAGTACATGACCTTCGTTTTTTTCCTGTGTCAGCCGATAAGTTTCCTCCCTGCTTTTCCTGCCCTCGCTCGTCAACGGGAAAAATGCGCATCGATCGTATCGACCACCCGTATAGATCTATACCCAAGCGGTCAACCACGAAAAAGCCTCCCTCCACAACCTACGCGACGCACTCTCCACTGACCCAGACCATTGTGAAACCTAACCTAAGCGTGGGCCAAGAGTTTACGAGTTTTCCCGGAACACAGAAAAAATGGTATATGCGCTTGACTCTAGTAAGGAATGCCAGACCGAACACGTGCACATTAATTCGGCGCCCAAAACAATAAAAATGTCCCATAAATACTCTTCTATTTACACTTAGTTTTACCATTTAAAATATATCTTTTCTTACTCAAACTTTTCCTTCGTAATATACTGTGAAGTTATGCAAAGGATGACAAATATTCTTTAAATTATTTTATTGCAATAATTATCGCAAAATATAACGGCAACCTTCGGTTGCCGATACACCATACAGGTAGCGTCCTGAAATAATACAATAAATAGGTCACTAGGAAGACCTCAGTAAAGAAAGTGTGTAACTTTTTTTAACCCTTTCAGTCACAGCAGGTTTGCTACGGACCCACCTTAGGAATAATCAATTTAACGATGTTATACTCAATGGAGGGGACGGTAAATGTGTGGTCGGGTATTTTAGAGGTTGCTGAACAAGATTATAAATTCAGATTTTGAAAATCCCAAATGTCGGAGACAATGTAAGCCCTTAAAGTGGAAAATTCTATCAAAAAATACTATTTTTTACCAAAATGTATCCCAATCCAATTTGTTCAAATAATGACCTATTGAAAGTCAAATTCATTGACTCACACACGCACAAGCATGTGAATACATACAAAGGTATTAACGTGTACACCCTACATGGAGATAACTAAATCCCTACAAATCAACTCTAGAATGCTTCTGCCTGTAACTAGAGCATATTTCAAAAATTCTTGAAGTTATTTTTACTAGATCTTTACACAAAAAAAATATATTTCTGTATACACTCATCTATTTATAAATATAGCTTTCTATTCTTCTATGGAAAAAATATATATAAAGAAAAAGGAAAAATAGACTCAGATATATAGACAAAAATTATGGCGGCACATAATGGTAGTCATGGTTCAGACAAGGATTCAGATATCAGTGGATATGTTCTTGGCGATGATGTCATATCTAGTCCTGAGTCTGAACATGATGAGAGTTCATATGATTTTGACGATATGCCTCTATCTAAAAAAGAAAAAAAAAAAAAAACAAAAAAACAAAAAAAAAAACAATAGAACTAGTCCTCTTCACGTCCTCGTCATTAGTTCTGGGTAATGCAGAGAAAGAGAAAGAATTATTGTAGAACCCAATTTTTAAATAAACTATTTTATAATATTTATAAATAAAAATTAAATTGCTAAAAAATTTGCATTAAAATTGATTAATTTTGAAATTCTTGGTCCGCCATCTTGGATCTGCCATCTTTGATTTGAAAGTTATAAAATTCTGACTTTATATTCTTGATCAGCGACCCCAAAAACCCCCGAGTAACAAAATCGAGCCCAAAATATCCAATAGAAAAATGTATGACTAAAAGGGTTAAACTAACAATATATTGAACAATATTTAAACAATATAAGAAGTACAACGTTTAACGAAGAGAATAGAAGCTGCGATTTTCAAAAATACCACACAAGACATATTTTGACACGATCACGAAATAAAATTGTCACGTAACTAAAATAATAATGCCTTTTAATAAAAAGCTTGACTACTGCAGCGCAAGTTTGGAACAGATTAAAGTTAGAATTTGCGTCGACAGGGCCAGTAAAAAACGCGAGTCTGCTGAAACGAATATCGACGTTAAAGATGAACGATGTTGATGATCTTCGAACGCAACTAATGGAGTTTTTTGACATCACAGCGCAGTTTGAATCGATGGACATTCCTATAAACCCAGAATTATTATCGTATATGTTGCTTAACAGCTTACCACCGAGTTTTAATGTGTTAAAATGCTCGATAGAGTTGCGAGATACTGTACCGAGTCCAGAAATTATTCGGCAAAATGTTCTAGAAGAATTCGACTCGAGAAAACAACAGAGAAGTGGTGAAGCCGCAGAAGCAATGTGGGTACAGAAAAGCCGGAAAAATTTTCAAAATGGCCGACGCGGTAAAAGAAATGAAGTTTCTCGCCAAGTGACAGTTAATGAAGCAAGAGAAAAAAAAATTTCCGATTTAAATGCTTTAGGTGTCATGTTGTAGGTCATAAAGCTGCTGAGTGTTCTGAAAAAGGTCCGAAAAATATTAGGTTGCTGCAGATGAAATGGCCGATTTAGCAATGACATAAAGTTGGCTGCAATTTTAGTGTATTATGTTGGCACAAGGCGGCGCAAATGGTATGACATATTGAAGTATAAATACTGCTACCTTGGTTTATGAAGTTATTTTTGTTTTGCACTTCATAGTGATCGTAAAAACAAAAAGAGAAAGTAAACATGGAAGTGAATCAAAAACGGCTACTTTTACTATACGTATTTAAATTAGAACACAACGCAACAGAAGCAACGAGAAATATCAACAGCGTATTTGGGCCTGATACAGTTAGCGAACAAACCACTCGGCGGTGGTTCGAAGAATTTCGATTCGGAGATATGGACCTTGGAAATGCAACGTGGACACCTAGGACCATCGATCGATAACGACGAGCTGCATGCATTAGTGGAGTCTGACCCCCGCCAAACCATAAGAGATCTTGCCGAGAAATTAGGCGTTCACAATTTGACAGTTTGCCGCCACTTGCAACAACTTAGAAAAGTGAAAAAGCTTGACAAATGGGTTCCGCATGATCTTACCGAGCAAAACATGACGCGTCGAATGGAGATTTCAAGTTCTCTTTTCTCCCGCAACAAGAAGGAACCGTTCTTGCACCGAATTGTAACCTGCGATGAAAAGTGGATTTTATACGATAATCGTCGCCGATCGGTCCAATGGCTAGATGCCGATGAAGCGCCAAGACACACGCCGAAACCAAGCCTTTATCCAAAGAAAATAATGGTAACTGTTTGGTGGTCTGTAGCTGGAGTTATCCACTATTCGTTCCTGCAACCTGGCGAAACCATCAATGCTGAGAAATACTGTGCTCAACTGGATGAAATGCATCAGAAATTGATAGTCCAACGACCTAGGCTTGTCAACAGGGATGGAGTAATACTGCTTCATAATAACGCGCGACCTTATGTATCGAGAACAACGGTCCAAAAATTAAACGAGTTGTGCTATGAGACTCTTCCTCACCCTCCATATTCACCAGACCTCTCACCAACAGATTACTATTTCTTTAAACATTTGGATCACTTTTTGATAGGAAAAAGATTTAATAATGAAGCTGCTGTCAAAAATGCCTTCGAGGAGTTTCTTCAAATCAGAAACTCGGACTTCTACAAAAATGGAATATATGTACTTGTATCTCGTTGGGAAAAGTGTGTTGCATCTATTGGTATCTATTTTGATTAAATAAATTGTCTTTATAAAAAGTTACAGCTGTTTAAAAATTTATTACTAAATCGGCCATTTCATCTGCAGCAACCTAATAATACGAAGCGCGAATCATGGTCAAAAGTTGAAGAAGTTGGATGTGCATTCCAAAGTATAGAATTTAAACAGTTGTTAGGTGTTATAGAAAAAGGATGTGAGAGACGCTGGTGATTGAACAGCGGCTGCACGTCGTATATGTGTAACGACGTAAACATTCTTCGAGAGAGTACAAAATCGAATAAGGAAAAGTTGTTGTTGGTCAGCGATATACAAATTGATATTGATGCATGGGGAACGGCTAGTGTTACGACAACGAATGGTAAACAAAAAGAGTCCGTGAAACTCAACGATGTGTTGTTAGTGAAACAGTTACGATTGAATCTACTGTCAGTAGCGAAAATCACAGATCATTGACATACTGTTCTATTTGAGAAAGACAGAGTGATAGTACGCGGTAAAAACAGAAAAATAAAATTAGTCGCTAAGCGTGAAGGTAATTTATATTATTTCTGTGAGAATTTAGAACAAGCAAATCTTGTGAATAATAGTGCTGTGAGTCTAGATGAGTGGCTTCGTAGACTTGGACATTTAAATGTGTGTGATGTGCTGAAATTATCGAACAGTGGACTGGCAATGGGAATGAATGTCAAAGGCAAAAAACTGTCACAGCCGTGTGACGTTTGCATGCGTGGAAAATTGACAATGTTGCCATTTCCGAAGAGATCCCAAAGAAGTTCAGGTGTGCTGGATATAGTGCATTCTGATGTGTGGGGACCTGCAAAGACAGAGTCATTAAAACGTTCGAAATATTTTATAACATTTATAGATGATCACAGTCAATGGTGTGAGGTAATATTTCTTAGAAATAAAAGTGATACGTTACAGGCATTCAAAGAGTATAAAGCGCGAGTTAAGAATCAGACTGGTAGACAAATAAAATGTCTGATGACGGACAATGGTTTAGAATATCGTAATCGTGAATTTGATAAGTTTTCAAAAGAAAACAACATTTCACGGCGGTTAACAGTTGCTTATACGCCACAACAAAATGGTGTTGCTGAGCGTATGAATCGAACCCTTGTGGAGATGACACGGTGTTTATTAGTGCAAACAGGACTACAAAGTGTTTTTGGGCTGAAACGGTAACCGCATCAAACTTTTTACGAAACAGATGTTCGACAGTGAGTTTGAAAGGTCATACTCCGTATGAGTATTGGTATAAGAGTATACCGTGCCTGAGCAATCTCAGAGCGAACGGAGCAAAGGCGTACGTATTGCAGAAGGAGCCTGGAAGAAATAAATTCGAACCGAAGGCGAAAGAAGGCGTTTTGGTGGGGTATTTAGATGAATTAAAAGGGTATCGAGTGTATGGGTCGGAAGACAATAAAGTCGTCATAACAAGGGACGTAAAATTCGTCGAAGATGGGTTGGAAGAAATTGGAACAGATGTTAACGAATCGATGGAAAAGTTCGACGAAGAGGACGATAGAGTTGAGTTTGAAATCAAAACCAACGAAGATGGTGATCAATCTGCGACGAAGGATAGTTCGCCAGTGCCGTAAATTATTGTAAGCTCATCAGCAGGATCATCAGCGAGGTCGATTATCACGCGCGGGGCTGGCAGGCCGAGATTGTTGCGCACAGGTAGTCGAGGGAGACCAAGAAGAGTATATCAAACTAGATCGACTGTGGTCGACGAAGAGCCTGATGATGTAAATAATGAAAATGAAAATAATGAAGATGAGTCTGAAATAGAAGATGAAGTGTTCACAGATGCTGATGAGGATATTGAAGCTATAGAAATGGCAAATTTGGCTGATATATCTATAGAAGGCGCGATGAGTAGCCACGATTCTCAAAAATGGTTGGAGGTGATAGCTGAAGAAATCAAAGCGCTGATAAAGCATGATACATGGACATTGGTAAAGCGACCCAAGGACAGAAAGGTCATTACGTGCAAAATTATATTACGAAATAAAATGAATCCTGATGGGAGTCTGGAGCGCAGAAAAGCGGGAGTTGTAGCTCGTGGTTTTGCACAAAGTGAGGGATTAGATTTTACTGAAACGTTTGCGCCTGTAGCTTGTTTAGACTCAGTAAGATTATTAATGACCTTGGCAGCAAGAGAAAATCTTCAAGTTTTTCAACTAGACGCAGTTGCTGCCTGAACGGGGATTTGGACAAGGAAATCTTCATGGAAACACCGGAATACATCGAGGAGGCGCTACGTGAAATAGTGCAAAAAGATGTTGACAGTGAAATCCGTGTAAAAGCTCGTAAAATAATTCGTGATTTGCGAGAAGGTGAAAAAGTGTGCCGGTTAAATAAATCGTTGTATGGTTTAAGACAAGCGGGACGTCAGTGGAATAAGAAACTGAATACAGTGCTTGGTAAATTATATTTGAAATCAACAGCAAATGACACGTGTTTATATTATAATACGAAAGACGAAGAGCGTACTTTTTTAGTCGTGTATGTTGACGATATTTTGTACACGTCGAACAGTGAGAAAAGATTGCGAGAATTACGAATGGAGCTAAATAAAGCATTTGAAGTTAAAGATTTGGGTTCCGCAGGTTGTTATCTCGGTATTGAAATTAAGCAAACGGGATGCCAAATTAAATTAAGTCAAACGGGGTACGTAAGAGATTTATTAAAAAAATTTGGTATGAATGAGTCGAAATCCGTGTATACACCGAGCGAGCCGCGAGTAAACTTATCGAATAGTGTGCTGCGTAAGGAACAGAATGAAAAAGAAATACCATATAGATAGTTAATAGGTTCGTTAATGTATTTAGATGTTGGAACAAGGCCTGATATCGCATTTACCGTAAATAGGTTAGCGCAATTTAATGTGAAATACGGTGAAGAACATTGGGCAGCAGCTAAACGTGTATTACGATATTTAAGAGGTATGTGTAATCAAGGACTTGTATATACGAAAAATAAAGTTGGAATAATTGGTTATTCTGATGCGGATCACGCGGCAGATATGAGACAAAATATCGTATACGGGATATGTGTTTGTATTGAGTGGCGCAGCTATTACTTGGCGATTTTGTAAACAAAAGACAGTTGCGATTTCGTCAACAGAAGCCGAGTATGTAGCGCTGTCAGAGGTTACTCGAGAAGCAGTGTATTTAAGGAATCTAATGCTTGACATGAATTTGCCTGAGTTATCACGTGTAACGATTGGGACAGATAATCGTGAAGCAAGAGCAATAGCTGAAAATGCAGTGTATCATTTAAGAACGAAGCAAATTTCAACGAGATATCATTTTGTTCGTCAAGCATTCAATGAACAGAAACCTAAGTTGGTAGACACACCAACGGAAGAAATGCCTGCTTATATGCTCACGAAATCATTGCCGGGACCAGCGCATTTTAAACACATGCATAGCATGGGAATGAGTGATTGTTAACAGTATGAAAACGTTGAATTTAAAGAAAGCGCGTTAGATATAGTTACATTCACGTTTAGTTATATAGAATATTCAAGACGCTGTTTACAATTTCATGTATGTTAAGTATGTCGGACAGTATGTGTTAGTGTACGAATGTCAATCGTGAGATTTTGTACGAACACCTTCAACGTTATCGTTCATTGTATTCATATTGTTAATGATACTTTGTTACTAATAAAAACTTTTCTTTGGGTTATTTGGGAATCCGTGTACTTTTATTTTCATAAATTAACAATTTATAATTTAAAGATTTCAATTCGATTGATTTTAATTTTAAGATTTTAATTTTTACGTCACGTAACATATAATATTATCATTAGTAATTATATATTATCCATTACTAATTTTTATAATCTTTGTAATTTTTATAAATTTTAATGATATAACTAGCAATAAATGTCCGTTCGCTAGCACCCGCTCGGACAATAATTATTATTATTCTTATACTACTTAATTATTTCAATTAATTTATATAAATTAAATAAATTAATTTTTTAGTATTTTATAATATTAAAATTTTTGGTAATAATACCTATAATAATTTTTTATTTTTTACTTACTAAAACTTGCATTAAATTCACAACCTTTATTAGTAAGATCAACAATTTTAGCAGGAGTTCTATTAAAATTATGCCACCAGCACGTTACTAAATAACAACTTGATCGGCATAATGAATATCATTAGCCAATCAACGGGCATAAGGACTAGAAGTCCGATGAAAGAAATAAGGGCAAGGCCCACTCCCTTGCACGATTGCCAATAACACCGCAAAACTGGCACAAACTGTCAATTATCGAATAAGAAGACAACGAGGAAGAAACTGACAACAAACACGCGACTACTAGGCGAAAATAAACCTACATCCCACGGCGAATAATAATCGCACCGCCAAAACAGCTCGTAAAACCAAACGAAGACACCAATAAAGTATACGAAAACACAGTGTTTCGAGTGGTTCAAAAAATTCAAAAATGGTGATTTTGAAGTGAGAAATGAAGAACAAGAGAAACTACTGAAAAAGTTAGCAACGAATTGCAAGCTTTATTGGATGAAGATAATACTCAAACTCAACAAGAACTCACGAATCAACTAAATATGTCGCGAAAAACTGTCTTCATTCGTTCTGCAAAAACAGAATGAAAGACAGCAAGAAAATTGAAAAACCACTTGTGAAATGCTGCTCGGCAGATACAAAATATAGGCATTTTTCTATTGAATCGTGGCAGGTGATAAAAAATGGATATATTTTGAAAATCCTCAGCGTCGGAAACCCTAGGTGAATCGAGGTGAACCATCGACATCCACTGCAAGATTAAATCGTATTGGTAAGAAGACAATGCTTTGTACTTGGTGGGATCAGAAGAGTGTAATCTATTATTAGCTGCTAAAACCTTAGGAAACCGTTAAAACTGATGGCCACCAACAGCTAATGATCAATTTAAATCGAACATTGCGTAAAAAACTACCGGAATGTGGAAAAAGGCAACACAAAGTCATTTTGCTCCATGATAATGCTCGATCATGTATAGAAAAATGGGTCAGGTAAAACGATCGAGGCGTATAAATATAATGGGGAAATACTAGCGTATGCGGTTTATTCTTCAGACTGGGTTTCGTCTGATCATCATTTATTCACATCAATGGAACACGCTCTCGCTATACGACGATTCAGTTCATATGAAAATGTACGCAAATGGCTCGATAACTGATTCGCTTCAAAAGTAGAACTGTTTTTTTGACGTGGCATTCATAAACTGCCGGAGAGATGGAAAACAACGCCGTTGAAAAAAGTTATAACGCTGTGCCAAGGTAAATGACTCATCCGGTATATACCAGTTGTAGAAGTACGAAACCGAAATTTTTTGTAAAAACTACACGTCTGTTATTTGAAAATGATGAAAAATATTTTATTTAAAATAATCTCCATTGCTATTGATACATTTTTCCCACCCGTTTTCCTACTTTCTAAAGATCTTCGTCAGCTGTTAGAGGGAAATGATGGCGTTGCAGAAGCAGTCTTATGGTCTCTACACTGATGGCTAGCACCATGCATACAAAAATACCGGTTTAATACTTCTACAACTGGCAGATACTAGACTTTTTATCTCAAAATCCCAAGCTCACAAAGTCAAGCCTGCTTATCTCAAGACCAAAAGTTTCAGCCTAGATACCCTAAGCCCTTGTGAACGTGTGTAATATATACAATTCAAAAGTGTATTTGCTTTTAGCGTTATTCAGAAACGACGACAAAGATATAGCACATTTCGTTTCCTTTGGGGTGCTTGGTTAGTGTGAGTCCTCTTGTCTCTCACGTTTTGGGGTGCTCGATTACCGTGAGTCGCCTTGCTTCTCGCTTAAGATACGTTTCGCTAAACTTATGAACCTAGAGTCGAGAACTCTAAACTTAAAATACCAAACCTACAACCTAAGCCTACACGCCTTGAGCCCATGAATCTCACATCCACAATTTTAAGCCTTTAAACTCCAAGACTACAAACCTCAAGTTAACAATTTCAAGTCTATATACTCGTACCTTAAGGCAGTCACCCCGTGGGACGGCCAATTTTTTTAGCTTTTTGGGATTTTTTTTTGAGGAACAAAATACAGAAGTTTTAACTTTTTACTATAGATTTATTAACATTTCAACAGTAAGTCAGACAATTTTTAGGCCCGAATTTTCATCAGAATCTGTGTTGCACTACTCCAAAGACACCCATCTCAAAAAAAAGTGCGTCAACAACCTCCATGATTCCGATGGATCGGCTTATCTGAAATTAAACCAACGGCATTTTAATCTGTGCTAACTACGAAACTGTTGCTAGCGAATGAAGTAGGATTATTCGAAAATATTAAAAATTAAATAATTGACATGTTTTTAAAAATTTATTTTTAAATTTCATGACTTTTTTTGGATCATTTTGTTACGAAAAAAAAACAGCTTGGAATGTTTGCATTATATTAGTTTAACCGACGACTATACATGTGCCAAATCTACTATTAAAATTTTAAAGGAATCAATCAAACTATTTTGAAGATATCGTGAAGGTAGGTTAAAAAAATGCAGTGTTGAGAAAAACGCGTTTAAAAGTTAAAATACGATTTAAACCATGAATTCATTACTCACCGTTAATCTGCTGTAACTTTCCAACAACTCCGAATATCAGAGAATCACTTTAACCGGCATATTCTACACATGTTAAGGAATCAATCAATTTATACAAAAAAAAAAAAAAAAAAAAAAAAAACAAACGATTTTTTCAACGTATTACACGCGGTGACTGCCTTAAAGCCTGCGATCGTTAAAGGGTTTGCGGTTTTAAGATTGTGATTTGGGATTTATAGAGCATATTTAAATTGTTGATCTAAGGTTCGTGGGCTTGAAATTGTAAGCTTGAGATTTTTAAGTCTAAAATTTTAGACTCTAAGTTCATTAGATTCAGTATTTCAGGCTTAAGAATATGTGGAGTTAACTCGTCATAGCATAACTTTCGAATGACCTTGAATTTGACTTGTTAGAGTCAAACAAATGCCAGATTTGGTTATAACGACCCAAAAAGCCTGTTAACTAGTGTTACGTGACGAAATTTTAATATTCAAATTAAATTAAAAACCTATAAAAAATTAATTAAACTAAAATTAAAATCAAGCAGATCAATGTACTACAACTGCAACATATAAATGTATACGTTTAATGTGTGAAAATGCTGAGCGCGCAGTTCGACGAACTCTATACAACAAAGTGTTAGAATAAACGTGGGTGATACTTGCACTCACGCTGCAAATTGACTCCTGTAGAAAAAACCCAGGAGACATGGAAAATAAACTTATTCTTATAGTTAAATATTTTTCCCAAACACCTATAGAGAGTTGTGTTGCTCAACTCGCCTCGGCACACACATTTCAACAAATAAAATATCTAAAGTTGCATTTTAGTTGGGAGGCGCAGGGGAGGCTCGGGAGTCCACCGAGGCTCGCGCCGATGCCAAATATGTAAGCGAAAATCCCCACGATGCCTCCATCTCAAGGTCTTTAAATATGAGTACCAACGAGCCGCGAGAGGTGAACCGTAGTGACCAAGGGGATAGTCAGTAATCTAATTTCCGTCGTACTGTCATTAACTTTTCTTGAGTTTTAATATTTTAATATATTTGGAATAGTTTTTCCTTTATATAATAATATATATATTTATAATATTTATTCATAATATAAATATTTATAATATTTTCTCTCTTTATCATCCCGGTTTCTGCCGCATGCCGTAGTGTAATAGTGTATGTTATAAAGGTGACATTGATAGCCAAAGGTGGCAATGTGTATATTTAATAAAAAACTATTAATAAGGATAACTGTTGTTGGTATCTAATTCGGAGCCCAGTTCCTCATCGCACGAGTACCCTCGAAACTCCAGGACACGCGAAGGTTCAGGTAAGATTTCACTTACAATCACTATGAATGCTAAATTGTTTAACTTCCCCTTTTCTCTTTGCGTCTGATTCCCAGTAAAGAATGGGGCAGAGGCGCTCATTCCGCAATCCGCGACAGCAGGGGTCCCTTCGGTTCGCGATGTGCGGGCGGGCCCATACGAGACGGGTTGGCGGGTCCCGCATTAAAATAAATATTAAAATTTCGTCTTGTGCGTGTAGCCCCACACGTAACAACGAAATTTTTGGTGGAGGCGCCGAATAACCGCCAACACCGAGGGACTTTTGTTGTATTGATTATGTCGATTATACTTGAATTGTTTAATTAATTATTGACAAAGATTATTTTTCCTTTTTTGAGAGCGCCTTCTATATTTTCATTTAAAAGAAAATATTTTTACAATTTTTAATACATTTTCAACATGAATGAAAACAATGAATGTCAATAATCTTGAATTATTTACATTTTTTTTTTTTTTGATAATTGTAAAAAAAAAAAAAAAAAAAAATTCTTCTATATAACTCAAAAGTTTTGAAATTAAAAAAATTATTTTATCTTGCATAAAATATAAATTTATCAAATGTATGAAAAAAAAAAAAAAAAATATTTTTTTTTTGAAATTATATGAACTATGTATGGGTATACAAATTAATGTTCATTTATTAACTATTAAAGTATTAAGACTCCAATTGCTATAATAATTCATAAAATGATAAAAAACCAGCAGTATAGTAAGATTCCACTGCTGGGACCAGATTTGTTTTTGTAGATTTACAAATTTCATAAAGAAGAATAGGCATTTTGATATTTGCTTTTCACTAGATTTTATACATTATATTTTTAAACTGTGTATTTCTCAATTCAAGTCCTTTCACTAAGCTGCATTTTTTTTTAATCTTTATTTTTGACTAGCAAATGTAATTAAATATTCTATGGTTGAAACAGAAATATAGAAAAAGAATAGAATTAATAGTTCAATTTTAAAGTTTAAAAAGTAATTTTTACATTTTTGTAATTCCAACTAATTTTAATCTTAAAAAAACCATTTGTGCAGCTATTGCAACTTATATTTCAAATACCGCAAATAATAATACATTAAATATATTATACCATTTTTAATTTACATAATACTTCTTCTAAATTAATCTTGTACTTGATATTCAAAAGTATCAAAATTTAGTATTTCGAATGTTATACTTTTCTAATGGTAACTACTAATTCCTTTTGATATTGTTTATGAGTTTTTATCAAGGTTGTGATCGAATAATAATCAATTCTATGTCCCTTAACTTTGAAGGATTCTGATATAACTATATTTCTAACTACATTCAGAAGCTTGTTAAAATTATTTAGTAATTAAATACAAAAACTAAGGATGATAACTATAATATAAGTTATACAAAAATTTTAGAAAATTTTAATCAAAGATGTTTAACTTTGATGATAACAAATTATGATAAAGAGCAATTCAATTAAGGATATTAGGTTGTATTATTGTTAATTGTGTTATGGAGATTATTGTTAAACTTGCTTTCTTTCTCACGTCTGAGAAAATATTTTTTTTGATTATGTTACACAGATTTTAAATGACTAATACGATTAACTGTCATTTATTGTATAGTTATTAAATTTTCATCATATAATAGTTCCTATGCTTGAAAATTCGTGCAACATTTTATAAAAAAGCATGGAAAATACGATTGAACAGTGGAAAATTTTCTCTGCTTAGTTGATCAAAACAATGTGTGTACATTTTAATTTCAAGAATTAATTAAAATTAAAGTAATTCTTCTATTAAATATATTATAATTTTATATATAATATTTTTAAAAAAAATATTGATTCTTGATATTTTCATACATTAAAATTTTAGTGCATATTTTTTTTTACAATTATTAATTTATTTTATTAAGAATGATTTGATACCTTTAAGAGAATTGCTTTAAATGTTTATAATACATTGATACTTTTTTTTTATAAACTTTTACGGAGAAGTTATAATAAAATTGTATGTTAATTAATTTTGTTCAATTTGTACCGCAAATGAAAAACTTTCGTTTAAAAATAAATATTTTATAGAATGTCTATTTTTAATTGTGACGGGTGGCTTATAGAGGTGAAGTCACCTGCCATAGGCGATAAAGATAGAGTTCGCGGCGTCATCGATCAAGCGATCGGTGGCTTGACGCGGGAAAAAAGCGCGAGAATCCGCGGCGTAGCGAAACGCGGTGCTATCGATGAAGAATCGATAGCGCTACGCAGGAAAACCGATAGGCGAGAGGGGAAGGAGGAGCCCTCCCCTCAAGCCTTCTTCTCGTCCGAGCTGTTCAGCTAGCCGCACGTGCTTTGAGATAGACACGAGTTTTACGCGATCTTTGAAGGTTTTCCGCAGCGTTCCGCAGCCGTAATAGAAAGAGACGATTCCGCGATTAGGTATTAATCAAGTAAGTGGCCACATGATAGTATAATTAGTCCGCGAGTAATAATCTTTAGTTTCCTGACGCGTGTGCGATCGCGTCAGGCATATATATAGGTATAGTAGGGTTACGCACGAGACCGCGTAACTCAAAACCGATTAGGCCGCGTGAGTGCGAGTGAGAGGATCGATCTCTCTCTCGCACTATCATAGAATAGGCGTACGAGTAAGAGAAAGCCACTCTTACTCGTACAACCTGCGAGCACGCAGTTGAGCGAGAGGAACAAGCTCTTTCGCTCAACCATAGACTGCAGCGTCGAGTGAGAGAGAGAGAGAGAGAGACGCTCTCACTCGGGCAGTCACGGACTACGGCAGTATAGAGAGGGAACTGCTCTCTCTATATCCGTCGTCCATAGACTACACGTGTGTCTGTAGCCGCGTGAAGCGAAGAGGGTGCGCATGCGCAGTGCGCACCTCAAGAATTAGTATTGCGCGTGAGGCAATACTAATTGCTCTTCGCATTAACGGACCTCTCCGCAATAATTTATTACTTTTGTATTATTTTTGTTGTTTTGTTTATTAAAAAAGCAGTTAGCACTGAGCCAGTGCCTTCTTATTTTTATTCCCTACAGCTTCTCTATCCCGAATACCGCCACCTCCACGGGTGTGCCAATCTAGCATTGGCACACACTCTGAGTAGCCGAGCCCGGTGGGAGCAACACCGGTAGCGGGGCCTGAGGCAAGGCCCCACACACACAATTCAAGAGATAAAGCAGGACCAGAGGAAGGTCCTGCGTTGCTAGCGGGGCGTAAACAAATTTACCCCGTTACATAATAAAATAATTAATTTCAAAATTTTTATTGCTTGTAATTAATAAGAAAGTGTCAATAAAATTATTTTATAAATAAGGTCATTAAATTTATTAAAATTAATATACAAATGTGCTAAATATATAAAATATATAAAATAGGGTGTTAAAATTAAAATTATATTTTATTTCAATAGTTTTGTATTGATTCAAAGTTCTAAATCTCTCACAGTTGAAAATTAAAATATTCTTGTATTATTATTGTATTAAAATTAAGAAATAATTGATGTACATTTTTACTAATTTAAACTTAATTATTTTGTTCTTAAGGTTTTATTATTTACGTGTTTGAAAAGTATATTAAAATTAATTATATCATTAAAATTAATATACAAGATATATTGAATCTGAATTAATTGATGATGTCTATTAATCCAAACTAAAAATTTGTATTAAACTTGATAATTCCTTTTTTTTTGCATCCAAAGTAATCAGTTTTATATAACTTTTAATTATTATTTTATCCTTTGTAAACGAGAACTAGTATAATCCTCACCGTGTGATTTCCCGTCGGATCGCCACAGCGAAGAAATTAATAAAATATTGATAATAAATTTTTATAGGATGAAATGTTCTTATTTTTTTTTGACAAATGTAAATATTTTTATTGTTTTATTGTAAATATAAACATTTTTATTTTCATTAGAATGATCTAGATGTTGATAATAAATATATTAAAATGATCTTATTTTATGTCCAAAAGAGAATTAATGTAGTTCTCTCCGCGCGAAGCCCGGCCGTCGGATCGCCGTGATGTGAAAATGATTATGCTACAAATGCAGTGGCAATTTTTACGTGGATACAATTAAATACTATGCGAAAAATTTTGTTTGACATTATATAGTGAATGTGAGATATATTAAATGTATGTATACGGCATACATTTAAGTGAACAATTATATATAAAAAAATTATTTATATAAAGAAAAGTGAAAACGAATAAAATAAGTGGAAAAGTGACAGTGAATAATAAAGTAACAGGATAAACTAAATAATTTATTTAATAATAACATTTTATAAAAACAAAAAAAAAAAAAAATTTTTTATATAATAATAATTTTATATACTTTTTAAAATTATTAAATTTATTGAATTTATTTCAAAATGTGTTTATGTCAATATAATAGTGATGTTGCGAATAATTTTGGAAAAAAATATATGAATAAAACTTCAATCAGACATGATAAACTAAAAGCATTTTTATTAAAATACTTTGTATCTTGAAACATATTTAATAAGATTTTAGGTATTAAAGTGTTTTATTTTGAGATCTAATGCCGTTCTTTCCGTGATTTGCCCAGCCGTCGGATCGCCAAAGCATGCGAGTGATCATGCTAGAAATGCAGCGATAAATATTACGTCACCGCGAGATAACGCGCAGCTGGTCTTCAAGGTTCTTTTTCTTATTCTCTCACATGCAAACTAAAAGTGATTTAAAATTTTATAAATAAAAATAATAAGCAGAAGAGAAAGTGTGAAAATGTGAACTTGTGATCTTCGACTATTCGCTCTGTGACAATTGCATGAATGTCAATGATGTGGAAAAGAGTAAAAGTTAGCGCTAGTGTGAAAGTGGTCTATAAAAGGAATATCAATGAAATAAAGAAAAAAAATAAATGAAATAATGAATAAATAATAAAAGTGCGTGAATAAATAAAATAAAAGAATAAAATAAAAGAATAATAAATAAAATAAACTAAAGATAAATAAAGAAAAATAAAATAAAAGAAAGTGAATTAAAAAAAATAAATAATAAAAGTGTGTGAATAATAAAATAAAAGAATAAAATAAATGAATAATAAATAACGCGAATAAATAAGAGAATAATAAATAAAATAATAGTAAATAAAATAAACGAAAGATAAATAAAGAGATAAATAAATAAGAGAAAGTGAATTAAAAAAATATATGTGCGAATTAAAATAAAAGAATAATAATAAAGTGCAGCGAATCATTAAATAAAAAGAATAAATGAAGGAAGAATAATAATAAAATAAAAATAATATATAAATGAGTAAGAAATAAAAGAAGGATAATAAGTAAGATAAAGAATGAATAAATAGAAGAAAAACAGATAAATAAAGTGCATTAAAATAAAAGAAAGGGAAATAAAACAAATGAAATAATGAATAATTAGTATAAAGAATAACATAAAGAAAGAAAAATACGTTAAAACAAAGTAAAATAAAGCGAGAAAAAAATATAAATATATAAACATTGTAACGGGGCAAATTTCTTTACGCCCGTTAGCAACGCAGGACCTTCTCCTGGTCCTGCTTTATTCTCGGTGTGTGTGAGGGGCCTTGCCTAAGGCCCCGCGGCCGGTGCAGCTCCCACCGGGCTCGGCTGCTCAGTATGTGTGCCAACGATCGGTTGGCACACCCGCGGAGGCGGCGGTATTCGGGATAGGGACGCTAGAGGAAAGATAAATAAAAACGCACCCGCTTTGTGCAAAAATAGTTGTTTTAATAAATGAAAATAACAATTTTACGACAAAAGGTAACGAATTATTGCGGAGAGGTCTACTGGTGCGAAGAGCAATTAGTATTGCCTCACGCGCAATACTAATTCTCAAGGTGCGCACTGCGCATGCGCACCCTCTTCGCTTCGCGCAGCTACACACACGTGTAGTCTATGGACGGCAGATATAGAGAGAGCAGTTCCCTCTCTATACTGCCGTAGTTCGTGGCTGCTCGAGTGAGAGCGGCTCTACTTCTCACTCGATGCTGTAGTCTATGGTTGAGCGAGAGAGCTCGTTCCTCTCGCTCAACTACGTGCTCGCAGGTTGCTCGAGTAAGAGTGGCTTTCTCTTACTCGAACGCCTATTCTATTATAGTGCGAGAGAGAGATCGATCCTCTCACTCGCCCTCCACGGCCTAATCGCGTTAGATTTTACGCGGTCTCGCGCGTATATATTTACCTATATCTATATGCCTGACGCGATCGCACACGCGTCAGGGAATACAAAATATATTGATTCGCGGACTAATTATTAACTACCTAAGTGGCCACTTACTTTTTCTATTGAAGGAGACGTCCTTTCTCTAATCCTGACGGAGACTCGCGGAGAAAACGCTATCGGAAAGCCAAAGGTGGAGAAAAACTCTCGAACGAATTCCAACACGTGTGGCCCTTGTCAACGGCGGAAACAGAAGAAGGCTTGAGGGGAGGGCTCCTCCTTCCCCTCTCGCCTATCGGTTTTCCCGCGTAGCGCTATCGATTCTTGATCGATAGCGCCGCGTTTCGGTACGCCGCGGCTTTTCCCGCGTCAAGCCATCGATCGCTTGATCGATGGCGCCGCGTATCGTCGCGCCGCAAACTCTCTTTCTATCGCCTATGGCAGGTGGCTTAGCCTCTATAAACCGCCTGTCACAACATAAATAAATAAAAAGTAAATAACATAGAAGAAAGATAATATAATGCGAATTAAAAATAAAAGTGAATAAAATAAAAAAGGGAAATAAAAGTATAATTACAGTAAATGAAAATAACGCGATAATGAGTAAATATAAGGGGATAAATAAAGTGTGAGAAATTAGTGATAAAGTCTAAATAAATGGTTGTAAATTGAATGAATTATTATTGTGAAATAAGTGAAAATATTAGGGTCACAGAGTGAAGCAAAATGATTATTTGGAAAATAAAAGAAGATTACACCTTCTGCTTCGATAATTATTAGAATATTACTGAATATTAATGTATGCGTTGTATACCATATTATTGTACCATGCTATTAACCATATTATATAAATAAAATCATACAATTATATGCATTTATTGGGTCATGATTATCCCTATACTATTAATTTCCCTGTTAGATTGATAAATTTACATATTAATTAAAAATTGACATCTTTAAAATTTTTTATTTTTCGTAAAAACATTATATATATTTACGCTATATTAATAGTAAAATTGAATTTTTCCTAATTTTAGAACTTTTTTATTATTAGTAACAATTTAATGGGAATCTATCTAAGTAGGACAATGTTTAAATACATTGTCTTGTCCCGACGGCCAGCGTCATCATTTCGAGTTAGCCGCTCGGATTTCAGCCGGTGTACATGTGACTCAGAATGATAATAGTATATAGTATAAAAATTTATCCCCGAGGTTATTCTTAACATAGGGTATGTCAATTCAATATACGTTTATCATATAACTAATATTACTCCCCCTTTGATCATAAATATCATACCTTAAAATTTTAATATTATGCAAATTACATAACACATCGTTCAATAAGTCCCGAGACTAACCCAAAGATGGTGCTAGTAGTACCAAACTGGCCACGTTTCCATAGAGTGCGAACCTTTACATTAAACGTGTTAAAATTTCACGTTGATCGGATCACAGACAGAGTAGTTATCGAGGTTAGAGTAAAGTCACTTTGTAATTTGTTTGAAAAATGAAAAAAAGCAAGTTTCGCGTGTTGATAACACATTGTTTTTTAATTGGTAAAAACACCGTAGAAGACTAGCAATGGCTTGAAAAACATTACCCGGACTCCTCTCCATCCAAACCAACGATTTGTTGTTGGTATGCTGAGTTTAAACGTGGTCGTACGGACACAAACAATGCGGAACGTTCGGGTAGGCCATTGGAAGCCGTTACACAGGAAAATGGGAGTGAAGTGTTAAAAATTGTAATGAAAAATCGCAAAGTGAAGGTCCGTGAGATTGCAGAAATGACACAGATATCATCTGGAAGCGTATTTACAATCCTTCATGAAAAATTGAGCATGAAAAAGGTTTTTTCCAAGTGAGTGCTGCGATTGCTTTTAGTGGAACAAAAACAGCAACGAGTCGACGATTCAGAGAGCTGTTTATCGCTATTTACTCGCAATACAAAGGATTTCTTGCGTCGATACGTAACCATGGATGAAACATGGATACATCATTTCACTCCGGAGTCGAATCGGCAATCATCTGAGTGGCGTATGGCTGGCAAAAGCCGCCCAAAGCGTCCATAAACGCAGCAGTCTGCTAGCAAAGTCATGGCGTCTGTTTTTTGGGATACACATGGCGTGATTTTCATTGACTACCTGGAGAAAGGTAAATCGATCAACAGTGATGATTATATTGACTTGTTGGTACGTTTGAAGGAGGAGATCGCAGCAAAACGACCGCACATGAAGAAGAAAAAAATCCTTTTTCACCAAGACAATGCACCATGCCGCAAGTCCATGAAAAGAATGGCAAAATTGAACAAATTGGGCTTTGATTTGCTTCCCCACCCCCCGTATTCGCCAGATTTAGCCCCCAGCGACTACTGGCTCTTTGCTGATCTCAAAAAAATGGTCCAGGGAAGAAAATTTAGCTCGAATGAGGAGGTCATTGTCGAAACTGAAGCCTATTTTGAAGCAAAGGATGAATCCTTTTATAAAAATGGTATAGAAATGTTGGAAAGGCGTTGGAAAGATTGTATCACTCTAAAAGGAGATTATATTGATGAATAAAAATGATTTTTGAAGAAAAATGTTGTTTTCGTTGTTAGTCTCGCGACTTATTGAACGATGTGTTATAAATGTATCTACAGTCTGTCAAGTAAGAGCGTGGTCGTCTTAATTTATAAAAAAATCCATTTGATGAAACTTTCATATTTATATAGACATTGTACACATTACAAACAATGATGCAATTTGGTCAATAATGTGTCCAGTCACCACCAGCGTCGATAATTGCCTGGCATCTCCGAGGCATGCTTTCTACTAATTTGACGGCGTATTCCTGTGGCAAGGATCTCCAGATCCGACGCATTTCGTAAGACAACTGCTTCAAAGTGTATGTGCGTCTTCCACGAAGCTTCCGTTCAATATATGCCCACACATTTTCAATAGGGTTTGCATCGGGCGACTGCGACGGCCAATCCAATGTAACGATGCCAGATTGAGTCTTCCACGGAGTACAGAGCTTGCTGCGGTGTTTAGGATCGTTGTCCTCCTGCAGAATCCAATCTTCATTTTTTGTGATGAACCATCGTTTGGCAGATGGCAGTAAAACCTTTTTGTAGATTTTTATCATTTTCTCGGCATTAAGGTTGTCAGTAAAGAGGTGCAAAGTGCCGAATCCCTGCTTTGAGAAGCAGCCCCAAAGATGCACCTTTATTCCATGTTTTACGGTCCGCTGAACAAGCCTATTGGTGGAAGTTGACCAAGCTTTCCTCTATCGGCTCGCAAAGGAATTAGAGCGACATCTTACATTACCTGTCGGTGAAGTCGACCACGCTCTTACTTGACTGACTGTATATGCATATACACGTACATACATATATTATGGCTTACAATTTGACAGAATATCGTTAAATATGCTATTCTAGGTAATAAGAATTTTATAATTTTTCCTCATCTCTGAACCAGCACGTATTTATTTATATTAAAACTATCTTCTTAATGATTTTGATTTATTCCTTTACGATAAAAAATACTAATAGTTGAATAAAATAATTTTCACTGGAGAAAAATGAAATTATTACTAGCTAAATGAATAAATACGTAAAATAATATTATCCTATTAAAAATTTAATTTAATAATTTTATTAATTAATTTTACAGGAATATTTAGTTATATTCATTTCAAAAAGTCATTTTAAAAGAGTTTATCTAATATAAAATACATAAATAAGGATAGAAATGAGAATTAAGAAAAAATAAAGTAAATTAATTAAAATAAAAATAAATAAAAATCAATTAAATTAAATTATAAAATAAACAAATTAATTAAATTAATTAAAACCAAAAGAATTAATTGTGGTAATCAATAAAATTTGCATCACTTGCATGCATTGAAGTAATATTGGGAAAGACATACAACTGTATGAGTAAATTAACCAATGATACATTGACTTCAGGAGTTATTGCGTCAATGAGAAAAAGTTCAAGACCTGATCCTTATTGCTCTAGTAGAATTATGCGCTGCTTGACTGCCGTTGGCCTGCAAGCCGCGAGTGCTTTCGCGGACGAGAGTATTTCTCTGCCGAGTTAGCTATCACGTTGCAGCCGAGTGGCCGATAGCAGAAAGCGATAATAAAAAAAAAAATTTTTATATTAAGTATTATACTTGTTTTAAAATCTTTGTCATCCTAAGACTCGTTACCGAGATGCCGTGAGGGTTTGCCGCACCTGACTCATAACTAAGTTTGTCGGGTGTTAAGGCCCTCACGATCGAGTGAATGAGCGGCAGGTGATAACCTTCTAATCCTAAGTAAATCTCACGAAATAGTTGGTAGGGTTATGAAGCAAGATTTGTTCTTTTCATATCGATTAGGGAAGAACGAATCAGGTCATAACGGTTATCAATGAAAAGGAGATTTTTTTTTTCTTTCCATCCTTGAAACCCGAAATCGCCGTAACGCTATTTTGATATAGCGCACATTAAAAGGCAATGTCCCTCCTGGTATTCCCTCCTAGTCGGCGAGCATATGATTTCGACCACCGCTGAAAATCTAAGTATCGGCAGAGGGGTCGCCATTAATCGAACCTCGCCACAAATAAAACCTAACAGGTCTTTAATCTAAAATATCGGGTCGCAATAAAACTAACAGAGACAATGTATCATGAAATTCAGGCAAGATAGCGGAGGGAAAAATTACATTGCTAAGAACAACCCATAATCATTAACGTTGTAATCACCTTGGTCTTAATAACTAACTGCTGGGTAACTCATGCGAATTAACAATACTTCATAATCATTTTATTATAATAAATCATAAATTGAATACAATCTACTATAATAAATTATAAATAAACAATATACTGAATAATATTAATACTAACCATGACAATATAATCGTTAAATAATTAATTTACAGTCTGTCAAGTAAGAGCGTGGTCGTGTTAATTTATAAAAAAATTTATTTGATGAAACTTTCATATTTATATATACATTGTACACATTACAAACAATGATGCAATTCGGTCAATAATGTGTCCAGTCACCACCGGCGTCGATAATTGCCTGGCATCTCCGAGGCATGCTTTCTACTAATTTGACGGCGTATTCTAGTGGCAAGGATCTCCAGATCCGACGAATTTCGTAAGACAACTGCTTCAAAGTGTATGTGCGTCTTCCACGAAGCTTCCGTTTAATATATGCCCACACATTTTCAATAGGGTTTGCATCGGGCGACTGCGACGGCCAATCCAATGTAACGATGCCAGATTGAGTCTTCCACTGAGTACAGGGCTTGCTGCATTGTTTAGGATCGTTGTCCTCCTGCAGAATCCAATCTTCATTTTTTGTGATAAACCATCGTTTGGCAGATGGCAGTAAAGCCTTTTTGTAGATTTTTATCATTTTCTCGGCACTTAGGTTGTCAGTAAAGAGGTGCAAAGTGCTGAATCCCTGCTTTGAGAAGCAGCCCCAAAGATGCACCTTTATTCCATGTTTTACGGTCCGCTGAACAAGCCTATTGGTGGAAGTTGACCAGGCTCGCGTAAGGACAGAACGTGCCCATATAGAACATTCATCAGTAAAAATGACATTTTCAAAATCTCTATCAATATTCTCATGCGCCCAAGCGAGTCGCTTTGTCACATGTTTTTCAGTCAACAGAGGCTTCTTCATTGTGTTGCGCCATTTCAGATGATGAGTACGAAGATGGGTTCGGATAGTTTCGTAGGATATATCTAAACCTTTTGCCATTAATTTTGCTTGTCCTTGCCGCAGTGTTAAAGCAGGATTCCACGAAAACAGATTCACTATTCTTTTTTCATCTTTTTTGTTCACTTTTCCTATCGAGCCACGTTCTGGTAAATCATCGACATTTTTAGCCACTTTATATCGCTGTATCCACTTCTGTACAAATGTCTTCGACTTTTTCATATATTTAGCAGCCGCTGATTGCGACATTTTGGGACCTTTCGGGTGGATGCAAAGGAACACAGCCTCGTAGCGCGACGCGTACTTAGCACTCATAGCGTTTAACGTGATTCTCTTTTAAAAAATCAACGACAACTGAATCTTTGTTGACAATGCATCAAGGACAAAGCTTTTCTCTATCGGCTTGCGAAAGAATTAGAGCAAAATCTTTCATTACCTGTCGGTGAAGTCGACCACGCTCTTACTTGACAGACTGTAAATACGTTCGCGCTGATTCAATTATTGATAAAATTTATTATTAGTGATTAATTAATATTAAAAGATCACTGGGTTGATTAGTTATAATTTAAAATTAGATTAGAAAATATCAAAAATGTACTTCAAACCATCCAGTTGACAATATCAAGGTACAAGTACTTTAAAACAAATAATGTCGCATATACAAAAGAATCAATCCGGAGTTTAGAGTGCCGGGAATGGTGAACTTAGATGCATTATTCAAATGCAATAAACCGAATATGATTTATTCGAAAATTGATAGGCCATGTGTTTAAAAAGAATACATATATTAGTAAATATTTGATCATTCTCTTGGAAGTGATCGAATGATATATCTCAGTCATAATAAGAAACATGGTAATAAGGTTATATACATGTTATATAATGTTATATAATACTAAATATATATTTATTAATACAATACCAATTAATTCCTTTTACTACAATTGAAATTTTCATCTATATATATATACATATAGATTAGTATCTTTCCCCATCGGAGGGACTCTGTTGCAGCTGATTGTATACTCTTATCCCTTTGCCCGTGACAATCTCTTGTTCTGACACATAACCATTTTTTCTTTTTTTTCCCTTCCTATCCGCTGCAGGCTTGAAAAGAAAAACGAAAAAGATGGCAGTGCCAAGATTGATGACGCTGGTGGGAATTTTTATCATGGGCGAAGTGGTACAATACCACCGCACTAAGAAAATCAGAAGGACGAAAGCAAGGAAAGAAACCAGGTATCTAGCCATGAATGGGACTCTTTTCAAGGAAATTTATTTACATTTACTTAAGAAGATACAAGAACAGATTAGCCCGATCATAAGGCCAGGGACAAAGTTTCTTCTGGACCTCCTAGAGGAAGAAGGAATAAACTTAGTCCCATTTGTAACCACCAGCATATCCCAGCACTAAAAGGAGAGATACGAGCTGCAGGAGGGGAACAAGACGTTACAATATCCTGAGTTAACCCCAATTGTCGATGGAATGACCTCTGATGATTGGAGTGAGGAGATGCAGTTCCGCGAATCCATTGAATACGGTTACTACGCCATCGACCACCTACGAACGCTGCCCCTCAGATATGGAGACGCTTACTTCGGGTCCGTCACTTCTGAGGGAGACTGCGCCGTATGTTACCAGCCGTTACCTGTCTGGAGAGACTGTGAAGCATGCTTGGTCAACTGGCTGGGGGGTAACACTGAGGATGTGTACACAGCCGCCTGGGAGTGCAGGAGCCCACAGCACTAAAGCGATTTAAACAACTGGACGTCGTGTAGAAAATGCCGAAACCAGCCGCCAATTACCATCTCCCGGGACGAACCCTGGGATGATGAATACACCGACTGGCGCCGCACAGCGTGGGATGACTCTCCTCGCGTCTGGGACAAAAATGTGTTGCCACCCTACTCAAAGGGGCAGTGCGAGAAGTGTAAGTGGCCCCTGCCTCTCTGGAGGAGTTGTTTTCAATTTATGACTGCCATAGCCAACGGAGACCTGCATGTAAAACAAGTGGTGGAGCGGTGCAGAGACCAGGCACACCGACGAGAGCTGGACGAACCAATTCTCTGTAATCACTGCAGGGGATTGCTACCACTTGCCATCGACCCCAGGCAGAAGTATGCGCAAGGAGACCAGGACACGGAAACCGACGGGCAATTTTTCCTCTCCTCTCATTTTTATTAAATTTTTTTCCTCCTCCATCAGAGCCCCCCTAATACTACTTTTCCGAAGAATCCTCTCCTGCCCAAGGCAAATGATGATTGGTAAGGCCGAACATTAAGTCAAGTTTTATTGGCATTGGGCAACCATACTGATGTCTCTCCAACTTCCCTGCTACTTCCCCTTCCGTGTCACAGAACAAGAGAGGTAGATAACAACTTATTAAATAAACACCACAATTAAGAATCGGGCAATTGCACTTATAAACAATATCAATTTATGACACCTCTGCCCCTATCTTTATCATATTGCCTACCTTAATATCTAATAATTATTATTAATTATAATTCAATATCTGATAGTTATAATCAAATATAATAGTAAATACAAATTATACATAAGCATATATATATATATATATATATATATATATTCATAAATATCTGATTATTTCTGCTCACAAGCATCCATAATTACAAAATAACACCAATATCCACCCATTATTTCAACGATAACATAAGAAAATAAGTATAATTGGACATCCGCATCATTTGCATTACAAGCTTAACCAACCCAAGGATAGAATCAACGAAGACCAAGCCTTAATATATTGGGACTAACAAGAATATAATCTAGGAAAAAAAAAACGGAATAAAGTACACAGAGGCTAAGACGGAAACCAAAACAATTAGACTGAATTTCAAGACCAATATGTTCGACGCAGCGAACCCAATAACCCCGAACCCACATAGGCAAGGAGAGGAACCCGCCTACCATACTCAAGGTGCTGATGAAAACACCGATGAATTTATCCGAGTCCTAGTGACCACAATGGCATCAAGTCTTAATCTTTAGAACGCCATTAAGGGTTTAAAAACCTTTAACGGATACAACAGACCACTTAAGGATTTCCTAATAGATGTGAGAAATGGGGCTGCCCAACTTTCGGAAAGCCAACAGGACACGTATATAAAAAACGTACTTGGATGCTTTGAAGGAGAAGCCCGAGACTGTATCTATGGATACGCGTTTAAAGATGTGGAGTCCTTAGTAAAACATTTAAAAGAGCGATTCGCGCTTGGGAAGGATTATTCTTACTACTCCGAGAAAATACAGAATATAACAATGAAAAAGGGAGAATAAGTTTGGATGTTCTATGACAGATTAAATATATTATTAATGGGAGCCCGTGGAGCATTAAGGCAGCCAGGAGTGACATCACAACAAATAACCGAGCCGATCAAGCCATTAGAAGAGGTAGCGCTACTAATGTTCAAAAAAAGGATTACCAGCAGAAATCGCCACTACGGTGCACAGCCAACGGCCCGCTAATTTAAATGAGGCGTATCAAGCCGCAGTAGAATTAGAAAATCTGATTAAAAGGCACATCTTACCAGACGCAAAGCCTAGACATAGACAAATTGAAGGCGATGAAGAGGATAACGAATTCTCGAGCTCAATTAAACGTAGAAATGATAGGTCCTATCCGGAAGGCCGAGGCAGCATAAACTATAGATCAAACGATCGTGAGTATAGTCGTAAAAACGTTCGAGTCATAGCGAAAGAAATTCCATCACCAGGAGCTTGGACTAACAGGACTAATGGCTATAATACGAATAGACAATATGGACCAACGCAATATCACGACTGAATGGACTATTCGCGACAAGGACATTATCGTCCGATGTATCACTTCCCGTCCAGAGGAAATTATGAGCGTCCGAACGGACCCCCGGAGCAGTATCAGCGGACTAACAGGAATGGATACTACGCACAATATAATAACGAATCACGCTTATATAACCCCACGAGGGAAAATTCCAGAACAAGATACGCTAATCACCAGCCGAATTACAATAACAACGAGTATGCCAAGAATGACTACAGGGTAAGAACTAATTATGGAGGGCCATGGAATCAAAATCCGGCTCGGCAACCGTGGCCTAATGAATTCTGGAGAAGATCAGCTAATAACCCCACCCAAAAAACAAGACCAACAGACAGTAATTTAAACTCGATAACTCGCTGACGAGCCCATACAATACCGAATCAACCCCATACGATAACGAGGGACGAGTCCCGAGGACAGATCCTGCTGGTCCAAAACAAAATACAGAGACCATTAGGCGAATAAGTACGTGTGCAAGACCTCGAGAAGAAGATTCAGGGGATGACGAACCCACAGTAATAAGGCTGCGCATCCGAGAGGGTCGAGTACCATGGTTGACCTTTATGATAGATAATGGAGCCTCGGTTAACCTAATTAAACTCGGTTCCTTGCATCCTGATGTCCAGATTGATGTAGGCGATATAGGTACACTAGGGGGGATTACAAATGAGACCGTAAAAACTTTAGGTACCACCTATTTAACCATACAAGGATCACCGGCGAAGTTTCATGTCGTGACGGATAAATTCAAAATTGACCAAGATGGGATGATTGGACAAGGCTACTTAAAAAAGGAGGAAGCCGTTATATCATATCATAACAAAGCCCTTATGATAAGCGAACATGTTATGCATCCTATTCCTTTCCAATCAACAAGTGACCAGCATAAGCTGAAAACCAAAAAGATATATAAAGCAAGTGATCCTTGCAAAGAACATAGTGATTTATCCGAAACTTTCATAAGCAAATTGTTCACAGACAATCAAGTAGATCTAGATCAATCGTCCCTCGACCAAGAGAAATCCGAACACAAATATATATTAAAAGGAAGAACTAGACAAGTACTCCAGATAGCTATCAAGCCCAGCGAGTTAAAAGAAGGATATCTGCTCAAATTAGAACTCAACAATGATCGGGTATATATAGGGGAAGAAATAGAACAAAATGACCGCGAAAATAATGCTTGCCGAGTGATGGCAATAAATACCCAAAAAGAAGACATCTGCGTAAACATAGACCCTGTGGAAATTCTACCGTTTGAATATGCTACCCCCGAATTCGACCCTGACACAGATACTGAACCGGAAACGTCACCCAACAGAATAGGCCAGCAATGGGAACGAGCTCAGTTACTACGAAGTTTCATTCGGGTCGGACACATTAATTAGGAGGAAAAAGACAGCGTGAACCAGATAATAGATAAGTACTGTGATGTATTCTTATTGCCAGTAGACCCCCTCCCTTTTACTAATAAAGTAGAACACAAAATACCATTAGAAAATAATGTACCCATACATACTAAACAATATCGACACCCCCCAAAACATAGAGAAGTAATAGGTGACCAACTAAAGACGAAACTAAAGGACGGTATTATAGAACCCTTGAATTCACCTTGGTCCTCTCCCATTTGTGAAGTCCCGAAACGACTAGACAGTCATGGTAACCCTCATTGGCGAATAGTTATTGACTTCAGGGAGCTAAATAAGAAAACTATAGGGGATGCATATCCTCTACCCAATATAGCAGATATTTTAGATAAACAAGGCGGAGCAAGTCACTTTACATGCTTCGATTTGGCCAGTGGGTTTCAACAGATACCTATGAAATCGGAAGACAAATGCAAGACCGCCTTCACTACCCCAAACGGTCACTACCAATATGTACGCATGCCGGAAGGGTTAAAGAACGCACCCACTACGTTCCAGAGACTGATGGATAACGTGTTGAAGGGACTCCAAAACACAGAAATGCTGGTATACATTGATGATATAATAGTATACGCAAGAGATTTGCAGGACCATAATAGAAAAGTGAGACAACTCTTAGATCGACTGAGAGACGCTAGACTGGTGCTTCAACCTGACAAGATTGAATTCTTACGACGTGAAGTTCCCTTTCTAGGGCATGTGATCAGCGAAAGAGGAGTTGAACCAGATCCTAAGAAGATTACGGCAGTAAAAGACTTCCCAAAACCAACTACTATAAAAAATATTCGACAATTCTTAGGCCTGGTAGGATACTATCGGAGATTCATAGAAAATTTCTCGAAAATTGCAAAGCCACTAACCGACCTTTTAAAGAAAGGCCAGCAGTGTAGTAACTGGGGACCGCAACAGGATGAACGTTTTGAGTTACTTAAGAAGCGGTTATGTAAAAGCCCTATTTTAATTTATTCGGATTTTGAGAAAGAATTTACGCTGACTACCGACGCCTCTGACTACGCAATTGGAGCAGTACTATGCCAGGAACTGAACGGATTCGATCATCTCGTAGCATACTTATAAAGAACCTTGAATAAGGCCGAGAGAAATTATAGTACTACAGAAAAGGAATGTTTAGCCGCCTTACATGCCATGCACCAATTCTGACCCTACCTACTAGGAAAAAGATTTGTTTTGCGAGCAGATCATGAACCTTTAAGCTGGATGCATAATAGAACTGTTCCTGGGCAACGACTGATGCGATGGATGTTCAAATTCACCGGGTATCAATATACTTTCAAATACAAACCAGGACGTTTAAATAGTAATGCAGACGCTTTGTCCCGCAATCCAGCAATAGAAGTCACTGAGCAAGAGATCAATGATAAATTACCGCAACTTAGGATATTGGTATTGAATAAGGTAGAATCTCAGCCAAGGAAAGAAAAAAAGTCCAGAGCCCCCGGATAGGGAAATCCGCCTACCGGAAACGTGCCTGGCTCGGCAACAGCAAGCCGAGGGCGAGGGAGGCCACCTGGCTCGAAAACTACCAAAGCACCTCCTGACATAGACCATAGCACCGTAGCTCATAGAACTAAAGCTAAGACTAACCAAAATACAAAAAGTGATCTTCGTACCTCAAGAGCGACAACCTCTCAAGCATCAAGGAGTATCCGTAAGCCCTCATCTGTGACCCAATCTACTAATCCCCGTACACAGAGGCCCCCTACTAAATTTGTCAATACCCCCAATACAACACATAAACCAGAAGCAATCAGAAGAGATGCAATATCACCAAATCAAGGGTCATTTTCAATAAATCCCCCTACGGATACCGAGATCGGAACCAACTCGGAGCTAGCATCAAAGAGTGCAAAGTCAATTAATATCAACACGGACACAGATGAAGTGTCATCGCGGGTTGACCCTAGGAGGAGTGAGCTGCAGGAAGAAACCACTGAAGAATCGGATTCTGACATTGACTCTCAACACCACCAAGAAAGGGATAATTTACCAATTTGTATGGATGTTACCGCAGACTCAGGAAGTGAGACCGAGGAGGTCACCGCCATAGAAGAAAACCAAGAAGAAGAATCTAATGACGATTTGCGAGGAGCATGTAGAAGTTCAAAATCCCTAACGTCAAGCAAAAAGTTAGGTGACGAGGTTACGGAAAACATAGAAACGACAGAAGACTGGAGAAATTTTAACGCGTCCCGGGGAAGGATCTATAACAGAATATATAATCAATATGGCCATAACTCTAATGAACTGTTGAGATATAGAGACAACACCCTTGGAGGTAAAAGTAATTTCTCTGAAGGAGATATAGTAGATCCCGAATATCAAGAGTACTTAGACACCATAGATCCCTACAACGACAAAACTTTCAACGACGACGTTATGGAACGGCGAGTGGCACAACTGGATCGACAGCCTCCAGTTAGCACGAGGAATCCGACTCCCCCAGTCTTAAAGAACAAAATTAATTATGAAACAAACAGCGATACCGACGCAGAAGACTCGGATAATACGAGGTCTGGCTATTAAATAACGAGACTGGTTACGAAAAAGGGTTTTATTACAAAAATTATTCTACATTCAAATGCTCATCTTCAATATACTCCCCTTCCCTCGCCACACACCTTTCCATACGATTTTTCCATTGATCGAAGCAGTGCTGGAAGTCTTCTTTGGTAAGAGCCTTTAGGAGCTCTGCCGTTTTTTGCTTTACCGCTTCCATCGACTCAAATCGGGTCCCTTTCAAAGCAGATTTTATCTTCGGAAACAAAAAAAAGTCGCACGATGCCAAATCTAGCGAGTACGGCGCGTGTTCGAGCACTGGAGTGCGCTTACCGGCCAAATACTGCTTCACAGATTGCGCGTTATTGGCAGGTGCGTTGTCCTGGTGCAAGATCCACGAGTTGTTCTTCCACAACTCGGGCCGTTTCTTACGAACTCGTGCTCGCAGTGTTGCCAAAACTGACAAATAGTAAGTCTGGTTGACAGTCTGACCCTCTGGAACCCCGTCAGTCATCACGATACCGTTAATGTCGAAAAAAACGATTAACTTTGCCTTGAATTTTGATTTGGACATCCTTGCTTTTTTGATTCTGGGCGATTCAGGCGTCTTCCAATGCATCGATTGCCGCTTCGTTTCAACATTGTATTGAAAAATCCACGTTTCGTCGCAAGTAATAATTTTTTTCAACAGTCCGGAATTTTTTTTTAACCTTTTAAGGAAATCTGAGCAGAACTGTTGACGCAAGAGCTTTTGTCATGTGTAATTCCTCGTGTAAAATTTGTCTAACCGTTTCTTTATTGGCGTTTACAGCCTTGGCAATCATCCGGATGCTTATTTGACGATCTGCACGCACAATTTGGTTGATTTTGGTCACTGTTTCCGAAGTTGAAACAGTGACAGGGCGACTTGGGCGTTGGTCATCTTCAGTGCTCACTCGGCCCTCACTGAAGCGCTTACACCACTCAAAAACACGCGCACGAGATAGAGAATTGTCTCCATAGGCCTTTTGCAACAATTTACAGCACTCAGTCGGAGTTTTTTTCAATTTAACGAGAAATTTAAGATTGATACGTTGCTCCTGTTTTTCATCACACATGGTTTTCGGCACGAGAAAAGAACACGTTCGTTTCAAACCGCTACTGCACAAATACAATAATAGTGACGAGAACGTGTTTTGGTACGTGCATAGACAAGATATCTAGATACCCAACGCACTACTTGTTTTACCCACCCCTCTATGGCGTCCTCTAGGCGCGCAGTCTCGATATTTAATAGCCAGACCTCGTATACCTGGGATACCAAGTAAAGCACCTAAACCCTTTTCCGACACACCATTCAGCTGCAATCAACAACCACAAGCCAAAAATACCCCTCTAACAGGGAAAGTAAAGAAACACTCATGTTTTAGCGAGGAAGTTTGCATTCCCGGAGACCCTAAAGAACCCGCACATAAAACCTTATTTGAAGAAACACCAGGTATAATTATAAATTATGGCCAAGCACCTAAACATTTCTTCAACGAATTACTACCTCTGATCTCATTATGCATATCTTCAACCGAGTCGCCTGAAACTATCACCACCGATCACAGTGACCGAACTTCAGAAGATACTGACAGCTTAGAAGAACAACAACTCCCGCCTCTACTGATTTCAAGAAATAACATTAAAGCATCTCGACAAAGCCTCACCTATAAAAGAGCCAACCTAGTACACTTCGTAACTAGCGATATTAAGAGCATAACGATTACAACAAGGTTACTGATTGATATAGGAGCAATAAATCAAATGAAATTAAAGGAAACCAGACCAAAGATAGGACAGATCCTGGTTACGCCAAATAAGAATCATAACATACTATCAGTGGTTATAAAACATAAATACTTCGACAGTCTCACTATTCTGAACATAAGGACCGCTCTAGCTAATCTTAGAACTACAATGCTTGAAAAAAAAATCACCAGTTTTCGCATTTCGCGAAAAGGAGACATGCTGGATACCCTAAAGGCAGGACTATTAGCTCAACTGCTGACAGAAACATTTGAGGGTAGCCCAATTACCGTAACCCTATGTTACGGAAAGGTGAATTGTCCAGAACCAGAGGAGAGAAATGGCATAATACAAAATTTATATGAGAGCCTGATAGGGGGAATCAAAGGGATAAACCAAACATATCAAAAAATCCGAGAGAGACATTACTGGCCAGGTATGAGAAACGACGTTCTGGATTATATCCGAGAGTGCCGAGAATGCAGTATGAAAAAGTAGGATCGAACTAAGACAAGGGAGCCCATGATTATCACGGGCACACCGATAGAACCATTTGATAAGGTATCCATCAACACTGTAGGCAAATTGAGAATGACTCCTCGAGGCAACTGCCATACGAGGGTAGTCCCAAAAGTACCCGACCTGACTTAGGAATACAAGTAGTTTTAAAAAAACAATTACTGCGATTGACAATACCACCTTTCTACAACTTAATGTGGAAAATTCATAACGGTACGTTTATTATTTTTTTTTTTACAGACATCCAAAGTGAACGCTCTCAGTGAATTTGTAAATATAAAAAAAATCGGGCATCGTTATGTGATACAATACTCTTATTTGAAAGGTCTAAGTCCAACCGATATCAAAGCCGAGTTAAATTCTACTCTAGGAAAGTCTGCTCCTTCGTTTACAACGGTCAAATATTGGGTAGCTGAGTTTAAGCGAGGTCGTACGAGCTGCCAAGATGAACACCGCAGTGGTCGACCAAGTGAGGTCACTACGTCAGAAAATGTAAAGAAAATCCACAAAATGGTATTGGATGACCGTCGACTATAAGTGCGCGAGATAGCAGACATGGCAGGCATTTCAAAAAGTGCTGTGCATCGCATTTTGACCGAAAATTTGGACATGAGAAAGCTGTGCGCAAGATGGGTGCCGCGTTTGCTTACAATGGAGCACAAACAGCAACGTGAGGATGTTTCCATCGAGTGTTTGACAATGTTCCGCAGCAATAAAGCCGAGTTTTTGCGTCGATTCATAACCAGGGACGAAACATGGGTCCATCATTTTACACCTGAGACCAAGAAGCAGTCAAAGCAGTGGACTAAAAAGGGAGAACCGGCTCCAAAGAAAGCAAAGACAGTTTAGTCAGCTGGCAAGGTCATGGCATCCGTTTTCTGGGATACGCGTGGAATAATATTTATTGAGTATCTTGAAACAAGGAAAACAATCAACGGCACATATTATGCAGCCTTATTGCAGCGTTCGAGTGATGAAATCAAGAAAAAACGGCCGCATCTGACGAAATAAGTGTTATTTCATCACGACAAGGCACCAGTCCACATGTGCGTCATTGCGATGGCTAAAATCAATGAGTTAAAGTTCGAGTTCAAACGATTTGCTTCCTCACGCACCCTATTCGCCAGATTTGGCTCCCTCGGATTATTTTCTTTTTGCGAATTTTAAAAAATGGCTCGGCGGCAAAAGATTTGCCAACAATGAAGAGGTAGAGTCTGCGGTTAATAGGTATTTTAAGGAGCTTGACGGTTGCTACTACAAAGCGGGTATCGAAGCTATTGAACATCGTTGGGAAAAGTGTATCGAAGTGAAAGGAGAATATGTTGAAAAATAAAAAACATTTTCGCAATTTTTTTACTGTTTTCTTTGTCGGGTCGGGTACTTTTGGGACTGCCCTTGTATGCTTACCATGCAATGCAACCTAACAAAATATCTGATAGTGGTACCAATACCTAATTTACGATCTAGCACAATAGCCAACGCGTTGGCTAAGCACCTTATATGTCAATTTGGGGCTCCTTAAGCAATATTATCAGATAAAGGAACCAGTTTTCTGTCAGATTTGACGGAAACACTTAGGAAAATATTTAAAATACGACATCTTACCAAGTCAGGATGTAGACCCCAGACCAATGGATTATTAGAAAGTAGCCATGCGCCATTAACTGATTTTATCAGAACGTATTCATATAACGACTTGAATAGATTAATTCCTTTCGCAGTTTTCACTTACAACACCAGTTTACACTCTTCCACTAAATTTACTCTTTATGAATTGGTTTTCGGAAGGATCGCAAGATTCCCCCTAAAAATACCGGTCAAGGAAAAACTGAATACATATAACACGTACCTACGGGACTTACTTCTTCGTTTGGATGAAATGAATAACATCGCCAGGGATAATCAGGTAGCAGCTAAACTACAATCTAAAACTCGATATGATAGTAAAGAGAAGAAACTAAATGCCAAGGTCGGAGACTATGTATATGTGCTCAAGGAAATAAGGACATCAAAGTTCGATAAATACTATAATAAACCTTTGAAAATCGTTGAAATATTGTGTAGAAACAATGCTATATTAGAATTGCCCGATGGCAGACGTATTAGAAAACCCATGTATAAATTAAAGTTAGCCCCTGAATAAAAGGAATAAACGTTTCAGGAAACCATGCTCAAGTCTCTCTGCTTTCTCTACGTGATAATGGTACACGCAGGAACTTCTCCAGATCTCACAGGAAAGAATTTCGAGATAGAACTAATAAAAGAAAACCCAGGAATGTATTATGAGCGTATGGCAATAGTACGATTAAAAAGGGCTGATTGGCAGGTAACAATTTATGTGAACATAAAAGATTTTCTAGAAACTCACGGGGCGATCGACAGTTACCAAACCCTACTCGCTAATTGCACCGCACTCATGGAAGTGAACACTTGTGGGTTTATGCTCGGGACAGACCTAGTGGAAGCGAGACAAAACACCTTAATTCAAATACAGACAGAGATAAGAACCACGCTTTCTGATATGGGACAATCCGTGGAAGATCCTATAAAAGTTCCAGGAAGCATGAGGTACAAGCGGATGGTGCCCTTAGGTTTCATTGGAAGCCTCAGTAAAAGCCTATTCGGACTTGTCACGGCAGAAGACGTCGACAAGATAAATAGCAACATAGACCGGTTATTTACAGACCAAAAGGAGCTAGTGTACCTAGTACAGTCTGTAAAGTAAGAGCGTGGTCGTGTTAATTTATAAAAAAATTTATTTGATAAAACTTTCATATTTATATATACATTGTACACATTACAAACAATGATGCAATTCGGTCAATAATGTGTCCAGTCACCACCGGCGTCGATAATTGCCTGGCATTTCCGAGGCATGCTTTCTACTAATTTGACAGCGTATTCTAGTGGCAAGGATCTCCAGATCCGACGAATTTTGTAAGACAACTGCTTCAAAGTGTATGTGCGTCTTCCACGAAGCTTCCGTTTAATATATGCCCACACATTTTCAATAGGGTTTGCATCGGGCGACTGCGACGGCCAATCCAATGTAACGATGCCAGATTGAGTCTTCCACTAAGTACAGAGCTTGCTGCGGTGTTTAGGATCGTTGTCCTCCTGCAGAATCCAATCTTCATTTTTTGTGATGAACCATCGTTTGGCAGATGGCAGTAAAGCCTTTTTGTAGATTTTTATCATTTTCTCGGCATTTAGGTTGTCAGTAAAGAGGTGCAAAGTGCCGAATCCCTGCTTCAAGAAGCAGCCCCAAAGATGCACCTTTATTCCATGTTTTACGGTCCGCTGAACAAGCCTATTGGTGAAAGTTGACCAGGCTCGCGTCAAGACAGAACGTGCCCATATAGAACATTCAACACTAAAAATGACATTTTTAAAATCTCTATCAATATTCTCATGCGCCCAAGCGAGTCGCTTTGTCACATGTTTTTCAGTCAACAGAGGCTTCTTCATTGTGTTGCGCCATTTCAGATGATGAGTACGAAGATGGGTTCGGAGAGTTTCGTAGGATATATCTAAATCGTTTGCCATTAATTTTGCTTGTCCTTGCCGCAGTATTAAAGCAGGATTCCGCGAAAACAGATTCACTATTCTTTTTTCATCTTTTTTATTCACTTTTCCTATCGAGCCACGTTCTGGTAAATCATCGACATTTTTAGCCACTTTATATCGCTGTATCCACTTCTGTACGAATGCCTTCGACTTTCTCATATATTTAGCAGCCGCTGATTGCGACATTTTGGGACCTTTCGGGTGGACGCAAAGGAACACAGCCTTGTAGCGCGACGCGTACTTAGCCCTCATGGCGTTTAACGTGATTCTCTTTCGAAAGATTACCGACAACTGAATCTTTGTTGACAATGCATCAAGGACAAAGCGTTTTTCTATTGGTTTGGGAAAGAATTAAAGCGTAATCTTTTATTACTTGTCGGTGAAGTCGACCACACTCTTACTTGACAGACTGTTAATGAGAAAGAACACATAATAACCAAATCTCTAGATGATTTATAGAATACTACGAAAACCCATGCTGAGGTAATGAACTAAATGGAAAAGGACATGGACCGGAAATTCAAATTCATAGTCAGTGAAGGAAATGAATTGCGGTATCTAATTACTTTAACCAACTACGCACGTAAGATAGACGTCGCAATGCAACATCTAATCAAAAGTAATCGACGAATGCTGCAAATTATACAGGGACTTAAGGAACGCAAGGTGGAACCTTCCTTCTTCAATAAAGATATACTAAAGCACCTAACAACTGACATAGCAAAGGCAAGTGGAGCACTAGAATTTCCAATACCGGTTCAACATTTCAGGGCAGAAGAAGTCGAAAGAATTGCTCAAGTAGACGCGGTGTACAACAACGGGAAGTTATTAATTATCGTGCATCTTTCATTAGTAGAACGAGTACCCTATAACCTCTATAGACTGCATCCATTAGCTGTATCGCAAACAATAAACAATAATTGGATAGGAACAGGATATATAAAGCCAAGCCACAGATAACTAATCATTGGAACGGACCAAAGCAGTACATGAAAATAAATTATGAGGACTTGCAGAATTGCCAACATACACATTATGCCTACATGTTTTCAACCAACGGACCCTTGTCTGAAACCACTATTCAAGAAGATTGCGAGGTATCAATGTTGCTGAGACCCAGAATACAAATAATGAAAACCTGCGATGTAACCATAACTCCCAATAACGTCACTCAATGGAGTTACCTAAGGGTGGATGGATCCTGGCTCTATTCCTTAAGGCAAAAGGAAGATTTACGTCTAATCTGTCCCGGACAACCAGACCAAACTATACACCTTCAGAAGGCAGGAATTTTACGTATGGCACCCGGCTGTGTAGGCGAGACCGACAAACATCTCCTCATAAGTGAAGGAAACCAACGCAACGATTTTCAATACATATACAAACCAGAGATAACACTCAATGTAGAGGCCATATTCCCTGACATGTTAAACTATCATCAAGAACTGATCAGCACTCCAGAAACAGAGATCTCAAACGCCCCTGCACCAGACGTTAAAGGATGGAAAAACCGCGAAGAGTCGATACAGACAATTACCCGTCGTCTAAAACAAATAGGAAATCATCAGAGAAGCATCTCCAACACGCATTACCTAATATACGGTGGAGCTTTGGGCCAAATCCTAATCACCGTAGGGCTCATCTTCACTGCCTGGAAGTGTCATACTCGAAGAATGCTGCAACATCAATACCAGACCAAACGCAAAGTCAAAATAATCTCTGACAGTATTCCTGCACATCGTATGCAAGAAACACTACTGAGCCCAATTGGCCTACAAAATCAACCAACAATCGAAGGCCAATCCTGCATACTGCAGATACCAGAACAGGCCTTAGTTCCTGGAAGATGGATAAATCAACCATTAATTCCTTTACAATCCCTGTCCTATCCACAAACATTATGTTTTCAAATCCCGGACACTGACTAATCCGTAACCTTAAACTATACTACCGTTCCACGAGAAGGAACAAAGACCCAACGGAACACGTTTCCGTAAGACTACAATTAAAACTATGTCCTACTAATAAACCCCAGTTTATTCCTATCTCGACGTTTATAAAGCCTAATCCACGACCTTAGCTTCCAGAAAACTCAATCCGAAAAGACCATGGCTGGCCGATGCCGAATCAACGTGACTAAAAATCCAGAAGGTGAAGGCAGTTCAGTATTTTACAACCCTCGCACCACCTCCTTATCAGCTGCTGTAGGAAGAGCCGAAGAAAAGGGACCAATAAGAAGCGTAAACATACGATTAAATGGAAATGGGGATCCAGCCGGAATACTAAAGATAAGGTATTTCAATGAAGAAGAGAAAAATAGAGAGCTACGTAAATTACGGAACAAAGCAAAGTCAAGGGCCATACCTACTAGACCCTCTAGAACTAGACTATTCTGCCAATTACCTTGGAATATAACGGAAGAAGAACTCCTTAAGGATTTTCGAATATTTGGACAGTTAGATTTCATCAAGATCATCCAAAACATCGAGAGACAGGCTACTTGCGGATACATTCAGTTTATTAACGCTAAGGATGCTCTCAAGGCCTTGAAAGGAAGTAAAAGGAGGTACCGTGCTATTTTCGCCGATCCCCCAAAGATGTCAAAGGCAGATCAGGATAAAAACTAAGGATATGCAAAGACACTGCATTCGAAATGCATGCTCTGGGTAGACTGCAAAACATTTGAAGACCATCTAATTACATGCCAAATACAGTGTCAAATGAAAGACCGCAAAGGACATTTGAAAAAAATAAGGATTGTAATCCAAAAGCTTGAAAGTGAAGAATCAAGATCCAGCAAAGATCCTATTGCGGGACACGAAAAGACTATTAACCGAGTCCCTATCACCACGCCAGAATTCAAATCAAAAACCATGAGCGAAAATAAACACGCAATTAAGCAGACCATTGATACCAGAATGGACATGAGCATCTACCAGCACACACATCCAGTCTTATTAATCAAGATAAAAGAAGATTAAAAATATATCTAAAAGATTAACACATATAGTATGAAATTGATTCTTATAACCATATTAACATTTAGCCAATATAATAGAATAAATCTTGTAAAAGCAATCCAAACGGTTCCATTTTACAGACAGTCCTAATGAATTTTTATCATATTAATAAGCAAATCAGCTTAGATTGCTTCCTTATGGATTGTTCATTAGTACTAAAAAAAAAAAAAAAAACTAACAAGCTAGGTTGAGAACCTTTTTTTTTTATGTAAAGGCAATCTAAATAATTTAATTTTTCTTCCTTTTCCCCTTTACTGTGGGTTATCATAAATGTTATAAAATAATATTTAGACTGCCTACGATCCTAAAACCGTTAAGCAAATTAATCAACCTTCATAATACGATACTAACAATGATATAACGCTAATAACATTTGACAATTATGTAATATTAACAAACCATAATATATAGGCTAAGTGTCTGTTGTAAGCGCATACACCACGCAGCACGTCCGCTGTTTACCAGAACGGTAAACGTCTTTAAGGGGGGGGAGAATGTTACGTGACGAAATTTTAATAATTAAATTGAATTAAAAACCCAAAAAAAATTAATTAGACTAAAATTAAAATCAAGCAGATCAATGTACTACAACTGCAACATATAAATGTATACGTTTTATGTGTGAAAATGCTGAGCGCGCAGTTCGACAAACTCTATACGACAGAGTGTTAGAATAAACGTGGGTGATACTTGCACTCACGCTGCAAATTGACTCCTGTGGAAAAAACCCAGGAGACATGGAAAGAAAACTTATTCTTATAGTTAAATATTTTTCCCACACACGTATAGAGAGTTGTGTTGCTCAACTCGCCTCGGCACACACATTTGAACAAATAAAATATAAAAAGTTGCATTTTAGTTGGGAGGCACGGAAAAGGCTCGAGAGCCCACCGAAGCTCGCGCCGATGCCAAATAAGCAAAAATCCCTACGATGCCTCCACCTCAAGGTCTTTAAATATGAGTACCAACGGGCCGCGAGAGGTGAACCGTAGTGACCAAGGGGATAGTCAGTAATCTAATTTCCGTCGTACTGTCATTAACATTTCTTGAGTTTTAATATTTTAATATATTTTAAATAATTTTTCATTTTATATAATATTATATATATTTATAATATTTATTCATAATATAAATATTTATGATGTTGAAGTTTGCAACGTTAGACTACAATGAAAAATCAAAATTTTTCATATTCGTTTTTTCTCAATAAAAAGGATATGAAATAAACAGAAGTGTATTTAAATTAATCATTAACATTAATTTTAGCAAATTCAACCCCTAAAATACCCCTAAGAATGAATGAAAAAAAAATCAACTATTACAACCGTTTTTTACGATTTAAAAAAAAAAAAAGGTATCATAAAAAATATATGAGACCCTGAAAACCGTATACAACAAAAAATTGCCAACCCTTTCCGCAATTAATTTTAAAGGAGGATGAAAAGTCGAAATTCTCGAAAAAAAAATCTCGCAACTTCAATAAAACCGTTGGCACGAAAATGAAAAGTGTATATCATTTCTTGGCACATACAAAGCTTATGAAAAAATTAGCGTTAAGAAAACGGCTCTGGAACTTAACTTCAGGGGGATGAAAAGCCAAAATTACGAAAAAAAAAAATAACAACTTTCCTAATACCGTTGGCACATCAATAGAGAGCGTATACGATTCTTTAGCACATAATAATCTAGTAAGAAAATTAGCGTTAAAAAAAAGGCTGCAGAACTTACGATTCAGGGGAATGAAAAGCAAAAATTTACGAAAAGAAAATATAACTACTTTCTTAATACCGTTGGCACAAAAATAAAAAGCGTATATGATTCCTTCGCACATAACGATTCTATAAAATAATCGACGTCAAAAAAACGGCTTCGGAACTTACACTTTAGAGGGATGAAAAGTCAAAATTAACAAAAAAAAAAGAACAACTTTCCTAATATCGTTGGCACAAAAATAAGAAGCGTATATAATTCCTTGGCACATACAAAGCTTACAAAAAAAATTATCGTTAAAAAAACGGCTCCGGAACTTACACATGAAGGCGATGAAATGGCAAAATGAAAGAAAAAAAAATATAACATCTTTTATAATATCGTTGGCACAAAAATAAAGAGCGTATATGATTCCTTGGCACATAACAATCTTATAAAATAATTGGCGTTAAAAAACGGCTCCGGAACTCACACTTCAGGGGCATAAAAAGTCAAAACTAACGAAAACAAAATATAACTACTTTCCTAATACCGTTGGCATAAGAATAAAAAGCGTATATGATTTCATGGCACATAACAATCTTATAAAATAATCGGCGTCAAAAAAATGGCTTTGAAATTCACACTTTAGGAAGATGAAAAGTCAAAATTAACGAAAAAAAATAGAACAACATTCCTAATATCGTTGGCACAGAAATTAAAAGCGTATATGATTGCTTGGCACATAACAAGCTTATAAAAAAATCTGCGTTAAAAAAACGGCACCGGAACTTACACTTCAGGGCGATGAAAAGTCAAAATTAACCAAAAAAAAAAAGAACAACTTTCCTAAAATCGTTGGCACAAAAATAAGCATATACAATTCCTTGGCACATACAAAGCTTATAAAAAGTGATCGTCAAAAAAACGGCTTCGGAACTTACACTTTAGGGGCATGAAAAGTCAAATTCAGCGAAAAAGAAATATAACAACTTTTCTAATAACGTTAGCACAAAAATAAAAAGCGTATATGATTCCAAGGCACATAACAATCTTATAAAAAAATTGGCATTACAAAATTGGCGTTAAAAAAACGGCTCCGGAACTCACACTTCAGGGGCATGAAAAGTCAAAATTAACGAAAGAAAAATATAACTACTTTCCTAATACCGTTGGCACAAAAATAAAAAGCGTATACGATTTCTTGGCGAATAACAATTCAATTAAATAATCGGCGTCAAAAAAATGGCTTCGGAACTTACACTTTAGGGGGATGAAAAGTAAAAATTAACGAAAAGAAATAGAACAACTTTTCTCATAATGTTGGCACAAAAATAAAAAGCGTAAGTAATTCCTTGGCATATACAAAGCTTAGAAAAAAATTGGCGTTGAAAAAACGGCTCCGAAACTTACACTTTAGGGGGATAAAAAGTTAAAATTAACGAAAAAAAAATATAACAACTTTTCTAATACCGTCGGCACAAAAATAAAAAGCATATATAATTTCTTGGCACAAACAAAGCTTATGAAAAAATTAGCGTTAAGAAAACAGCTCCGGAACTTACTTTTCAGGGTAATGAAATGTTAAAATTAACGAAACAAAAACATAACAACTTTTCTAATACCGTTGGCACAAAAATAAAAAGCGTATATGGTTTCTTAGCACATAACTATTTTATAAAAAATCGGCCTTAAAGAAAACGGCTCCGGAACTTACACTTCAGGGGAATGAAAAGTCAAAATTAACGAAAAAAAAAAATAACTACTTTTCTAATACCGTTCGCACAAAAATACGAAAGGTATATAATTCCTTGGCACGTACAAAGTTTAGAAAAAAATTGGCGTTAAAAAACGGCTCCGAAACTTACACTTCAGGGGAATGCAAAGTTAAAATTAACGAGACAAAAACATAACAACTTTCCTAACACCGTTAGCACATGAATAAAAAACGTATATGATTCCTTGGCAAATAACAATTTCATAAAAAAATCGGAATTAAAAAAAACGGCTTCGGAACTTACACTTCAGGGCGATGAAAAGCCAAATTAACGAAAAGAAATAGAACAACTATCCTTATATCGTTTTCACAAAAATAAGAAGCGTATGCAATTCCTTGGCACATACAAAGCTTATAAAAAAATTATCGTTAAAAAAACAGCTCCGGAACTTACACTTCAAAGGGATAAATTGGCAAAATAAACAAAAAAATATAACAACTTTTCTTATACCGATGGCACAAAAATAAAGAGCGTATATGATTCCTTAGCATGAACAATCTTATAAAATAATTGCCGTTAAGAAAACGGCTCCGAAACTCACACTTCAGGGGGATGAAAAGTCAAAATTAACAAAAAAAAATATAACAACTTCCCTCATACCGTCGGCACAAAAATGAAAAGCGTATATAATTCCTTGGCACATACAAAGCTTATGATAAAATTAGCGTTAAGAAAACGGCTCTGGAACTTACACTTCAGGGGGATGAAAAGTTGAAATTAACGAATCAAAAATATAACAACTTTCCTAATACCGTTGGCACAAAAATAAAAAACGTATATGGTTCCTTAGCACATAACAATTTTATAAAAAAATCGGCGTCAGAATAACGGCTTTGGAACTTACACTTCAGGGGAATAAAATGTCAAAATTAGCGAGAAAAAAATCTAGCAACTCTCCTAATACCGTCATCACGAAAATAACAACTGTATACGATTTCTTAAAACATAAGAAACCTATAAAAAAATTGGCGTTGAGAAAACGGCTTTAGAACTTATGCTTCAGGGGGATAAAAAATAAAAATTTACGAAAAAAAAATCTCGCGACTTCCCTAATAACGTTGGCACAAAAATTAAAAGTGTACATAATTTCTTGGCACATACAAAGCTTATGAAAAAATTTGCGTTGAAAAAACGGCTTCGGAACTTACACTTCAGGGGGGGGGAAAAGTCAAAATTTACGAAAAAAAAAAATAACTTTCCTAATACCGTTGGCACAAAAACAGAGAGCGTATACGATTCTTTAGCACATAATAATTTAGTAAAAAAGTTAGCGTTAAAAAAAAGGCTGCAGAACTTACGATTCAGGGGGATAAAAAGTCAAATATTACGAAAAAATAATATAACAACTTTCCTAAAACCGTTGGCGCAAAAATATATAGCGCGTAAATGATTCCATGGCACATAACAATTTTATAAACAAATCGGCGTTAATAAAACAGCTTCAGAACTTACACTTCAAAGGGATGAATAGTAAAAATTAACGAAAAAAAAATATAACAACTTTCCTAATACCGTTAACACAAAAATGAAGAGCGTATATGATTCCTTAGCACGTAACGATCAAATGAAATAATTGGCGTTAAGAAAACGGCTCCGTAACTCACACTTCAGGGGCATGAAAAGCCACAATTAACGAAAAGAAAATATAACTACTTTCTTAATACCGTTGGCACAAAAATAAAAAGCGTATATGATTCCTTCGCACATAACGATTTTATAAAATAATCGGCGTCAAAAAAACGGCTTCGGAACTTACACTTTAGAGGGATGAAAAGTCAAAATTAACAAAAAAAAAAGAACAACTTTCCTAATATCGTTGGCACAAAAATAAGAAGCGTATATAATTCCTTGGCACATACAAAGCTTATAAAAATATTATCGTTAAAAAAACGGCTCCGGAACTTACACATGAAGGCGATGAAATGGCAAAATGAACGAAAAAAAAATATAACATCTTTTATAATATCATTGGCACAAAAATAAAAAGCGTATATAATTCCTTGGGACATAACAATCTTATAAAATAATTGGCGTTGAAAAACGGCTCCGGAACTCACACTTCAGGGGCATGAAAAGTCAAAACTAACGAAAACAAAATATAACTACTTTCCTAATACCGTTGGCACAAGAATAAAAAGCGTATATGATTTCATGGCACATAACAATCTTATAAAATAATCGGCGTCAAAAAAATGGCTTTGAAACTCACACTTTAGGGGGATGAAAAGTCAAAATTAACAAAAAAAAATAGAACAACATTCCTAATATTGTTGGCACAATAATACAAAGCGTATGCAATTTCTTGGCACAAACAAAGCTTATAAAAAAATTGGCGTTAAAAAAACGGCTCCGAAACTTACACTTCAGGGGGATAAAAAGTCAAAATTAACAAAAAAAAAATATAACAACTCTTCTAATACCGTCGGCACAAAAATAAAAAGCGTATATAATCCCTTGGCACATACAAAGCTTATGAAAAAATTAGCGTTAAGAAAACGGCTCCGGAACTTACACTTTAGGGGGATGAAAAACTAAAATGAACGAAACTAAAATATAACAACTTTCCTAATACCGTTGGCACAAAAATAAAAAGCGTATATGGTTTCTTAGCACATAACAATTTTATAAAAAAATCGGCGTCAAAATAACGGCTTCAGAACTTACACTTCAGGGGAATGAAAAGTCAAAATTAACGAAAAAAAAAATTAAAACTTTTCTAATACCGTTGGCACAAAAATAAGAAGAGTATATGATTCCTTGGCACATACGAAGCTTGGAAAAAAATTGGCGTTAAAAAAACGGCTCCAAAACTTACACTCCGCGGAAATGAAAAGTTAAAATTAACGAAACAAAAATATAACAACTTTCCTAATACCGTTGGCACAAAAATAAGCGTATATGATTCCTTGGCACATTACAATTTTATAAAATATTCTGCGTCAAATAAACGGCTACGAAACTTACACTCTAGGGCGATGAAAAGTCAAAATTAACGAAAAAAAAAAGAACAACTTTCCTAATATCGTTGGCACAGAAATCAAAAGCGTATACCATTCCTTGGCTCATACAAAGCTTATAAAAAAATTATCGTTAAAAAAACGGCTCCGGAACTTAGACTTCAAGGGAATGAAATGGCAAACTGAACGAAAAAAAAAATATAACAACTTTTCTAATACCGTTGGCACAAAAATGAAGAGCGTATATGATTTCTTGGCACATAACAATCTTATAAAATAATTGGCGTTAAAAAACGGCTCCGGAACTCACACTTCAGGGGCATGAAAAGTCAAAATTAACGAAAACAAAATATAACTACTTTCCTAATATCGTTGGCACAAAAATGAAAAGCGTATATGATTCCTTAGCACATAACAATTTTATAAAAAAAGCGGCGTCAAAAAAACGGCTTCGGAACTTACACTTCAGGGGGATGAAAAGTCAAAATTAACGAAAATAGAAAATAACAACTTTTCTAATACCGTTGGCACAGAAATAAAATGCGTATATGATTTCTTGGCACACAACAATCTTAAAAAAAAATTAACTTAAAAAAAACGGCTCCGGAACTTACACTTCAGGGGAATAAAATGTCAAAATTAGCGAAAAAAAAATCTAGCAACTCTCCTAATACCGTTTGCACGGAAATAACAACTGTATACGATTTTTTAAAACATAAGAAACCTATAAAAAAATTGGCGTTAAAAAAACGGCTTCCGAACTTATGCTTCAGGGGGATGAAAAATCAAAATTTACGAAAAAAAAATCTCGCGACTTTCCTAATACCGTTGGCACGAAAATAAGTGTACATAATTTCTTGGCACATACAAAGCTTATGAAAAAATTAGCGTTAAGAAAACGGCTCCAGAACTTACACTTCTGGGGGATGAAAAGTCAAAATTACGAAAAAAAAATATTACAACTTTTCTAATACCGTTGGCACAAAAATAGAAAGCGTATACGATTCTTTAGCACATAACAATCTAATAAAAATATTGGCGTTAAAAAAACAGCTGAAAAACTTACGATTCAGGGGTATGAAAAGTCTAAATTAAAAAAAAAAAATAGAACAACTCTCCTAATACCGTTGGCACAAAAATAAACAGCATATATAATTCCTTGGCATATAACAATATTATAAAAAAATCGGCGTTAAAACAACAGCTCCGCAACTTACACTTCAGGGGGATGAAAAGTCAAAATTTACGAAAAAAGAATGTTACAACTTTCCTAATACCGTTGGCACAAAAATAAAGTGCGTATATGATTCCTTGGCACATGACAATCTTATGAAAAAATCGGCGTTAAAAAAACGGCTTCAGAACTTACACTTCAGGGGGATAAAAAGTCAAAATTACGAAAAAAAAATATAACTACTTTCCTAATACCGTTGGCACAAAAATAGAAAGCGTATACGATTCTTTAGCACATAACAATCTAATAAAAAAATTGGCGTTAGAAAAACGGCTGCAGAACTTACGATTCAGGGGGATGAAAAGTCAAAATTCATAAAAAAAAATATATAAACTGTCCTAATACGGTTGGCACAAAAATAAAAAGCGTATATGATTTCTTGGCACATAAAAATCTTATAAAAAAATTGGCGTTAAAAAAACGGCTCCGGAACTCACACTTCAGGGGCATGAAAAGTCAAAATTAACGAAAACAAAATATAACTACTCTCCTAATACCGTTGGAACAAAAATATAAAGCGTATATGATTCCTTAGCACATAACAATTTTATAAAAAAATCGGCGTCAAAAAAACGGCTCCGGAACTTACACTTCAGAGGGATGAAAAGTCAAAGTTAACGAAAAAAAAAAATAACAACTTTCCTAATACCATCGGCACAAAAATAAAATGCCTATATGATTTTTGGCACATAACAATCTTAGAAAAAAATCGGCTATAAAAAAACGGCTCTGGAACTTACACTTCAGGGGGGTGGAAAGTCAAAATTTACGAAAACAAAATATAGCAACTTTCCTAATACTGTTGTCACAACAATAAAAAGCGTATATAATTCCTTGGCACTTACAAAGCTCATAAAAAAATCGGCGATAAAAAAACGGCTCTGGAATGTACACTTCTGGGGGATGAAAAGTAAAAATTAACGGAAAAAAAATCTGACAACTTTCCGAAGACCGTTGGCACGAAAATAGAAAACGTATATGATTTCTGAGAACATGAGAAACCTATAAAAATTTGCTTAAAAAAGAATGGTCCAGAACTCACCCTTCAGGGGGATGAAATGTCAAAATTTTCTTTAATTGTATAAGAGAAAGAATTTTTTGTAGCATTTCTTGGTATACTTATTTCTAAAATACTAAAATATCATCCAGTTTTTTGATCAGTTTAATATTAATTAGAACTTGAAAAAACTAATTTTTTCAATTACTTTTTTAACTGGGTGATGTTATATTTTTCTACGTGTTCTTTGCATACGTGGTTAAGTATATCGAAATAGAGTGTAGAGCAATACACCAAGTCATACGTCCAATACATGCACATACTTAGCTTTATGCGCTTCACCATCTCTACTGAAAACGAAGCGCAGTGGAGAGGGAATTGCGGTCTGCAGGCAAGGCTACGCACACCAGCTCGTGTATACGTACATTGTGTAGGCAGCGTCTTGAATTTATTTCGTGTTTTGATTTTGAATTTTTATCTTTGAATTTCCCTTGAAGCGCCGTGGCGCGCTATTAACCATATTGGATAGTCATTTTCTTTCAATATGTTTAAAATACATTTTAGGTTGAATTTATTAAAATTATTTAATCACAATATTCTCGTATGTTGATAAAAATTATTTTTGTGCCACAACAAATTTTTTTATCATTTTACATTTAAAAGTTTAATTTGGAATTTTTAGAAGAATTTAGTTGTGGTTAAATTATTATGCATTATGTTATGTTACTGAGAATTATTTGTATAAAAATAGAAATTTGGATCTCACAGGTAAAAACTATAGTCTTTTCAATTAATATGCATAATTTAAATGACATTTTATAACTAACAAGTTATTTTTGTTAAATAATATCGTTCATATATTTTCAGAAGTGTATAACATAAAAATATTACAAGATAATTTAATTGTATATAAAATAGATATTAATTTAAGTGACAAATGCATTTTTAAGGTCAATGAGTTATCACTTAACACTTAATTGTTATATTTTTAAATGTTAAAGCTCTTAATATGTAAATCCAAAATGCCATATATTAAAATTTTTATTAACAATTTATAACACTGTTCTGATCAATAATAAAAAATATGAATAATTTGTATATTAAAAAAAAATTTCAATTAAATTAAAATTAATTTTGTATTAGTATTTTATTATTTTCACGTTATTTATTATAATAAATAAAAGATTAATTTTCCAATAAAAGAAGTCATTTTTTCATTTATTGTTTTATTAAAAAATAGCAATTTTATGGCAAGTAAGTGCCTACATATTTATATATGTATATAGATATATATATATATATATATATATATATATATATATATATATATATATATATTAGTTATTTATGTACCTTGTGCGAGCCTCGCGTCATTACAGCTTGAGGCAAAATATGTTGTGGATGGATAGTAGGGCCGCAGTCGCGAGCGCAGCGAGCGACTAAGGCGCCTCTATCCATCCACAAAATATGAGCCGAAAGCTTTAATGACGCGAGGTTCACTCATGGTGCTTAAAAAATTTTTCAGCCTTGTAACCCGTACGAAGACTCTTACTTAGTTAACAGAATAATTAATTTTATTTTGTTGCATATCAATAAAATGCAATTTCGAACCCATACTGACAGTTCGTAAACTACAGATATCGTCTGCTAACGCATGCGCATTTTGTACACACACGCGTACATGTACATGTGTGTCAAAAAGTGACAGACAACATAATGTAAATATAAATATAAATTATGAAATTAAAAAAAATAGTAAATGGATTCATATTTAAAAACAAAATTAATTCTTGAACAATTATTATTTATTAAAAAATATAAATTTCTTGAGTATATTTATTAAATATTTATACAAAATAACATTTTTAACAAAAGTTTTTTTTATAAGATTTGAAGGCTTATTAATAATATTAATACTATTATAATTAATATAAATACTTTCTTATGTTATTTTTATCATACCAATACTATATTTGTTTAACACATTTTTTGTATAATCAATGAATTTTAGTCTCTTATTTAACATGAAAAAACAGTAACTTTTTTAAATATTTTAAATTTAATTTCTTCACACAAAAAACTTTTAAATCATTTATCTAAATCACAAACAAAATTATAAACTAAAAAATTATCACTTTAAAATCACTTATTATTAAATTTTTTAATTTTGCGGGATTATATTAGACTTTGCTTTTTCTATTAGTTTATTTAATTCACGTTTGCATTCTTCATCACTGTCACTATCACTCGTCTTATTTTCATTATTTAATAAATTGTCCATTTTTATTCTTCTTCTCACATATTAAGAACGAATATTACCGACACAACGATACACTATACTGAAAGAAAACAAAAAAAAAGCAGAGCCCCGTGGTCGCTTGAATGTACATACTGAGCGAAGGAGAGAGCGAGACAGAGATAGGGTGGTCACGTGGGAGCAATGGTGCGCGCGCTCTTATCGCTATCTCGTTCTCTCTCCTTCGCTCAACATACATGAGTCTTATTACGCGTTTCGAAAATATAAGTTTCGATGAAGACTCACATGCTAGGCTATATGAAGCGACAAATACATAGCAGTGGCGCTGTTAACTTTTTTTTCTCCTGGCACATATACAGCCTAGGAGGACGTATAGAATGTCTATACAGCCTAGGAGGACGTATAGAAAAATGTTAATACGATCGAGAAGGCGCTTGCGCGTATGGAAACCATTTACACGCTGACGATGCTCCGTAGGTAAGAGTCGCCGTACGGGTTAGTAGGCTGAAAATATATATACGCAATGGTAAAGAATCTGTATTTCGTCGCGCGTTATGTTTTTCTGATGTCATGTGATACGCCGACGAAAACATAGCTCGCTCGATGTATTATAACAAACGAAGCTGCTACATACAGCTATACGCGTACCTGCATGTTTCGTGCGCGCGCTTGTGTTAGTAGCCTGGCCTGTAGGCAGCGCTTCCCTCTCCACTGCGCTTCGCTGTGAGAAGAGATAGTAACGCACACAACGCTACATTTGTGTGTGTATTGGCCGTATGACTGAGTGAATTACTCTGCACTCGATATTTTGATATACTTAACCATGTATGTAAACAACATTTGGGACGTACCGATGAATGCTTATTATGTTTCAGAGTCGATTTTTTTTTTTCTTTTTTTTGGAAAATTTGTTAACTTTTAGTTTATATCAAAGTAAAATATCATGCTAAGTATCATCTTAAAATATTAATTTTTAAAAAAGTTATATTTACAAAAAATTAATAATTTTTTTTTAAATATTTTATCTTTAAAGAAAGAAGGAGTAAAATGGTTAAACTGTTATATGTCAAATAATAATTATCTGAATAACGTAATTTTTTTCTTCAATTACGAGAATAATATTGAACTTATAAAATATATATAATTTAAATTCCTTTGACTCGTAGAACTTGCGAACACGCAGTTGAGCGAGAGGAACGAGCTCTCTCGCTCAACCATAGACTACAGCATCGAGTGAGAAGTAGAGCCGCTCTCACTCGAGCAGCCACGAACTACGGCAGTATAGAGGGGGAACTGCTCTCTCTATATCTGCCGTCCATAGACTACACGTGTGTGTAGCTGCGCGAAGCGAAGAGGGTGCGCATGCGCAGTGCGCACCTTGAGAATTAGTATTGCGCGTGAGGCAATACTAATTGCTCTTCGCACCAGTAGACCTCTCCGCAATAATTCGTTACCTTTTGTCGTAAAATTGTTATTTTCATTTATTAAAACAACTATTTTTGCACAAAGCGGGTGCGTTTTTATTTATCTTTCCTCTAGCGTCCCTATCCCGAATACCGCCGCCTCCGCGGGTGTGCCAACCGATCGTTGGCACACATACTGAGCAGCCGAGCCCGGTGGGAGCTGCACCGGCCGCGGGGCCTTAGGCAAGGCCCCTCACACACACCGAGAATAAAGCAGGACCAGGAGATGGTCCTGCGTTGCTAACGGGCGTAAAGAAATTTGCCCCGTTACAATATACATAATTAAAATCAGTAATTTTAATATAATTTATAAACAGTTACAGAAATAATAACTCATTTTATTTTAAACATTTAATTTCTTCAACTTCTAATTTTTATTGAATTAATAATAAAATTTAATACTATATAATTGTTAAATTAGTATAACATCAAATACCATATAAAATTATTTCTTTTATTCAATCTAAGTTTTAAACATGATTTGTATCTATAAAAATTTGCATCTATAATATTAAAATTGCTGTAATATTAATATTAATATTATTATATATCTGATAATCACACTATAGTCTATCTTGATGGTTAAATTCAATTAATTTTTAAAATTAGAATAAGTTTGAATAAAACATGAAATTTTATTATGTTAAAGAAAAAAAATACATGGTTGACAAAATGTGGCTGAGATCACGTAAATTCCAAGGATGTATATATATATATATATACATGTATAATAACTAATTTTTTTTTATAAATTTTTATTAGGAAGATTATTATGAATTATTATTCATCGAGAATCGGAATATGAAAAATACAAAATTATGTAAACATTTTTATACTACCTATATTGTAAAATTTACAAGTATTATCAAACAATTAATTTAGTCTATTAATTGTTTCTTCTATCATAACATTAAATGGATAAATTATTGATGGTATCTACATTCTGTATGTAATTATAAATAACATATAAAAAAAAAGAAAAGGCATGGCGTTGAAAATCTTCTCTTCTTCTTCTTAAATTCGAATTTAAATTATATATATTTTATAAGTTCAATATTATTCTCGTAATTGAAAAAAAAAATTACGTTATTCAGATAACTATTATTTGACACATAACAGTTTAACCATTTTACTCCTTCTTTTTTTAAAGATAAAATATTTAAAAAAAAAATTATTGAATTTTTATAAATAACTTTTTTAAAAATTAATATTTTAAGATGATACTTAGCATGATATTTTACTTTGATATAAACTAAAAGTTAACAAATTTTCCAAAAAAAAAAAAAAAATCGACTCCGATACATAATAAGCATTCATCGGTACGTCCCAAATGTTGTTTACATACATGGTTAAGTATATCGAAATATCGAGTGCAGAGTAATACACTCAGTCATACGGCCAATACACACACAAATGTAGCGTTGTGTGCGTTACTATCTCTATTCACAGCGAAGCGCAGTGGAGAGGGAAGCGCTGCCTACAGGCCAGGCTACTAACACAAGCGCGCGCACGAAACATGCAGCTACGCGGATAGCTGTATGTAGCAGCTTCGTTTGTTAAAATACATCGAGCGAGCTATGTTTTCGTCGGCGTATCACATGACATCAGAAAAACATAACGCGCGACGAAATACAGATTCTTTACCATTGCGTATATATATATTTTCAGCCTACTAACCCGTACGGCGACTCTTAACTACGGAGCATCGTCAGCGTGTAAATGGTTTCCATACGCGCAAGCGCCTTCTCGATCGTATTAACATTTTTCTATACGTCCTCCTAGGCTGTATACGTCCCAGGAGAAAAAAAAGTTAACAGCGCGACTGCTATGTATTTGTCGCTTCATATAGCCTAGCATGTGAGTCTTCATCGAAACTTATATTTTTGAAACGCGTAATAAGACTTATGTATGTTGAGCGAAGCAGAGAGAACGAGATAGCGATAAGAGCGCGCGCACCATTGCTCCCACGTGACCACCCTATCTCTGTCTCGCTCTCTCCTTCGCTCAGTATGTACATTCAAGCGACCACGGGGCTCTGCTTTTTTTTTGTTTTCTTTCAGTATAGTGTATCGTTGTGTCGGTAATATTCGTTCTTAATATGTGAGAAGAAGAATAAAAATGGACAATTTATTAAATAATGAAAATAAGACGAGTGATAGTGACAGTGATGAAGAATGCAAACGTGAATTAAATAAACTAATAGAAAAAGCAAAGTCTAATATAATCCCGCAAAATTAAAAAATTTAATAATAAGTGATTTTAAAGTGATAATTTTTTAGTTTATAATTTTGTTTGTGATTTAGATAAATGATTTAAAAGTTTTTTGTGTGAAGAAATTAAATTTAAAATATTTAAAAAAGTTACTGTTTTTTCATGTTAAATAAGAGACTAAAATTCATTGATTATACAAAAAATGTGTTAAACAAATATAGTATTGGTATGATAAAAATAACATAAGAAAGTATTTATATTAATTATAATAGTATTAATATTATTAATAAGCCTTCAAATCTTATAAAAAAAACTTTTGTTAAAAATGTTATTTTGTATAAATATTTAATAAATATACTCAAGAAATTTATATTTTTTAATAAATAATAATTGTTCAAGAATTAATTTTGTTTTTAAATATGAATCCATTTACTATTTTTTTTAATTTCATAATTTATATTTATATTTACATTATGTTGTCTGTCACTTTTTGACACACATGTACATGTACGCGTGTGTGTACAAAATGCGCATGCGTTAGCAGACGATATCTGTAGTTTACGAACTGTCAGTATGGGTTCGAAATTGCATTTTATTGATATGCAACAAAATAAAATTAATTATTCTGTTAACTAAGTAAGAGTCTTCGTACGGGTTACAAGGCTGAAAAATTTTTTAAGCACCATGAGTGAACCTCGCGTCATTAAAGCTTTCGGCTCATATTTTGTGGATGGATAGAGGCGCCTTAGTCGCTCGCTGCGCTCGCGACTGCGGCCCTACTATCCATCCACAACATATTTTGCCTCAAGCTGTAATGACGCGAGGCTCGCACAAGGTACATAAATAACTAATATATATATATGTAGGCACTTACTTGCCATAAAATTGCTATTTTTTAATGAAACGATAAATGAAAAAATGCCTTTTTTTATTGGAAAATTAATCTTTTATTTATTATAATAAATAACGTGAAAATAATAAAATACTAATACAAAATTAATTTTAATTTAATTGAAATTTTTTTTAATATACAAATTATTCATATTTTTTATTATTGATCAGAACAGTGTTATAAATTGTTAATAAAAATTTTAATATATGGCATTTTGGATTTAAATATTAAGAGCTTTAACATTTAAAAATATAACAATTAAGTGTTAAGTGATAACTCATTGACATTAAAAATGCATTTGTCACTTAAATTAATATCTATTTTATATACAATTAAATTATCTTGAAATATTTTTATGCTATACACTTCTGAAAATATACAAACGATATTATTTAACAAAAATAACTTGTTAGTTATAAAATGTCATTTAAATTATGCATATTAATTAAAAAGACTATAGTTCATACCTGTGAGATCCAAATGCCTATTTTTACACAAATGATTCTAAGTAAAATAATATAATGCATAATAATTTAACCAAATTAAAATTCTTTTAATAATTTCGTAAGAAACTTTTAAATGAAAAATGATAGAAAAATTTGTTATAGCGTAAAAATAATTTTTATCAACGTAAAAGAATATCTTGATTAATTAATTTTAATAAATTAAACTTGAAATATATTTCGAACATATTAAAAAAAATGACTATTCAATATTCAAACACAAAAATTTATTATTATCAAATTTTTAAAGATAATTGAATTATATATGAAAAAATTTTTTATTTAAGCGACAAATACGTTTTCAGTGTCAAAGAGAAATCAGTGAACATGAAATTGACATATTTTATAATGTTTAAAAAGTTGTTTATATTTTTAATTGAAATAAAATATTATATTAAAACTTTTATTAACCAGTTCTAAAACTGATCTGATCGATAATAAAAAATTTAAATAGTCTTCATAAAAATAAAAATTCTAACAAAATTGAAAATTATTCTGCAATAGTATTTTATTACTTCTCACGTTATTTGTTACAATAAATAAAAATAATAACTTTACAATAAGAAAAAGTCATTTCTTTATTTATTTTGTTTCATTAAAAAATTGCCTACTTATGGCAAGTGAGTGTCTATATATATATATATATATATATATATATATATATATATATATATATATATATATATATATATATATATATATATACAAACATAGATATATATGTATACACGCAAGGGCAAAGTATCCGCATTTCGGCGCGCGTTCTTATGTATTTCCGATGTCATCTAATACGCTGACGAAAAACTAGCACGCACGATGCATTCAAGCAAGCGAAGCTGTCCGCTGCGCACGCGTATGGTTCATAGCGCGCCACGGCGCTTGGAAGTGAAATTCAAAGATAGAAGTTCGAATGTGGCGATACTCGAAAAAAATTGGCGACGCTGCCTATACAATGTACGTATACGCGTGCCTGTATGTTCGTGCGTGCGCTTGTGTGCGTAGCCTGGCCTGCAGTCCGCGATTCCCTCTCCACTGCGCTTCGCTGTCAGTAAAGATGGTAGCGCGCGCAAATTTATGTTTGTGTGTGTATTGGCTGTATGACTAAGTGTATTGCTCTTAACTCCATTTCGTTATACTTAACCACGTATGTAAACAACACGTAGAAAAGTATAAAATCACACTGTGAAAAGAGTAATTATAAAAGTAATTTAATTTTTTTAAATACTAATTATTATTGAATTAATAAAAAAATTCAATGATATTAAAATATTTTAGAAATTAGTATAACATTAAATGCTATGAAAAATTACGTCTCTTATCTAAGTAAAGATTTAAATATAATTTTGATTTACAAAAAACTATTAAAATTAGCAAATAATAATAGTCCTATTATTATATTAAAGTTTCAAATACAAGTTTGGTGCACGTTTTATAAATTTTAAATTCTGCAATTATTTATTTTGAATAAAATAATATTTCCAGAAAAAGTACCATCAAAATACAAACATTAATTAATTATTATTTCTGCGCAATAACTTCATACTCATGTATTATAAATAAAATATGATTTAATAAAAACGCTTAATTAAAAAGAATATTATAATAAGTAAATCAATAAAAAACAGATTAGTCTTATTTTAAATTATAAAGTATTATATACTATAAGTTAAAACGAGTTTAAAGACAAGCTAGAATCTTTTCAAAAATTTAAATTATAACAACAGTTTTTTTTCAGAAACTTAAAGTTTATTTTACATATTGACGAATACAAGCACTTTCTTTTAATATTTGGATTTTGAAGAAGATTACAATAAGGATCGTCAATAACAACATTTAATAAAAAAAGTTATTAAACAGTTAGTAAATACGTTCTAACGAAAAAAAAATTCATGAAAAATAATATACCTGAGCAGCATTAGGATCCGAAAAAGAAATTTACAATTAATTAATTCTCCTGAAGGGTAAGATCCGGTCCGTTCGGTCGATGCCAAATTATATACCAAGAAATCGAATACACTTCTTATTTTTCTGCCAACGGTAAAAGAAGAGTTGTCAGATTTTTTTTTGAGAATGTTGTCTTTTCAACACACTCAAGCGTAAGTTCCAGAGCACTAATTTCAACACCAATTTGTTTATGGATTTCTAACGTTACAAGATATCGTATACACTTTTTATTTTTTCACCAACAGTATTAGAGAAATTGTATGATTTTTTCGTGAATTTTGACTTTTCATCAAACTAAAGTGAAAGTTTCGAAGCCGTTTTTTTAACGCCAATTTTTATAAAAGCTTTGTATGTACCAAGAAATTATAAACGCTTTTTATTTTTGTGCCAACGGTATTAGAAAAGTTGTTATATTCTTTTTTCGTAAATTTTGACTTTTCATCCCCCTGAAGTAAAAGTTCCGGAACCGTTTTTTTAACGCCGATTTTTTCATAAGATTGCTATGAGCCAAGAAATCATATACGCTTTTTATTTTGGTGCCGACGGTATTAGGAAAGTTGTTATATTTTTTTTTCGTTAATTTTAACTTTTTGTCCCCCTAAAGTGTATGTTCTGGAACCCGTTTTTTAACGCCAATTTTTTCATGAGCTTCGTATGTGCCAAGGAATTATATACGCTTCCTATTTTTGTGTCAACGGTATTAGAAAAGTTGTTATATTTTTTTTTCGTTAATTTTGATTTTTCATCCCCCTGAAGTGTAAGTTCCGTAGCCGTTTTTTTAACGCCGCTTTTTTTATAAGATTGTTATGTGCCAAGAAATCATATACGCATTTTATTTTTGTGACAACGGTATTAGGAAAGTTGTTATATTTCTTTTTAGTTAATTTTGACTTTTCATCGCCCTGAAGTGTAAGTTCTGGGGCCGTTTTTTCAACGCCAATTTTTTTATAAGCTTTGTATGTGCCAAGAAAGTATATACGCTTATAATTTTTGTGCCAACGGTATTAGGAAAGTTGTTATAATTCATTTTCATTGATTTTGACTTTTCATCCCCCTAAAGTGTAAGTTCCGGAGACGTTTTTTTAACGCCAATCTTTTTGTAAGCTTTGTAAGTGCCAAGGTATTATATACGCTTCTAATTTTTGTGCCAACGGTATAAGGAAAGTTGTTATATTTCGTTTTCATTAATTTTGACTTTTCATCTCCCTAAAGTGTAAGTTCCAGAGCCGTTTTTTTAACGCCGCTTTTTTTATGAGATTGTTATGTGCCAAGAAATCATATACGCATTTTATTTTTGTGACAACAGTATTAAGAAAGTTGTTATATTTCTTTTTAGTTAGTATTGACTTTTTATCGCCCTGAAGTAAAAGTTCCGGGGCCGTTTTTTTAACGCCAACTTTTTTTTAAGCTTTGTATGTGCCAAGGAAGCATATACGCTTATAATTTTTGTGCCAACGGTATTAGGAAAGTTGTTATATTTCTTTTTCATTGATTTAGACTTTTCCTCCCCCTGAAGTGTAAATTCCGGAGCCGTTTTTTAACGCCAATCTTTTTGTGAGCTTTGTATGTGCCAAGGAATTATATACGCTTCTTATTTTTGTGCCAACGGTATTAGAAAAATTGTTATATTTCGTTTTCATTAAATTTGACTTTTCATCCCCCTAAAGTGTAAGTTCCAGAGCCGTTTTTTTAACGCCGATTTTTTCATAAGATTGCTATGAGCCAAGAAATCATATACGCTTCTTATTTTGGTGCCGACGGTATTAGAAAAGTTGTTATATTTTTTTTTCGTTAAATTTAACTTTTTATCCCCCTTAAGTGTATGTTCCGGAGCCCTTTTTTTAACGCCAATTTTTTTATGAGCTTCGTATGTGCCAAGGAATTATATACGCTTCCTATTTTTGTGTCAACGGTATTAGAAAAGCTGTTATATTTTTTTTTCGTTAATTTTGATTTTTCATCCCCCTGAAGTGTAAGTTCCGTAGCCGTTTTTTTAACGCCGCTTTTTTTATAAGATTGTTATGTGCCAAGAAATCATATACGCATTTTATTTTTGTGACAACGGTATTAGGAAAGTTGTTATATTTCTTTTTAGTTAATTTTGACTTTTCATCGCCCAGAAGTGTAAGTTCCGGGGCCGTTTTTTTAACGCCAATTTTTTTATAAGCTTTGTATGTGCCAAAAAAAATTATACGCTTATAATTTTTGTGCCAACAATATTAGGAAAGTTGTTATATTTTTTTTTCGTTAATTTTGATTTTTCATCCCCCTGAAGTGTAAGTTCCGTAGCCGTTTTTTTAACGCCGCTTTTTTTATAAGATTGTTATGTGCCAAGAAATCATATACGCATTTTATTTTTGTGACAACAGTATTAGGAAAGTTGTTATATTTCTTTTTAGTTAATTTTGACTTTTTATCGCCCTGAAGTGTAAGTTCTGGGGCCGTTTTTTCAACGCCAATTTTTTTATAAGCTTTGTATGTGCCAAGAAAGTATATACGCTTATAATTTTTGTGCCAACGGTATTAGGAAAGTTGTTATAATTCTTTTTCATTGATTTTGACTTTTCATCCCCCTAAAGTGTAAGTTCCGGAGACGTTTTTTTAACGCCAATCTTTTTGTAAGCTTTGTATGCGCCAAGGTATTATATACGCTTCTAATTTTTGTGCCAACGGTATAAGGAAAGTTGTTATATTTCGTTTTCATTAATTTTGACTTTTCATCCCCCTAAAGTGTAAGTTCCAGAGCCGTTTTTTTAACGCCGCTTTTTTTATGAGATTGTTATGTGCCAAGAAATCATATACGCATTTTATTTTTGTGACAACGGTATTAGGAAAGTTGTTATATTTCTTTTTAGTTAATTTTGACTTTTCATCGCCCTGAAGTGTAAGTTCTGGGGCCGTTTTTTCAACGCCAATTTTTTTATAAGCTTTGTATGTGCCAAGAAAGTATATACGCTTATAATTTTTGTGCCAACGGTATTAGGAAAGTTGTTATAATTCTTCTTCATTGATTTTGACTTTTCATCCCCCTAAAGTGTAAGTTCTGGGGCCGTTTTTTCAACGCCAATTTTTTTATAAGCTTTGTATGTGCCAAGAAAGTATATACGCTTATAATTTTTGTGCCAACGGTATGAGGAAAGTTGTTATAATTCTTTTTCATTAATTTTGACTTTTCAACCCCTAAAGTGTAAGTTCCAGAGCCGTTTTTTTAACGCCGCTTTTTTTATGAGATTGTTATGTGCCAAGAAATCATATACGCATTTTATTTTTGTGACAACAGTATTAAGAAAGTTGTTATATTTCTTTTTAGTTAGTATTGACTTTTTATCGCCCTGAAGTAAAAGTTCCAGGGCCGTTTTTTTAACGCCAACTTTTTTATAAGCTTTGTATGTGCCAAGGAAGCATATACGCTTATAATTTTTGTGCCAACGGTATTAGGAAAGTTGTTATATTTCTTTTTCATTGATTTAGACTTTTCATCCCCCTGAAGTGTAAATTCCGGAGCCGTTTTTTTAACGCCAATCTTTTTGTGAGCTTTGTATGTGCCAAGGAATTATATACGCTTCTTATTTTTGTGCCAACGGTATTAGAAAAATTGTTATATTTCGTTTTCATTAATTTTGACTTTTCATCCCCCTAAAGTGTAAGTTCCAGAGCCGTTTTTTTAACGCCGATTTTTTTATAAGATTGCTATGAGCCAAGAAATCATATACGCTTCTTATTTTGGTGCCGACGGTATTAGAAAAGTTGTTATATTTTTTTTTCGTTAAATTTAACTTTTTATCCCCCTTAAGTGTATGTTCCGGAGCCCTTTTTTTAACGCCAATTTTTTTATGAGCTTCGTATGTGCCAAGGAATTATATACGCTTCCTATTTTTGTGTCAACGGTATTAAAAAAGTTGTTATATTTTTTTTTCGTTAATTTTGATTTTTCATCCCCCTGAAGTGTAAGTTCCGTAGCCGTTTTTTTAACGCCGCTTTTTTTATAAGATTGTTATGTGCCAAGAAATCATATACGCATTTTATTTTTGTGACAACGGTATTAGGAAAGTTGTTATATTTCTTTTTAGTTAATTTTGACTTTTCATCGCCCAGAAGTGTAAGTTCCGGGGCCGTTTTTTTAACGCCAATTTTTTTATAAGCTTTGTATATGCCAAGAAAGTATATACGCTTATAATTTTTGTGCCAACAATATTAGGAAAGTTGTTATATTTTTTTTTCGTTAATTTTGATTTTTCATCCCCCTGAAGTGTAAGTTCCGTAGCCGTTTTTTTAACGCCGCTTTTTTTATAAGATTGTTATGTGCCAAGAAATCATATACGCATTTTATTCTTGTGACAACGGTATTAGGAAAGTTGTTATATTTCTTTTTAGTTAATTTTGACTTTTCATCGCCCTGAAGTGTAAGTTCTGGGGCCGTTTTTTCAACGCCAATTTTTTTATAAGCTTTGTATGTGCCAAGAAAGTATATACGCTTATAATTTTTGTGCCAACGGTATTAGGAAAGTTGTTATAATTCTTTTTCATTGATTTTAACTTTTCATCCCCCTAAAGTGTAAGTTCCGGAGACGTTTTTTTAACGCCAATCTTTTTGTAAGCTTTGTATGCGCCAAGGTATTATATACGCTTCTAATTTTTGTGCCAACGGTATAAGGAAAGTTGTTATATTTCGTTTTCATTAATTTTGACTTTTCATGCCCCTAAAGTGTAAGTTCCAGAGCCGTTTTTTTAACGCCGCTTTTTTTATGAGATTGTTATGTGCCAAGAAATCATATACGCATTTTATTTTTGTGACAACAGTATTAAGAAAGTTGTTATATTTCTTTTTAGTTAGTATTGACTTTTAATCGCCCTAAAGTAAAAGTTCCGGGGCCGTTTTTTTAACGCCAACTTTTTTATAAGCTTTGCATGTGCCAAGGAAGCATATACGCTTATAATTTTTGTGCCAACGGTATTAGGAAAGTTGTTATATTTCTTTTTCATTGATTTAGACTTTTCATCCCCCTGAAGTGTAAATTCCGGAGCCGTTTTTTTAACGCCAATCTTTTTGTGAGCTTTGTATGTGCCAAGGAATTATATACGCTTCTTATTTTTGTGCCAACGGTATTAGAAAAATTGTTATATTTCGTTTTCATTAATTTTGACTTTTCATCCCCCTAAAGTGTAAGTTCCAGAGCCGTTTTTTTAACGCCGATTTTTTCATAAGATTGCTATGAGCCAAGAAATCATATACGCTTCTTATTTTGGTGCCGACGGTATTAGAAAAGTTGTTATATTTTTTTTTCGTTAATTTTAACTTTTTATCCCCCTTAAGTGTATGTTCCGGAGCCCTTTTTTTAACGCCAATTTTTTTATGAGCTTCGTATGTGCCAAGGAATTATATACGCTTTCTATTTTTGTGCCAACGGTATTAAAAAAGTTGTTATACTTTTTTTTTCCTTAATTTTGATTTTGCATCCCCCTGAAGTGTAAGTTCCGGAGCCGTTTTTTTAACGCCTCTTTTTTTATAAGATTGTTATGTGCCAAGGAATCGTATACGCATTTTATTTTTGTGACAACGGTATTAGGAAAGTTGTTATATTTCTTTTTAATTAATTTTGACTTTTCATCGCCCTGTGTAAGTTCCGGGGCCGTTTTTTTAAAGCCAATTTTTTTATAAGCTTTGTATGTGCCAAGGATGTATATATGCTTATAATCTTTGTGCCAACAGTATTAAAAAAGTTGTTATATTTCTTTTCGTTAATTTTGATTTTCACCCCCCTGAAGTGTAAGTTCCGGAGCCGTTTTTTTAACGCCGCTTTTTTTATAAGATTGTTATGTGCCAAGGAATAAGATACGCTTCTAATTTTTGTGCCAATGGTATTAGGAAAGTTGTTATATTTTTTCTTTATCAATGTTGACTTTTCATCCCCCTAAAGTGTAAGTTCCGGAGCCGTTTTTTTAACGCTAATTATTTTATAAGCTTTGCATGTGCCAAGGATGTATATATGCTTATAATTTTTGTGCCAACAGTATTAAAAAAGTTGTTATATTTATTTTTCGTTAATTTTGATTTTCACCTCCCTGAAGTGTAAGTTCCGGAGCCGTTTTTTTAACGCCGCTTTTTTTATAAGATTTTTATGTGCCAAGGAATTATATACGCTTCCTATTTTTGTGTCAACGGTATTAGAAAAGCTGTTATATTTTTTTTTCGTTAATTTTGATTTTTCATCCCCCTGAAGTGTAAGTTCCGTAGCCGTTTTTTTAACGCCGCTTTTTTTATAAGATTGTTATGTGCCAAGAAATCATATACGCATTTTATTTTTGTGACAACGGTATTAGGAAAGTTGTTATATTTCTTTTTAGTTAATTTTGACTTTTCATCGCCCAGAAGTGTAAGTTCCGGGGCCGTTTTTTTAACGCCAATTTTTTTATAAGCTTTGTATGTGCCAAAAAAGTATATACGCTCATAATTTTTGTGCCAACAATATTAGGAAAGTTGTTATATTTTTTTTTCGTTAATTTTGATTTTTCATCCCCCTGAAGTGTAAGTTCCGTAGCCGTTTTTTTAACGCCGCTTTTTTTATAAGATTGTTATGTGCCAAGAAATCATATACGCATTTTATTTTTGTGACAACAGTATTAGGAAAGTTGTTATATTTCTTTTTAGTTAATTTTGACTTTTTATCGCCCTGAAGTGTAAGTTCTGGGGCCGTTTTTTCAACGCCAATTTTTTTATAAGCTTTGTATGTGCCAAGAAAGTATATACGCTTATAATTTTTGTGCCAACGGTATTAGAAAAGTTGTTATAATTCTTTTTCATTGATTTTGACTTTTCATCCCCCTAAAGTGTAAGTTCCGGAGACGTTTTTTTAACGCCAATCTTTTTGTAAGCTTTGTATGCGCCAAGGTATTATATACGCTTCTAATTTTTGTGCCAACGGTATAAGGAAAGTTGTTATATTTCGTTTTCATTAATTTTGACTTTTCATCCCCCTAAAGTGTAAGTTCCAGAGCCGTTTTTTTAACGCCGCTTTTTTTATGAGATTGTTATGTGCCAAGAAATCATATACGCATTTTATTTTTGTGACAACGGTATTAGGAAAGTTGTTATATTTCTTTTTAGTTAATTTTGACTTTTCATCGCCCTGAAGTGTAAGTTCTGGGGCCGTTTTTTCAACGCCAATTTTTTTATAAGCTTTGTATGTGCCAAGAAAGTATATACGCTTATAATTTTTGTGCCAACGGTATTAGGAAAGTTGTTATAATTCTTCTTCATTGATTTTGACTTTTCATCCCCCTAAAGTGTAAGTTCTGGGGCCGTTTTTTCAACGCCAATTTTTTTATAAGCTTTGTATGTGCCAAGCAAGTATATACGCTTATAATTTTTGTGCCAACGGTATTAGGAAAGTTGTTATAATTCTTTTTCATTAATTTTGACTTTTCAACCCCTAAAGTGTAAGTTCCAGAGCCGTTTTTTTAACGCCGCTTTTTTTATGAGATTGTTATGTGCCAAGAAATCATATACGCATTTTATTTTTGTGACAACAGTATTAAGAAAGTTGTTATATTTCTTTTTAGTTAGTATTGACTTTTTATCGCCCTGAAGTAAAAGTTTCAGGGCCGTTTTTTTAACGCCAACTTTTTTATAAGCTTTGTATGTGCCAAGGAAGCATATACGCTTATAATTTTTGTGCCAACGGTATTAGGAAAGTTGTTATATTTCTTTTTCATTGATTTAGACTTTTCATCCCCCTGAAGTGTAAATTCCGGAGCCGTTTTTTTAACGCCAATCTTTTTGTGAGCTTTGTATGTGCCAAGGAATTATATACGCTTCTTATTTTTGTGCCAACGGTATTAGAAAAATTGTTATATTTCGTTTTCATTAATTTTGACTTTTCATCCCCCTAAAGTGTAAGTTCCAGAGCCGTTTTTTTAACGCCGATTTTTTTATAAGATTGCTATGAGCCAAGAAATCATATACGCTTCTTATTTTGGTGCCGACGGTATTAGAAAAGTTGTTATATTTTTTTTTCGTTAAATTTAACTTTTTATCCCCCTTAAGTGTATGTTCCGGAGCCCTTTTTTTAACGCCAATTTTTTTATGAGCTTCGTATGTGCCAAGGAATTATATACGCTTCCTATTTTTGTGTCAACGGTATTAAAAAAGTTGTTATATTTTTTTTTCGTTAATTTTGATTTTTCATCCCCCTGAAGTGTAAGTTCCGTAGCCGTTTTTTTAACGCCGCTTTTTTTATAAGATTGTTATGTGCCAAGAAATCATATACGCATTTTATTTTTGTGACAACGGTATTAGGAAAGTTGTTATATTTCTTTTTAGTTAATTTTGACTTTTCATCGCCCAGAAGTGTAAGTTCCGGGGCCGTTTTTTTAACGCCAATTTTTTTATAAGCTTTGTATATGCCAAGAAAGTATATACGCTTATAATTTTTGTGCCAACAATATTAGGAAAGTTGTTATATTTTTTTTTCGTTAATTTTGTTTTTTCATCCCCCTGAAGTGTAAGTTCCGTAGCCGTTTTTTTAACGCCGCTTTTTTTATAAGATTGTTATGTGCCAAGAAATCATATACGCATTTTATTCTTGTGACAACGGTATTAGGAAAGTTGTTATATTTCTTTTTAGTTAATTTTGACTTTTCATCGCCCTGAAGTGTAAGTTCTAGGGCCGTTTTTTCAACGCCAATTTTTTTATAAGCTTTGTATGTGCCAAGAAAGTATATACGCTTATAATTTTTGTGCCAACGGTATTAGGAAAGTTGTTATAATTCTTTTTCATTGATTTTAACTTTTCATCCCCCTAAAGTGTAAGTTCCGGAGACGTTTTTTTAACGCCAATCTTTTTGTAAGCTTTGTATGCGCCAAGGTATTATATACGCTTCTAATTTTTGTGCCAACGGTATAAGGAAAGTTGTTATATTTCGTTTTCATTAATTTTGACTTTTCATGCCCCTAAAGTGTAAGTTCCAGAGCCGTTTTTTTAACGCCGCTTTTTTTATGAGATTGTTATGTGCCAAGAAATCATATACGCATTTTATTTTTGTGACAACAGTATTAAGAAAGTTGTTATATTTCTTTTCAGTTAGTATTGACTTTTAATCGCCCTAAAGTAAAAGTTCCGGGGCCGTTTTTTTAACGCCAACTTTTTTATAAGCTTTGCATGTGCCAAGGAAGCATATACGCTTATAATTTTTGTGCCAACGGTATTAGGAAAGTTGTTATATTCCTTTTTCATTGATTTAGACTTTTCATCCCCCTGAAGTGTAAATTCCGGAGCCGTTTTTTTAACGCCAATCTTTTTGTGAGCTTTGTATGTGCCAAGGAATTATATACGCTTCTTATTTTTGTGCCAACGGTATTAGAAAAATTGTTATATTTCGTTTTCATTAATTTTGACTTTTCATCCCCCTAAAGTGTAAGTTCCAGAGCCGTTTTTTTAACGCCGATTTTTTCATAAGATTGCTATGAGCCAAGAAATCATATACGCTTCTTATTTTGGTGCCGACGGTATTAGAAAAGTTGTTATATTTTTTTTTCGTTAATTTTAACTTTTTATCCCCCTTAAGTGTATGTTCCGGAGCCCTTTTTTTAACGCCAATTTTTTTATGAGCTTTGTATGTGCCAAGGAATTATATACGCTTTCTATTTTTGTGCCAACGGTATTAAAAAAGTTGTTATACTTTTTTTTTCCTTAATTTTGATTTTGCATCCCCCTGAAGTGTAAGTTCCGGAGCCGTTTTTTTAACGCCTCTTTTTTTATAAGATTGTTATGTGCCAAGGAATCGTATACGCATTTTATTTTTGTGACAACGGTATTAGGAAAGTTGTTATATTTCTTTTTAATTAATTTTGACTTTTCATCGCCCTGTGTAAGTTCCGGGGCCGTTTTTTTAAAGCCAATTTTTTTTAAGCTTTGTATGTGCCAAGGATGTATATATGCTTATAATCTTTGTGCCAACAGTATTAAAAAAGTTGTTATATTTCTTTTCGTTAATTTTGATTTTCACCCCCCTGAAGTGTAAGTTCCGGAGCCGTTTTTTTAACGCCGCTTTTTTTATAAGATTTTTATGTGTCAAGGAATTACATACGCTTCTTATTTTCGTGACCTCGGTATTAGGAAAGTTGTTATATTTTTTTTTTATTAATTTTGACTTTTCATCGCCCTGAAGTGTAAGTTCCGTAGCCGTTTTTTTAACGCCGCTTTTTTTATAAGATTGTTATGTGCCAAGGAATGAGATACGCTTCTAATTTTTGTGCCAATGGTATTAGGAAAGTTGTTATATTTTTTCTTTATCAATGTTGACTTTTCATCCTCCTAAAGTGTAAGTTCCGGAGCCGTTTTTTTAACGCCAATTATTTTATAAGCTTTGCATGTGCCAAGGATGTATATATGCTTATAATTTTTGTGCCAACAGTATTAAAAAAGTTGTTATATTTATTTTTCGTTAATTTTGATTTTCACCCCCCTGAAGTGTAAGTTCCGGAGCCGTTTCTTTAACGCCGCTTTTTTTATAAGATTTTTATGTGTCAAGGAATTACATACGCTTCTTATTTTCGTGACCTCGGTATTAGGAAAGTTGTTATATTTTTTTTTTATTAATTTTGACTTTATATCTTTCTGAAGTGTAAATTCCGGAGCCGTTTTTTTGACACTGATTTTTTTATAAGATTTTTATGTGCTAAGGAATGATATACGCTTTTTATTTTTGTGCCAACGGGCTTGGGAAGGTTGTTATATTTATTTATCGTTAATTTTGACTTATCATCGCCCTGGAGTGTAAGTTCTGGAGCCTTTTTTTTAACGCCTATTTTTTGATAAGATTGTTATGTGCCGAATAATCATACACGCTTTTTATTTTTGTGCCAACAGTATTAGAAAAGTCGTTAGATTTTTTTCTCGTTAATTTTGGCTTTTCAACTCCCTAAAGTGTAAGTTTCGGAGCCGTTTATTTAACGCCAATCTTTTTGTGAGCTTTGTATGTGCCAAGGAATTATATACGCTTCTTATTTTTGTGCCAACGGTATTAGAAAAATTGTTATATTTCGTTTTCATTAATTTTGACTTTTCATCCCCCTAAAGTGTAAGTTCCAGAGCCGTTTTTTTAACGCCGATTTTTTTATAAGATTGCTATGAGCCAAGAAATCATATACGCTTCTTATTTTGGTGCCGACGGTATTAGAAAAGTTGTTATATTTTTTTTTCGTTAAATTTAACTTTTTATCCCCCTTAAGTGTATGTTCCGGAGCCCTTTTTTTAACGCCAATTTTTTTATGAGCTTCGTATGTGCCAAGGAATTATATACGCTTCCTATTTTTGTGTCAACGGTATTAAAAAAGTTGTTATATTTTTTTTTCGTTAATTTTGATTTTTCATCCCCCTGAAGTGTAAGTTCCGTAGCCGTTTTTTTAACGCCGCTTTTTTTATAAGATTGTTATGTGCCAAGAAATCATATACGCATTTTATTTTTGTGACAACGGTATTAGGAAAGTTGTTATATTTCTTTTTAGTTAATTTTGACTTTTCATCGCCCAGAAGTGTAAGTTCCGGGGCCGTTTTTTTAACGCCAATTTTTTTATAAGCTTTGTATATGCCAAGAAAGTATATACGCTTATAATTTTTGTGCCAACAATATTAGGAAAGTTGTTATATTTTTTTTTCGTTAATTTTGATTTTTCATCCCCCTGAAGTGTAAGTTCCGTAGCCGTTTTTTTAACGCCGCTTTTTTTATAAGATTGTTATGTGCCAAGAAATCATATACGCATTTTATTCTTGTGACAACGGTATTAGGAAAGTTGTTATATTTCTTTTTAGTTAATTTTGACTTTTCATCGCCCTGAAGTGTAAGTTCTGGGGCCGTTTTTTCAACGCCAATTTTTTTATAAGCTTTGTATGTGCCAAGAAAGTATATACGCTTATAATTTTTGTGCCAACGGTATTAGGAAAGTTGTTATAATTCTTTTTCATTGATTTTAACTTTTCATCCCCCTAAAGTGTAAGTTCCGGAGACGTTTTTTTAACGCCAATCTTTTTGTAAGCTTTGTATGCGCCAAGGTATTATATACGCTTCTAATTTTTGTGCCAACGGTATAAGGAAAGTTGTTATATTTCGTTTTCATTAATTTTGACTTTTCATCTCCCTAAAGTGTAAGTTCCAGAGCCGTTTTTTTAACGCCGCTTTTTTTATGAGATTGTTATGTGCCAAGAAATCATATACGCATTTTATTTTTGTGACAACAGTATTAAGAAAGTTGTTATATTTCTTTTTAGTTAGTATTGACTTTTAATCGCCCTAAAGTAAAAGTTCCGGGGCCGTTTTTTTAACGCCAACTTTTTTATAAGCTTTGCATGTGCCAAGGAAGCATATACGCTTATAATTTTTGTGCCAACGGTATTAGGAAAGTTGTTATATTTCTTTTTCATTGATTTAGACTTTTCATCCCCCTGAAGTGTAAATTCCGGAGCCGTTTTTTTAACGCCAATCTTTTTGTGAGCTTTGTATGTGCCAAGGAATTATATACGCTTCTTATTTTTGTGCCAACGGTATTAGAAAAATTGTTATATTTCGTTTTCATTAATTTTGACTTTTCATCCCCCTAAAGTGTAAGTTCCAGAGCCGTTTTTTTAACGCCGATTGTTTCATAAGATTGCTATGAGCCAAGAAATCATATACGCTTCTTATTTTGGTGCCGACGGTATTAGAAAAGTTGTTATATTTTTTTTTCGTTAATTTTAACTTTTTATCCCCCTTAAGTGTATGTTCCGGAGCCCTTTTTTTAACGCCAATTTTTTTATGAGCTTCGTATGTGCCAAGCAATTATATACGCTTTCTATTTTTGTGCCAACGGTATTAAAAAAGTTGTTATACTTTTTTTTTCCTTAATTTTGATTTTGCATCCCCCTGAAGTGTAAGTTCCGGAGCCGTTTTTTTAACGCCTCTTTTTTTATAAGATTGTTATGTGCCAAGGAATCGTATACGCATTTTATTTTTGTGACAACGGTATTAGGAAAGTTGTTATATTTCTTTTTAATTAATTTTGACTTTTCATCGCCCTGTGTAAGTTCCGGGGCCGTTTTTTTAAAGCCAATTTTTTTATAAGCTTTGTATGTGCCAAGGATGTATATATGCTTATAATCTTTGTGCCAACAGTATTAAAAAAGTTGTTATATTTCTTTTCGTTAATTTTGATTTTCACCCCCCTGAAGTGTAAGTTCCGGAGCCGTTTTTTTAACGCCGCTTTTTTTATAAGATTGTTATGTGCCAAGGATTAAGATACGCTTCTAATTTTTGTGCCAATGGTATTAGGAAAGTTGTTATATTTTTTCTTTATCAATGTTGACTTTTCATCCCCCTAAAGTGTAAGTTCCGGAGCCGTTTTTTTAACGCCATTTATTTTATAAGCTTTGCATGTGCCAAGGATGTATATATGCTTATAATTTTTGTGCCAACAGTATTAAAAAAGTTGTTATATTTATTTTTCGTTAATTTTGATTTTCACCCCCCTGAAGTGTAAGTTCCGGAGCCGTTTTTTTAACGCCGCTTTTTTTATAAGATTTTTATGTGTCAAGGAATTACATACGCTTCTTATTTTCGTGACCTCGGTATTAGGAAAGTTGTTATATTTTTTTTTTATTAATTTTGACTTTATATCTTTCTGAAGTGTAAATTCCGGAGCCGTTTTTTTGACACTGATTTTTTTATAAGATTTTTATGTGCTAAGGAATGATATACGCTTTTTATTTTTGTGCCAACGGGCTTGGGAAGGTTGTTATATTTATTTATCGTTAATTTTGACTTATCATCGCCCTGGAGTGTAAGTTCTGGAGCCTTTTTTTTAACGCCTATTTTTTGATAAGATTGTTATGTGCCGAATAATCATACACGCTTTTTATTTTTGTGCCAACAGTATTAGAAAAGTCGTTAGATTTTTTTCTCGTTAATTTTGGCTTTTCAACTCCCTAAAGTGTAAGTTTCGGAGCCGTTTATTTAACGCCAATTATTTTATAAGCTTTGTATGTGTCAAGCAATTATATACGCTTCTAATTTTTGTGCCAACAGTATCAGAAAAGTTGTTATATTTTTTTTTCGTTAATTTTGGCTTTTCATCTCCCTGAAGTGTAAGTTATGGAGTTGTTTTTTTAACGCTTATTATTTTATGAGATTGTTATGTGCCAAAAAATCATAGGCGCTTTTTATTTTTGTGCCAACAGTATTAGAAAAGTTGTGATATTTTTTATTGTAAATTTTGACTTTTTATTCATCTGAAGTGTAAGTTCCGGAGCCGTTTGTTTATTGCTAATATTTTTATCAGATTTGTACGTGCCAAGAAATTATATACGTTTTTTATCTTTGTTCCAACGGTATAAGGAAAGTTGTTATATTTTCTTTTAAATTTTAACTTTTTACCTCCCTGAATCGTAAGTTTCGCAGCCGTTATTCTAACGCCAATTTTTTTATAAGATCGTTATGTGCCAAAGAACTATATATGCCCTTTGTTTTTCTGCCAACAATATTGGGAAAGTTGTATTTTTTTTCTGTAAATTGTAACTTCTCATCCCCCTGAAATTCAAGTTCCGGAGCCGTTTATTTAACGCTAATTTTTCTATAAGCTTTGTATGTGCCAAGAAATTATATACGCTTTGTATTTTTGTGCCAACGGTATTAGGAAAGGTGTTATATTTTTCTTTCGTTAATTTTGACTTTTTATCCTCCTAAAGTTTAAGTTCCGGAGACGTTTTTTCAACGTAAATTTTTCTATAAGCTTCGTTTGTGCCAAGAAATTATATTCGCTTTTTATTTTTGGGCTAACGGTATTAAGAAAGATGTTATATTTTTTTTTTGTAAATTTTGACGTTTTATGCCCTTGAAGCGTAAGTTATGAAGCCGTTTTTTTAACACCGATTTTTTAATAAGATTGTTATGTGCCAAGGAATCATATACGCTAATAACTTTTTGTGCCAACGGTAATACAAAGGTTGTTATATTTTTTTTTCGTTAATTTTGACTTTTCAACCCCCTGAAATTCAAGTTCCGGAGCCGTGTATTCAACGCCGATTTTTTTATAAGATCTTTATGTGCCAAGGAATCATATTCGCATTTTATTTTTGTCACAACAATATTAGAAAAGTTGTTATATTTTTTTTTTGTTAATTTTGATTTTTTATCCTCCTGAAGTGTAAGTTCCGGAGCCGTTTTTTTAACGCCAATTTGTTTATAAGATTGTCATGTGCCGAGAAATCATACACGCTTTTTATTTTTGTGCTAACGGTATTAGAAAAATTGTTATATTTTTTTCTCGTAAATTTTTACTTTTCATCCCCCTAAAGTGTAAGTTTCGGAGCCGTTTTTTAACGCCTATTTTTTATAAGATTGTTACGTGCCAAGGAATTATACACGCTTTTTATTTTTGTGCCAACGGTATTAGGGAAGTTGTTATATTTTTTTTTCTTTAATTTTGACTTTTCATCCCCCTGAAGTGTAAGTTTCGGAGCCGTTGTTATAACGCCGATTTTTTGATGAGCTTTGTATATGCTAAGGAATTATATACGCTTTTTATTTTGTTTCCAACGGTATTAGAAAAGTTGTTATATTTTTTTTTCGTAAATTTTGACTTCTCATCCCCCTGAAGTGCAAGTTCCGGAGCCTTTTTTTTAATGCCGATTTTTTGATAAGATTGTTATGTGCCAAGCAATTATATACGTTTTTTATTTTTGTGCCAACGGTATCAGGAAAGTTGTAATATTTTTTTTTCGTAAATTTTGACTTCTTATTCCACTGAAGTGTAAGTTCCGGAGCCGTTTTTTCAACGCTAATTTTTTTGTAAGCTTTGTATGTGTCAAGGAATCATATACGCCCTTCATTTTTGTGCCAATGGTATTAGGAAAGTTGTTATATTCTTTTCTCGCTAATTTTGACTTTTCATCCCCCTGAAGTGTGAGTTCCAGAGCCGTTTTTTTAACGCCGATTTTATGATAAGATTGTTATGTTCCAAGGAATTATACACGCTTTTCATTTTTGTGCCAACGGTATCAGGAAAGTTGTTTTTTTTTTTTTTCGTAAATTTTGACTTTTTATCCCCCTGAAGTGTAAGTTCCGGAGCCGTTGTTATAACGCTATTTTTTCATAAGATTGTTATGTGCCAAGGAATTATATACGCTTTTTATTTTTGTGTTAACGGTATAAGGAAAGTTACTATATTTGTTTTTAGTTAATTTTGACTTTTCATCGCCCTGAAGTGTAAGTTCCGGAGCCGTTTTTTTAACGCAGATTTTTTTATTAGCTTGTTATGTGCCAAGCAATCATATACGCTTATAATTTCTGTGCCAACGGTATTAGGAAAGTTGTTATATTTCTTTTTCGTTAATTTTGATTTTTCATCCCCCTGAAGTGTAAGTTCTAGAGCCGTTTTTTTAACGCCGCTTTTTTTATAAGATTGTTACGTGCCAAAAAAACATATACGCATTTATTTTTGTGACAACAGTATTAGAAAAGTTGTTATACTTCTTTTTAGTTAATTTTGACTTTTCATCCCTCGCTAATTAACGCTAATTTTTTTATGAGCTTTGTATGTGCCCAGAAATTAGATACGCTTTTTATTTTTGTTCTAACAGTATAAGATAGTTGTTATATAATTTATCAAATTTCGACTTTTAACCCGCCTGAATCGTAAGTCCCGGATCCGTTTTTCGAACGCTAATTTGTTTACAATTTTGTATATGTCAAGGAATTATATACGCAGATTATTTTTGTGCCAACGGTAATAGGAAAGTTTTTATATTATTTTTGGTTAATTTTGATTTTTCATTCCCCTGAAGCGTAAGTTCCGAAGCCGCTTATTTCACGCCAATTATTTCATAAGATTTGTATATGTCAAGGAATTCTATACGCATTTTATTTTTGTGCCAACGGTATTAGGAAAGTTGTTATATTATTTTATCGTTAATTTTGACTTTTCATCTCTCTGTAGTGTAAGTTTCAAAGCCGTTTTTTTAACGCTAATTTTTTTACAACTTTGTATATGCCGAGAAATCATACACGCTTTTTATTTTTGTGCCAACGGTATTAGAAAAATTGTTATATTTTTTACTTGTAAATTTTTACTTTTCATCCCCCTGAAGTGTGAGTTTCGGAGCCGTTTTCTAACGCTAATTTTTTTGTAAAAGATTGTTATGTGCCAAGGAATTATACACGCTTTTTATTTTTGTGCCAACGGTATTAGGGAAGTTGTTATATTTTTTTTTCTTTAATTTTGACTTTTCATCCCCCTAAAGTGTAAGTTTCGGAGCTGTTGTTATAACGCCGATTTTTTTATGAGCTTTGTATATGCTTAGGAATTATATACGCTTTTTATTTTGGTGCCAACGGTATTAGGAAAGTTGTTATATTTTTTTTTCGTAAATTTTGACTTCTCATCCCCCTGAAGTGCAAGTTCCGGAGCCTTTTTTTTCAATGCCGATTTTTTGATAAGATTGTTATGTGCCAAGCAATCATATACGTTTATTATTTCTGTGCCAACGGTATTAGGAAAGTTGTAATATTTTTTTTTCGTAAATTTTGACTTTTTATTCCCCTGAAGTGTAAGTTCCGGAGCCGTTTTTTTAACGCTAATTTTTTTGTAAGCTTTGTATGTGTCAGGGAATAATATACGCTTTTCATTTTTGTGCTAACGGTATTAGGAAAGTTGTTATATTTTTTTTTCGTTAATTTTGGCTTTTCATCTTCCTGAAGTGTAAGTTCCGGAGCCGTTTTTTTAACGCCAATTTTTTTATAAGATCGTTATGTGCCGAGAAATCATACACGCTTTTTATTTTTGTGCCAACGGTATTAGAAAAATTGTTATATTTTTTTCTTGTAAATTTTTACTTTTCATCCCCCTGAAGTGTGAGTTTCGGAGCCGTTTTCTAACGCCAATTTTTTTATAAGATTGTTATGTGCCAAGGAATTATACGCGCTTTTTATTTTTGTGCCAACGGTATTAGGGAAGTTGTTATATTTTTTTTTCTTTGATTTTGACTTTTCATCCCCCTAAAGTGTAAGTTTCGGAGCTGTTGTTATAACGCCGATTTTTTTATGAGCTTTGTATATGCTAAGGAATTATATACGCTTTTTATTTTGGTGCCAACGGTATTAGGAAAGTTGTTATATTTTTTTTTCGTAAATTTTGACTTCTCATCCCCCTGAAGTGCAAGTTCCGGAGCCTTTTTTTTAATGCCGATTTTTTGATAAGATTTTTATGTGCCAAGCAATTATATACGTTCATTATTTCTGTGCCAACGGTATTAGGAAAGTTGTAATATTTTTTTTTCGTAAATTTTGACTTTTTATTCCCCTGAAGTGTAAGTTCTGGAGCCGTTTTTTTAACGCTAATTTTTTTGCAAGCTTTGTATGTGTCAGGGAATCATATACGCCCTTCATTTTTGTGCCAACGGTATTAGGAAAGTTGTTATATTTTTTTTTCGTTAATTTTGGCTTTTCATCTTCCTGATGTGTAAGTTCCGGAGCCGTTTTTTTAACGCCAATTCTTTAATAAGCTTTGTATGTGCCAAGGAATTATATACGCTTTTTATTTTTGTGCCAACGGTATTAGGAAAGTTGTTATATTTTTTAAAAAAATTTGTGACTTTTTATTTCTCTGGAGGGTAAGTTCCGGACTGCTTTTGTTGACGCCAATTTTTTTGTAGATTTTTCAAGTACCGAGAAATCATATACATTTTTTTTTTTTTGGTAGCGTTATTCGGAAAGATGTTGGAATTTTTTTTATGTTGAAGTTTTTCATTCCCCTGAAGGGTGAGTTCTGGAGCCGTTGATTCAACGCCAATTTCTTTATAGGGTTGTTATGTGCTATGAAATCATATACACTTTTGATTTCCGTGCTATCGGTATTATGAAAGCTGTCAGATTTTTTTTTCGAGAATTTTGACTCTTCATCCACCTTTAAAATTAATTTTGGTAAGGTTTGGCAATTATTTTTGTTGTATACGGTTTCTGGGTTCTCATATATTCTTTACAATACCTTTTTTTTTTTTAAATCATAAAAAACGGTTGTAATAGTTGATTTTTTTGTCATTCTTTTTCAGGGGTATTTTAGGGGTTGAATTTGCTAAAATTCATGTTAACAATTAATTTTAATACATTTTTGTTTATTTCATCTCCATTTTATTGAGAAAAAACGAATATGAAAAATTTTGATTTTTCGTTGGAGTCCAACGTTGCAAACTTCAACATCATAAATATTCATAATATTTTCTTTCTTCATCATCCCGGTTTCTGCCGCGTGCCGTGGTGTAATAGTGTATGTTATAAAGGTGACATTTATAGCCAAAGGTGGCAGTGTGTATATTTAATAAAAAACCATTAATAAGGATAACTGTTGTTGGTATCTGATTTGGAGCCCAGTTCCTCATCGCATAAGTACCCTCGAAACTCCAGGACACGCGAAGGTTCAGGTAGGATTTTACTTACAATCACTATGAATGCTAAATTTTTCAACTTCCCCTTTTCTCTTTGCGTCTGATTCCCAGTTAAGAATGGGGCAGAGGCACTCATTTCCGCAATTCGCAACGGCAGGGGTCCCTTCGGTTCGCGATGTGCGGGCGGACTTGTACGGGACGGGTTGGCGGGTCCCGCATTAAAATAAATATTAAAATTTCATCTTGTGCGTGTAGCCCCGCACGTAACAACTAGTTCGACAACTCGTTTTAAATTTAGTTTTTAAATTTTACCTTCATTTGACCTTGATCTTGGTTTCTTTGACTCACATGAACATCAGAATCGGTTTTAGCCACCCTAAAAATGTATAAAAATAATAGTCTTTACTATAAGACCATTAGTTTGTGCTCATAAATCTAAGGTTGAAAATTAAAAGTTTTGTAAATCAAGCGATTTCTACCAAATTTTGTATGCAGGGGGTTTTAGAATCGCTGATCGACGAATTCGACACCAGATTAAAATTCAAGACATTAAATCCAAGATGGTGGACCAATTTAATTTTAAATTTGGTAAATTTGACTGTTGATTCATGATCAACGACCCCGACTCCTGTCAATCCAGTCTGGCTTCAATTTGTTGATTATCAAAAATCTTCTGCCATTTAAAAAATTTCAAAATAGTCAAGGTCATATCTAAAGTGAAATTTTCAGCTTTTTTGATTTCTGAGGTTAAAACTAGGGGTTTCCATTTAGAAAAATCAACTGAATCCCTAAATGACCTTGAAGGACAACGTCAAATTGAAGGTGACTATCATCCGACTTCTTTAAAACCCTTAAAGTTTTGTTCAAAACTTTTTTTTGAAATAGTGCCGTTAAAAGAAGTTATAACGTTGTGCCAAGATAAGTGACTCACCTAGTATATATACGGTATATATTTTTCTTATATCTATAAATCTTCTTCAAAAATTCCTTCATATAGAAATTGCAAAATCAAACTGCTTATACATAATTTTTAATTGGAATGCAAATAATTTTAAGTAAAATTGGGAAAAAAAATTATTATTATTATTATGTACTACACCCTACACGGAGAGACTTTTTCTTTATTGTTTTAAAACAATTAAAAATTACTATTAAATCTAAACTCTCTTTTATAATAATGCAAAATCAGCGAACGGCGCGAAAAACAGAAGACTCCTACGAAGCTCAAAAATTAACTTAATAGTACACGCCAAACAATTAAACTCGCATTTTGATTTAATCACAAAATAACATGGCGCAAAACAACAATAAAAAAAAAATTAACGTTAAACGTAATTTAAGTTTGGTGACACAAAATGGAGTTCGTGACTAGTAAGCCCTCCGAGCCCTCAATTCGTGACTACATAAGTACAATCTGAGATATTGGAGTTCGCGGCCGGCGAGCCTCCCAGCCCCTCGATATCTACAAGGACCAGCCTCACTTCAATAATACGTTAGAGTTCGCGACTGACGAGCCCTCCGCACCTTCAACGTACAATAGGGACGCGCACGGCTTTCCCAACTTCATTACAGTTTGCGACTGACGAGCCCTATGAACCAATGCCACAACAGAAGTAACGTGCTGTTAACTCAGCCATCATCAAGCTTCTTAGTAATTCTTCGGAGTCTTCTGTAAGTGCTTTCCAACTTTATATTTTAAGTTCAATATTATAAGCCGAGATTTCTATCACTCCTAAGTGAAATTATTCATTCGCCTAAACCAATGCATTCAGTTATTTTTTATTATAACCTATAAACTCATTGTAAATCAGTAATGTTAATTCACCTTTCCTCAAATAAATGTTGACAAAAAACTTAAATTTACATGTTATTAGTTGCGCAACTAAGTTCCCGCTTTTTGACAATAGATGGCTCCAGCAGTAATTTCTTGTCGATTTCGACATCCAAAACGTCATAGAGCAAGTTTAAGCATATGATAAACAAATTGCTTTGACACATTAGTTGATTTTTTTTTTGGCGTCACATACTTTTGGTCGCGTGGAAATATCTCATTTTGTGCCAAATAATCGTCATTTGCGGGAAGAGTTGCTTTTCTTCTTTCATTCGAAGAAAACGGCGGCTGTAGCACATCAGGAGCTCCAAAACGTTAACAGAGATGCTGCTCTAAGTAAAGCAATGTGCCATGTTTGGTTCCGTGGCTTCAAAGACGATGGTTTCAATATTGACAACCGTCCACGTGAAGGAAGGCCAAAAACCTTCAGAGACGCTGAATTGGAGTCATTTCTCGACAAGGATCCAATTGGAAAATAAGCTTGCTTCAGAATAAGGAGTTACCCACCAAGCCATTTCCAAGCAATTGCATGCATTTGGAATGATTCAAAAGCAGGGAACTTGTGATAGGTGATAAGAAATGGATTCATTACAGCAACCCAAAGAGAAGAAAGTCATGGAGATCGCCCGGTCATACTTCTACGTCGTCGGCTCGTCCCAATATTTACGCTGCGAAGGTTATGCTGTGTATTTGGTGAGACCAGGTCGGTATTATTTATTACGAGCTGTTGAAACCAAACGAACCATCACTGGGCAACGGTATCAAATTCAATTAATTTGATTCAGCCAAGCACTACACGGAAAATGGCCACAATACGAACAGGGGCACGGAAAAGTGATTTTGATATCAGATATCGTGCCGTCCGATAGCACATAGCCTTGCTAATCAGCAATTCCGCTTATATGAAGATATCAAAAATTGGCTTGATTTGTGAATAGCTTCAAAAGACAAACACTTTTACCGTAACGCTATTCGAGCTCTGACAGAAAGATGGGAAAAAGTTGTAGCTAGCGATGGACAATACTTTGAATGATTCGTTTATAACCTTTTTTTACAATAAAGTTGCATTTTCATCAAGAAAAACTGCGAGAACTAAGTTGCGCACCTAATAATTCACTTCAATCGAAAACATATCCAAAAAAAAATGAAATAATTAAAATTCACAAATCGAAAAGAATAAATCCCATCTACTAGGTAAGTCGAAAGAACTAGCTAACGAGCGGATGAGCAGTTTCTTATATATATTTGTTAAGTGCCAAACCATTCGAATTCGATCATAACATATATCTTATGGGAAAAATTAAAAAATCTGTTTCTAATCTACCATTTTTCGTTTTTAAAAAAAAGCACTTCTCTTTATAAATGTTAAAAGCTATAGTGACACGCAAACATCTTACAAAGTTTTAATCTTAAAATATAGAGAGCTGATTTTGAGATAAAGATTTAAAATGGGTCTAGGATCAATAGGAGTTAAATTACAAAATTATTTTTTATGGCTTTATTACAATTTCTTTAAATAATTGTCGTTTATATAATTACACAAACAAAACAAAATAATAAATAGATTTATGCTTTTAATTTGTCAGGTAATCGGGAAACTATTTTGCTTAGAACTTACTTGGATTGTCATAAGTTTTTTCATGAAATCAAATGGCATAATTCATTAAAAAAAAAAAAAAAAAAATTAAACTTGCTAATTTATTTAAACTTTTTTTCTAAAATAAAATAAAATTGCGTATACATACTTTATTTGATATTTTTGCTTCTAAGTTCGTAATTAGTTCAGTCATATCTCTTTGTGCTAAGATTCGGGATTTGATGAGGTGCGATTTTTGAGTAAAAAATGCATTTGTTAGATAAAAAAGGAATCTGGCAAAAAAAGTGAGTAAGCATTTTTTCAAAATCTTTTCTGTAAAATCGAATGACACAATTTTTTTTAATTAAAAAATTGTTTATAATTTGTTTAAATAAATTTTATTCTAATAGTTAATACGCATTAAAAAAAATGTAAACTCGTATATTCATTTTCCATTTGCCTATAAATTCAGTATTATTTTGACCTTGTCTATCTTCCAAAATTGGGTCCCACATTCGATAGGGTAAAACAATTATAAATTCTTGAATTATTTACATGTACGAGGTCTGGCTATTAAATAACGAGACTGGTTACAAAAAAAGGTTTTATTATAAAAATTATTCTACATTCGAATGCTCCCCTTTAATATACTTCCCTTTCCTCGCCACACACCTTTCCATACGTTTTTCCCAATGATCGAAGCAGTGCTGGAAGTCTTCTTTGGTGAGGGCCTTTAGGAGCTCTGCCGTTTTTTGCTTTACCGCTTCCATCGACTCAAATCGGGTCCCTTTCAAAGCAGATTTTATCTTCGGAAACAAAAAAAAGTCGCACGGTGCCGAATCTGGCGAGTACGGCGCGTGTTCGAGCACTGGAGTGCGCTTACCGGCCAAATACTGCTTCACAGATAGCGCGTTATGGGCAGGTGCGTTGTCCTGGTGCAAAATCCACGAGTTGTTCTTCCACAACTCGGGCCGTTTCTTACGAACTCGTTCTCGCAGTGTTGCCAAAACTGACAAATAATAAATCTGGTTGACAGTCTGACCCTCTGGAACCCATTCAGTCATCACGATACCGTTAATGTCGAAAAAAACAATCAACATTGCCTTGAATTTTGATTTGGACATCCTTGCTTTTTTGATTCTGGGCGATTCAGGCGTCTTCCAATGCATCGATTGCCGCTTTGTTTGAACATCGTATTGAAAAATCCACGTTTCGTCGCAAGTAATAATGTTTTTTATCAGTCCGGAATCTTTTTTCAACCTTTCAAGAAAATTTGAGCAGACCTGTTGACGCAAGAGCTTTTGGTTAGGAGTCAGGTTTTTTGGCACCAACTTCGCACAGACTTTTGTCATGTGTAATTTCTCGTGTAAAATTTGTCTAACCGTTTCTTTATCGGCGTTTACAGCCTCGGCAATCATCCGGATGCTCATTCGACGATCTGCACGCACAATTTGGTTGATTTTGGTCACTGTTTTCGGAGTTGAAATAGTGACAGGGCGACCTGGGCGTTGGTCATCTTCAGTGCTCACTCGGCCCTCACTGAAGCGCTTACACCACTCAAAAACACGCGCACGAGATAGAGAATTGTCCCCATAGGCTTCTTGCAACAATTTACAGCACTCAGTCGGAGTTTTTTTCAATTTAACGAGAAATTTGAGATTGATACGTTGCTCCTGTTTTTCGTCACACATGGTTTTCGGCACGAGAAAAAAACACGTTCGTTTCAAACCGCTACTGCACAAATACAATAATAGTGACGAAAACGTGTTTTGGTACGTGCATAGACAAGATATCTAGATACCCAACGCACTACTCGTTTTTTTCCCCACCCCTCTACGGCGCCCTCTAGGCGCACAGTCTCGTTATTTAATAGCCAGACCTCGTATTGTGTTTAGGTACTAATTGCGATCAAATGATAAAATCATAAGTAGCATGAGGATCGTTGAATACAAGCATAATGTCACATTTGCAAAATTGAATATGGCAGATCCAATGTGATCCCTATTTTCAGTCATATCTGTGCTTTTTTTATCAACATAAAATTTCGTATGTCGGGGTTTCCGAAATTACAGATTACGATTTTGATATCAGAATTGTAAAATTCAAGATAGTAAGTTTAAGATAGTAAATGCAGTTAATGAAATGTAAGTACGAGCCTTATTTATTTTAGAAAAAATTATAAATTGAAAAATATATGCCCATTTTACTGTCTCTTGGCATAACCCAAAACTATTGACGTGGGCTTGGGAAGGAATGAATTCCATTTTCTTCTGATTTTATTCTTTCTTCCAAGGGTCTTGTGATAGTGAAACGTTTCTTCGCCCTCAACACTTTGCAGAAATATGGTTTAGTAGAAAATGTTTTAAATAAAAGTTGCTTAACATAAAACGGGGTATGGTTTGATGATCTTATCTCTCATCTTAAAGGTCATTTTGAAGGCTATTAAAATGTCATTAGACATTTAGAATGGCAGTAGTTTAGTTAACTTTAAAAATATTTTGTGTCATTTTACTTTAAACTATAGTAATTTAGTTACAAATTGCCGAAAAAAGGTTTTCTACTATACTTCTGTTAATCCTTAGCGCTCCGCACGTTTTTATACCAAATGACGGACGGCTCCGTGGCGGAGCCAACAGAGCGCTAAGGGTTAATTCATACAATAATATGATATATTATTATGCACGCTGTAACGGAATATACAACGATTTAATTTTCTGCGCAGTACTCCGGTTTTGTTTTTATGCGCAATATGCGCTGGTCCACTTTGCTTTTCTGCGAAAAATAAACTGTTCTTCACCACGTGAGCCTCTTATTGGCAGTTACCGTTGCCATTGCGTTTCCTCGTTACCGCAACGCGTTATAGGTCACCTCTTTGAATCTTCTCCCATTTTGGTACTTGGGGTGTGAGGAGCGGGAGGCGCTTGCAAGTGACAGTGTGGTTGTACCGGTGGCGGCATGGTTGCTCGGAAGCGTATTTAAATGGGCGCGCTGCCTCCAGATGGCGAGCAACTATAACCTCTTTACCATTTTCTATCATCGTCATCTTTGTCTTCTTTGGTTTTCGTCGTCCTCATAGTGGCTACTAATAGGTGGATACGGGTGATGCACTTTCCGTGCATTACGGCTATCATTTTTTTTTTACATTTTTATTATCTATCTTCTGTTTTTCTCTTTTTTTTTCATGGGTTGGTTGCTCTGCAATCATGTTGTTCACATCAGCGTCAATCAGCAAAAATATGAAATTATAAGATTTAATTAAATTTAAATATGTTGTATACGGTTGCGGTCTGTTTGCGATTATAATTGATATATAATTATTAATTTTAAATATATATTGTAAACTTTGTGTGCGAGGATTGCGTCACACTTTCTATTTTATATAATTAATGTAATTTTGCATACTTTGTATTATATAAAATTGAGATATTTTTCATTTATATAAATAATGTAATTTTGTATTTCGAGAATTATATATTAGGTGTGCAAATAAGTTCTCGCTGTTTTTCTTGACGAAAATGCAACTTTGTTGTGAAAAAATGGTTACAAATAAATCATATTAAGTATTGCCCACCGCTAGCTATAACTTCTTGCCAACTTTCTGGCAGAGCTCGAATACCGTTACGGTAAAAGTGTTCGTCTTCTGAAGCTATCCACGGATCAAGCCAATTCTTGATATCTTTACATGAGTGGAATTAATAATCAGCCAAAGCATGTAATATCTAACGGAACAAGTGATAATCGGACGGCACAATATTTGGGAAAAATGGCGGGTGGGGTAAGACTACCAGTTTGAGCGTTTCCTAGTAGGTTTTAACGGGTCCGGTAACGAGAGGCTAAGCGTTGTCATGCAGTAGAATTACTTCACACACCATTACCTTCGCAGCGTAAATATTGGGCTGAGCCGACGATGTAGAAGCATGACCGGGCAGTCCCCAAGACTTCCTTCTCTTTACGTTGCTGTAAAGAATCTATTTTTCATCACCTGTCATGATGCGATGAAGAAAACCCTTCTTTTTTTGCCGCTGGAGCAGTTGTTCATAGGCGAAAGAACGACTTAATGTCCCTTGGCTTCAAATCATAAGGAATTCAGTTTCCTGCTCTTGTATCGTTCCCAACGCATGCATTTGCTTGTAAATAACTTGGCGGGTAACTCCTAATACTAAAGCTAGCTTATTTTCCGTTTGGCATAGATCCTCGTCGAGTAATGCCTCTAATTCAGCGTCTCCGAAGGTTTTTGGCCTTTCTTCACGTGGACGGTCGTCAATATCGAAATCACCGTCTTCGAAGCAACGAAACCAATCACGGTACGTTATTTCACTTAGAGCAGCATCTTCGTAAACTTTTTAGAGCTCCCGATGTACTTCAGCCACCGGTTTCTTCGAATAAAAGAAGAAAAGCAATATTTCCCGCAAATGACGATTATTCGGCATAAAACGAGATATTTCTACTTAACCAAAAATATATGAAGCCAAAACAAAATTGCTAATGTGTCAAAGCGATTTGTTTACCATATGTCTAAGCTTGCTTCACGATGTTTCACTTACTGCTGGAACCATCTATTGACAAACAGCGGGAACTAAGTTGTGCACCTAATATCTTCAATATTCAACATTAATTCGGCGAGGTAAGTAAAATGAGCTATAATATGATAGTTATCGTCAGTTTTAAACCCATTTTATTTAATTTTTCCTAAATCTGCACGGTTGCATTCATCAAGTAACTTTTAGCCATTGATAAACCGACAACATCAATCTTTCGCTCTGCTAAACCGAATTGTTGTAAGAAATCGCAGGTTCAAAATAGTGCCAAACCTACGCTTTATTAGTTTAATTTATCATAAATTAAACGAGCGTAGTAATAATTTAAAATAGTGCTATGTGTGCTATTCCGGAGTTCACACTGCTATTCAATTTTCTAATTTCAATTCAAACAATGAATATCGCTCTTGAAAAAAACGGTTTTGTCTACGAATCAGTACATAGATATATGTAAGTAAAATCTAAAGTTGACTTGTTGGGGTTGCTGATCAGGCGTTACATGTTCAAGTGATTACTTTGAGTGCTGCCTGAAGTTTGTCAAAATTTTTCTACGGTATTTATGGTCTAAAAATTTAGGAGAGGGTCAGTTTTTTAGGCCTCTTGTCCGCGGCGGGTCATTCGATTGGATGGAGGGAGAGGGCATGGAAAGCCCTTGAAAGGGTGTGGTCTCTTGATGGCGCAAAGCGAGAGTGACAGGCGATATCATCTTCTTGCATAATTTACAATTCTTAAAAACCAACAGTAACAATAATTTAGCTTAAAATATTGTTGTATAATTTGAAACTAAGCTTAATTTGAATTAGGTTTAAGAAAAGAACAAAATTTTTATCTTAATTCGAACTGCTGTTACAATTTTTATTTTATTTTACTATGTTGTTTAATCTCTTGAATAATTTCGTTTTTATGTAATACAATTGCTATTTTATTAGATGCACTAATAGTTATTAGTTAACAATAAAAAAAATTCGAAACTATTAACGCGCAATTTTTATCAGTTAATCGTTTTTTGCCAATTTTTTGTTGATATTTCAATTGGAACATTTGTTTGTTTTAAATTTTAGACGTTACTATTACATTATTAACAGCAAAATTGTTATAATTATAATTATATAATTGATGAAAAAACTTTGAATAAAATAAATTTAAAAAAAAATCTGAAATAAAAATATGCAAAAGAAAAGAATACATAATTAACAAAATCTTGTTGACATCACACGAACTTCAAGAATATGTATATCCGGTCTCGACCGGAATTAGGTTATTTAGACCGGAAATCATTATTTTTATGAACTAAGAATGTATTTTGAATGAAAAAATCAGAAAATTATATAACTATTGCTAAAAATATTTTCTTGTAAACTCAAATTTTTATCTTTAAAATGAACTTCGAATGTTCACAAACCGAAAATGAATATTTTCACAGCAGATTTGTAATTTGGCGTAATTTTACATTTTAAGTTGAGAATTGTCTATGCTGGGTTTCAATGGAGACCATATCACTACCGGAAATGAATTTTCTAGACCAGATATAAATCAGAAGTAACTGAGAATTTGAAATTTTTGCAACAAATTTACAATTCATGCCATAATTTATATAAAATGAGTTTGAATTGAGGCATTTTCTCTTCAAGTGTCAACCGAAATCGATTTCCTCATTCGCGAAAGGTATTTGTACGTTTCTTTAGGAGAATGAAACTGTAGACTTGATGCTTCCTTATCACAACAAGGGTAGACAAATTGACAGGGACGTTAGAAACGAAAGATCATCAGAGATTGTTACAGATCTTGTTAATCTGCATGATTTATTACGGCAAAAAGAAGTGGATTCTGGCAATAGCCAACATACAATTCATAACATTATGAAGGATAGCATTCCTACAAAATGAAGTTGCACCAAGAAGTAAATAACAATGTTATACAGCAACGTTTTGCCTTTTGCGATTAAGCAAATGGTCAATCAGCAGATTTCTACCGACACATAATCTGGTCTGATGAATGTACATTTCAGTGATGAATCTGTCAATACGTGGAACATTTGTTACTGGTCTCCATAGAATCCACGTTGGTTAAAAACAATAGATAAGCAACTGATTAAAATTACTAATTAGACAGTAATTTATGGTGCGGTTTCATCGACAAACAAATCATAGGATCTGTTTTTTTCGAAAATAACTTAGAGCTATAAGAATGTAGAGCTGCTAAAAACAGAACTGTGAATTTTAATAAGAGATGTTCCTCTTCATTTGTGCCAAACCATATGATTTCAGCAAGGTAGTGCCGAATCACATGCATCACATATATCTCACATTCGAGTTACAGATTTAGTTTATCGCGAACGACCGACTACAAGATCTAATATGTTTCAAAGAATAAGACAAGTAATCTTATGACTTAATGATGCAGAAATACGTCGTACAGTGGACCAGTTTTAATATCGTGCAAAAGTTTGCAGTCTACAGGGAGGATTACACTTCTAACATTAAAATGACTACTACTTATTTAATGCTTCAATTTTTGTTTTCTTTTCAAAATTTCTAAAAATGCTATGTCTAATTATTGTGCGAGATTAGAAATTTAAATGATGAAAAAAACATAATAATTTCTAATATTTTATTGTATAATAATTATGATTTTTCAATATTTGATTTAAAAAAAAAAGTTTTGTTTGGCTTGAACCGTCCTTTCATAACATATTTAGTTTCACGTATAAGAAAAAGTGTTATATTTTTTCACTAAAATAAATATTTAAAAAATTTTAATATTATCACTGCATTTATTGTTTGACGTTAGCCTGCGTCTAACGTATTTTTTATTTATTGGGTGTACAACTTTGCTTCCGCCGTTTTGCAATCGATGGCTGTGGCGGTAAGTGGTAGTTGAAATAAATATATCATAGATGTCATACAATAAGCTTAGGTATTTGTAAACATAACGTTATCGAAATATTAGTCGATTTGTGTTTGCATCATAAAGTTATTCTCGATTAAACATGTCAGCTTACTAGCCAAATTCTTGTCATTTGCGGGAGGTTTTAATTTTCTGCTTTAATATGAAGAAATCTGCGACTGAGGCTCATCGAATGCTCTCAAATACCTATGGTGAGGCCGCTATTAGTGAAAGAACGTGCCGAGAGTGGTTTCAACGCTTCAAGAACGGCGATTTTAACGTCAAAGACCAGCATGGCGGTGGAAGAAAGAAGGTTTTTGAAGATGCAGAATTGAAGGCATTACTTGATCAAGACTCGTGTCAAACGCAACAAGAATTGGCAGGATCATTGGGAGTGACACAACAAGCCATTTAAAACGCCTGAGAGTCATGGGAATGATTCAGAAACAAGGAAATTGGGTGCCGTACGAGTTGAAGCCGAGAGATGTTGAACGGCGTTTGTGTGTTTGTGAACAGCTGCTTGCAAGGCAAAGACGGAAGAGATTTCTGCATCGCATTGTGACTGGGGACAAAAAATGGGTTCACTATGATAATCCCAAGCGCAGAAAATCATGAGGATATCCCGGCCATGCTTCCACGTCGACGGCCAAACCGAATATTCACGGTTCCAAGGTCATGCTCAGTATTTGGTGGGACCAGCTCAGCGTAGTGTTTTATGAGTTGTTAAAACCGACTGAAACAATCACAGGCAATCATTATCGAACGCAATTAATGCATTTGAGCCGAGCATTGAAAGACAAACGGCCGCAATACAACGAGAGACATGATAAAGTGATTTTACAGCATGACAATGCTCGACCCCATGTTGCGAAAGTGGTCAAGACATACTTGGAAACTTTGAAATGGGAAGTCCTACCCCACCTGCCGTATTCTCCAGACGTTGCTCCCTCGGACTATCACTTGTTTCGATCAATGGCACACGGCCTGGCTGACTAGCACTTACGGTCTTATGAAGAAGTAAAAAATTGGATCGATTCGTGGATCGATTTAAAAGATGACCAGTTTTTTTAACGCGGGATTCGTATGCTGCCCGAAAGATGGGAGAAAGTAGTGGCCAGCGATGGACAATACTTTGAATCATAAATGTATCACCAGTTTTTTACAATAAAGCCTCGAATTTCGGAAAAAACGGCGGAAGCAAAGTTGTACACCTAATATTATATTTTTTCGCCTTTTTCTCGCGGCACGCGCAAACTTGCACAAAATTTCGTGCAAGCGAGTTCTTCTCCCACCACCGCGACACTTTGCCCGGGCAAAGCTCAGCAGAGTCTCGCGACAGCGATAACCAATCGCGACTCATCACGTCGAGCATGCATTGCTTGAGCAAAAAAAAGGCGATGACCGTAGGTGAGCTCGAAACTGCATCTGGCAACCTGGAAGCGAGAAGCAAAGCCATTTTTCGCGTCACGTTCGCAATCGGAATTCGCGACATCGCGCCTTTTCACGCCCGCAAAATCTAAATCAAACCGCGACAGATTTGCTCTACCGATTAAGTTGAAAGTTACGCCAGCATTTCGTCAAGTTTATTCTACCTTCCGTCCGTCCTTTCTCTCCCGCCTTTCTTAACGCAACCGGGTTCCCTCGATATTCGTCGCTTTGAACACATTCTCCCCAACCCAGCCGGCGTTATGTTTCCTTTCATCATCATGTGAATACTTCCAGTATGGTACGATCTCGAATGAAACTAACCATAGACGACTCATAACTTCAAATGAAAAATTATGTCAAATTACAAATCTGCTGTTAAAATATTCATTTTCGGTTTGTAAATATTCGAAGTTCATTTTAAAGATGAAAATTTGAGTTTACAAACAAATATTTCTAGCAGAAGTTATATAATTTTCATCGTGAATTCTGAATTCGTAGTCAAAATATACCCTTTTTACTATATATAAAAATAACGACTTCTGATTTAAATAACCTACTTAAGGTCGAGACAGGAAACTAGAAATAGCACCAATCGGTAGAGGACACCACTACTTATAAGATGCAGATTGCCTTAGTGAAAGAAATATTTTTGAACGGCTTAAAAAGGGTGTACGGGTAGTTTTGGACACCCGCTTTATACATTATAAGTAAAAGTATGTGGTAGAATATAAGTCAATGTAGTAATACATTATAACTTATAATATCATATAAAATGTGCCTGCTTAAAAATATCGATGAATTATTATGGAAAAATTTTTCTTGAAATTTATTAGTTATCTGCATAATAAAAATAGAATTACTTTAATAATACTGTATTTATTTAACACTAATTATAGATGTAACATAACATTGTGTTTCTTATAGTAAAGATAAAAAATTTTTAATGACAAATTAAACTATATTGTAATTATTTATACTGAAAGCAGATAGCGCTAATGTTTAAAATATTGTGCCTCATTTTCTCTTATCATAAGCAATTATACACGCATACAAAAAATACTTGCATTACATCTACATAAACATAATGATTTCCTGACAATTTTTATGAGAATAAATGGGCAAAGGCAAAATCTCAACAAAAAAAATGATAACTTGTATCAGAATCTATGAGTAGTTTAATATTTTTTTATACGATCAAATAAAATACTATCGAATTCATTATTATAGTAATAGCGTTTTACAAAAATTCATATTATTTTTTTATAACATAAAAATCATTTATAATAAAATTATTTACTCATACATTTTTATTAAAAAGAAATTTTTATTTATTATTTTATTATAGATTTTGAAACGGAGAATTGAAACCAAAAAATCAATTAATTTCATTAATTAATTATCAGAGATCCCGTTTACATACAAAAGAATTAAACAATAATCAAAATCACCGAAAAAATGAATTTAAAATTAATAGAACAAATTTGAAAGAAAAACGTATGCAAATAGATGTGACAAACACACATGACGCTGCAATTTTACTAATTAAATTATTTGAACGAATGAGAATCATAACAACGGTTACACTGCGGAAACCGACAATCTATCTCTCTTCCTAACTAACTTTTATTCTTTCTGATTTGCCGCTTTTTAATTTCCACTCTCAACTCTTACTCTCAAATTGAACTTGCTGATCATCACCTTCCTTTTCGATTTTATTTCTCTCACTCTAGTCTCAACTCTTTATTCAAAAAAAAATCTTTAACAACCAAAATTCTGCTTACTCAGCAACTGAAATAAAAACTTTCATAATTTTTTATAAATTTATTAAAAATTATAAAAATTGAATCACAAATTATTAAATTTCATGAGCAACACTTTGAACCAATAATTATTTAATTATACAATTAAATATAATTAATAAATGTCCGATAAGTGCTGCCATAGCTATTTAAATTTCTCTCAAATAATTTTATTTAATTTAATTTATGTTGTGGCAGTTAGCCCATCAAAGTTAAGCCACCTGCCATGCGCTACGAGTTAGAGTTCGCAGCGAGACTACAGGCAGCGTCATCGATTAAGCAATCGATGGCGCAGCGCGGGAAAAAAGTAAGAGGCGCGACGCGAGACAAGCAAGAAGGGATCCTTCTTCTTTTCTTGCCCACCAAGCAGCATCCACGTGCAGCAAGACTACCCGCCGATATCCTAGGAGTTCTAGCGAGTGTGAAAAAAGTTTCGAGAGGGCGAACTTCCACGTAGAGAACAGTAAGTGGCTAATTCGCTAATTTAGTATTTCTGATGTTTTATACGCGCACGGTCGCGAGTTGTATATTATTCGTGCGAACAGGGAGTAAGAGGTTAACTCTCACACACGTATATATATTCATATATATATATTAGGTGTACAAGTATGAAATGCGGATTTTAAAAGAAAAAATAACACGTAAATTTGGTAGAATAATAAAAAGTGCTTTATTCAAAGTATGCTCTAGCGTTTTTTATACATTTTTCCTATCTTTTGGACAATTTGTGAACACCTCACCAGTAGAAATATTTCCCTTTTGCCGCGAACCATTCATCGAGCCATTTTTTGACATCTTGATAGGAATCAAAGTGCTGCTCAGTAAGTGCGTGACCCATCGATGCAAACAAGTGGTAATCAGAAGGAGCCAAACTTTGTGAGTAAGCCGCATGAGGCAGAAATTCCCAGTTGAGTACTTCTAATGTGTAGAAAAATTACTTTGTGTTACCGCTTTCGGTATTCTGGTCTTTTTTCAAGCAGCAAATGATTTAAATCGGTTAACTGTTGTTGGTAACGTGTAGTATTAACCGTTTTCTCAGGTTTCAATAGCTCATAATAGACCACGCCCCTCTGGTCCCACCAAACACAGAGCATCGTCTTTCTGCCAAAACGATTTTGTCTTGCGGTCGATGTGGATGGTGCTCCTAGGACTACCCATGATTTCTTGCGTTTGGGATTTTCAAAATAAATCCACTTTTCATTGCCTGTTACTATCCGATGCAAAAACGACTTTCTTTCGTACCGAGCAAGCAAAATTTCACATGTGATTTTGCGATTTTCCAGTTGCCTGTCAATCAACTCATGTGGTACCCATCTACCACTCTTCTGAATTTTCCCCATCGCTCGTAGGCGATTGGAAACAGCTTGTTGGGAAACTCCTAATTGCTGTGCAAGTTGTTTTAGTGTTTGCGAATCATCTTCGTCCAACAATGCTTGCAAATCCATATCTTCGAATTTTTTTGGCGGTTTTCCATGTTCCTTGTCTGCAACGCCGAAGTCGCTTTTTTTGAAACGCTGAAACCATCGGTCACACGTATCTTGCGATGGAGCATGTTCACCATAAGCTTCTCGTAGTAACCAAAAGGATTCAGCAGCCATTTTCTTCAAATAAAAACAAAAAATTAATAATGTCCGCGAATGCTCTTTGTTCGGTATAAATTTTAACATATTAAACACAACAATACAACACGATGCACACACTTTTTTGGTCTATCACTAATGCGCGTCTGAACTTGTTAATAAGAAAATGGCGCAGTGACAAATCATAACAGCTTAAGCTGCATTGGTACAACATCTGTTGTCTAAAATCCGCTTTTTATACTTGTACACCTGGTATATATATATATATATATATATATATATATATATATATATATATATATATATATATATATATACAGGGTGCGCCATCTAGACAGGACCTATTTAAATGTTAAATAACTCTGCCATTTTTCAGCCGATTTTGGAAAATGAACAAGATTTATTTACGATATACAATGCCATTTATTGACAATTCACTCAGAATACAATATCGATCAAATGACCACCTCCATTAGACACACAAAAAGCGGCCCTTTTTTGGGCATTTTGCATTGTATTTGACAACATTTCGGGCGTAATAGCAGCAATTTCCGCTGTGATATTAGCTTTAAGTTCTTCGATAGTCTTCGGTTTGCTGGCATACACCTTACTCTTCAAATAGCCCCACAGAAAAAAGTCCGGCGCCGTCAAATCCGGCGAACGAGGAGGCCATTCCAAATCACCCTTTTTCGACACAACGCGTCCCGGGAACTTGCTCTGCAAAAACTTGTCCGTTTCCAACAATCTTTGAGTAAGTTGCACTTTGTATGGAAAAAGATTGAGATCATCCTTCAAAATTCTTCTTAAAGTGGTTCCGCTCATGTTCAGCTGCTGAGAACGACGGCGATACGACACACTTGGATTTTCGGCAACACTCTCTCTAACCGCTTCAACAACTTCATTGGAGCGCCGCGGACGCGGTCGAATGGGTCGCGGGCGAGTAGCTACAGACCCGTGTTCAAAGAAATTTTTCGCCAAAGTACGAATTGTCTTGGCGGAAGGCGCCGAATGTCTCCCATATTTTTTACGATAAGCACGCACAGTTTTCACAGTTGAACGATTGTTTTCAATGAACAGCGCTACAATTTCAGCCCGCTTTTTGGGCGTAAATCGATGCATGACTAAAATGGCAATGACTGACGTTTCAGAATCTGGCTGATTTGTCAAAATCAGCTGAAAAATGGCGGAGTTATTTAACATTTAAATAGGTCCTGTCTAGATGGCGCACCCTGTATATATATATATAGTATATATATTGGGAGTACAAATTAATTCGGTCTACCGAACTACCGACTTCAGCTGATACTATTAAATATTCATAATAACCAGAGCTATCTTTTAAAAACGGACTGAAATAATTAGTACTTCGAATATATAAAATCTATGTATATATATATATATATATATATATATATATATATATATATATATATATATATATATATATATATATATATATATATATATATATATACAGAGTGCCACAAAAGTCCCGAAACGGCTGTATATTTCCTAAAGTGGTATATTTCGGAAAATGGTCAAGGTCAATCCTTAAGTAACTCTCAACGAGGAATTCAATGGTAACCTCTATTTTGACCTTAACGATGTCCTTCGAGGTCATTTCAAGGTGAGTCATGTTTTTTAAATAGGAACTCCCTTTTTTGACATTGGCAATCGAAAGAGCGGAAAATTTTACGTTTTAATATGTACTTAGGTCATAAGGGCACGTTGACCTTAAAAGTTAGCCAAGGCTATTCAAATATGAACAAGGTCTCGTTATCTTTTGGCATAGAAACACCCAAATTTTTTTTTTAAACCGATGTATTAAAATTAGCAGGGGTTATGAAGCGTTGACTGTAGGCGTGAACTTGACGATGTCCTTCGAATTCCGGCAAGGTTATTTCAAGTTCTACCCATTTTTTAATAAAAATTCCCTTTTTGACATTGACAATCGAAAGAGCAGGAAATTTTATGTTCAAATATGTACTTAGGTCATAAGGACACGTTAACCTTGAATTTCAGACAAGAGCATTTAACGTAGGATAAGCTTTCTATTTTTTGACTATCTTAGTCATGACCTTTAAAGTCATTTTGAGGTTGACTATTTTTTATTTACATTTAGTATTACCCGGGATCAAGAACTTCGATGTAGTAAAAAGTGTCCCCTTCGCGTTTGCTTAATTTGCGTGAGTCCTTTCAGATTTCGGGATGCTTGATTATCTTTTATCTTTAAAATCTGTGTCCTGATTATTTACTGCCTTTATTATTTATTATCATTAAATTTAATTCATCTTTACTTTATCTTTATCATCATTAAATTCAACGCAGGTCGAATTACCTTTGAGAATAGTCGTATTTTCAATTTTTTTTCAATTTCAAATTTCATTATTAATCAGAATCTACTCTTCTTTTAGATTACCTTGATTAATGTTTGTCAATTCACTTTGGATTAATTAAGAAGTGTTTGATTCGTTGATTACAAATAATTCGATTTAGTTCCTATTTTGCATTATTAATATTTCTTTTTTAAAAAATTTTTTGCTTTTCTAACTAATAGTTTTTATTTTATTAGTCACTGACTAATTCAAGACATTATTTCTTTCTCTTTGCACAAATATTACAACCTATAAATAACTTGTTCATCACGATTTAATTTGTGGCTTAATTCTTATAAAATACTATGGCGCATATTAAACTTTCAGAGTGAGAGAGAGTATCTTTATTTATGATGCGGGGTTGGGGTGATTGAGTGCGATCTTATGATCAAGTTCGAGATCTATTCAATTTCACTTTTCTTAATAGAGAAGGGGATAGTCATATCTCAAAATCAACTGTCTCAAGGACTGTACTGCGCTTTGCGAATCATGGATTTATTAAAGATCTTGAGAGAATTGGTCGACCAAAGTCTGTAGCCGAAGAGAATCAGATTGTAATAGCTAAAGGATTTGTTGGAAATCCGCATCTTTCTTTACGTAGAGCCAGTGATCAGTTTGATGTTTCTTATGAAACAGTACGAAAAGTTTTGAAAAACATTCATTTTTATCCATAAAAAATTCATTTAGTACATGAGCTTAATAAAAATGATCCTGATCGTCGGATAGAGTTTTGTAAAACAATGATGAATCGAATCGATGAAGATCTTCTATTTTTATACAACGTAGTTTTTTCAGATGAAGCAACTTTTACATTGAAAGGCGAAGTAAACAGACACAATTGTCGATATTGGGCCGACACAAATCCTGATTGGATGTTAGAGAATCACACTCAAAATCCACAAAAGGTAAATGTTTGGGCGGGCATTTTAAATGATTCTCTTATAGGCCCATTCTTTATCGATGGTAATCTCACTCGATAGATATAAAGAATTGCTTTGAAATCAAATTATACCGAAAATAAGAGAGCTAGTAGGTGATGATTTTAATCAAAAATGGTTCCAGCAGGACGGAGCAGCCGCTCATTATAGTAGGCTTGTTCGGACATATTTAGATGGTAAGTTTTCTCCGATGGATTGGGAGAAGAGGTGGAATCGAGTGGCCTGCTAGATCTCCTGATTTAACACCTCTTGATTATTTTCTATGGGGTTATTTAAGTAGTAAAGTATACGCAACTCAATAACAAAATTTAGATGAGTTGCGGAATCGAATACTTCAAGAGGCTGCATCAATTAACAGAGGATGGATACGTAATGCTCTTGCACATTTCTACAATAGAATAGCTTTTTGCCAAGAAGCTGAAGGTTTACAGTTCGAACATCTACACTAAAATGTAAGTCTTGATAGAGAATGTGAGAGGCTAGGGGTCTCACGGAAATCAAGCACCCCAAACGTGAGAGGCAAGGGGATTTACGTAAATCAAGCACTCCAAGGAGAACAGATTTTACTACGTCCACGCCGTTGTTCCTGGGTAATGCTAAAAGTAAGTAGAAGTTAAAATTAAAATGACCTTAGAGAACATCGTCAAGGTTATGCTTACAATCATCACTTCATAAACCTTGTTAAGAGGTAAGCTGACCTTGCTCAAGTTTAGATGATCTTGGCTGACCTTTAAGGTCAACGTGTCCTTTTGACTTGAGTACATATTTGAACGTAAAATTTCCCGCTCTTTCGATTTCCAATGTCAAAAAAGGGAGTTCCCATTTAAAAAACATGACCTGACTTTGAAATAATCTTGAAGGATATCGACAAGGTCAAAATATAGGTAAACATTGAATTCTTCGTTGAGAGTTACTTAAGGATTAACCTTGACCATTTTCTGAAATACCGCATCTTAGGAAATATACAGCCGTTCTGGGACTTTTGTGACACTGTATATATATATATATATATATATATATATATATATATATATATATATATATATATATATATATATATATATATATATATATATATATATGAAATTTTGTTAAATACAAGTTGTAGGATTACGAAGGCGATAACTCATGGTGACCTTGACGATTACTTTGACCATGACTATACAGGATATTTCAAGATCAAATCAATTTTTTCGAATGAGAACTCCTTTTTTGACCGCTGAAATGGAATGAGTGGAATATTTTACGTTTATATATGGCCTTGAACATAACATTGAACAGGACTTATAAAATGACTCACATGGTCATTATAATCGATAAATCCAAAAATTTTGAAATTAGAGTCTTCTATCAAAGAGTTTTGGACAGAAGTTGTGGAGGAAGACACCGATCATTCAGCTTGACCATGACTTTGACCATAACATCCTAGGTCATTTGAAGATTAAACTTATTTATTTAGATAGAAATCTTCACATTCAACATCGGAAATGGACAGAGCAAAAAATTTTATGCCCAAATATAATATGATATGATATGACCTTGATCTTCCAGATTTTTTCAAAGTTAATTTTATTTTTTAAAAGGTAAGTCCAAATATAGAAGAAATCGGCGAGTCATCACGGAAAGACCTGGCCAGGTAAGACAAGATCAGAAATTATTGCTCAACGATGTTCAAAAGTTACTTCATTAACTTGTAAACAGAGATTGGTTCGTTTCTAAAAACTAGTAATCGTTAATAGTATACCATGTGAAATATTTTGACACTCATTCCAGATTCTCCTTACCATGTCATTTATCGTAGTTGGTCGATTCCGGTGTACCACATTTTTTAAGAAGCCCCATAATTGAAAATCTAACATGGTCAGATCAAGTGACCGAGGTGGCCGCTCTACAGGACTTTTACTTATACATCGATTGTTCAATCTTTGATTGAGATAAGTTCTAGATGGATTGTTGCAGCCATATTCTATTGCTGGTATTGAAGTCAATCTCTTCGAGCAAAGTCGGTAATTATCTCCTAATTAATTGCAAATAATTTTTTCTATTTACGTAACTTTAAATAAATAAGGGCCAATTAAATACCCATTGACTATGCCGCGCCACACATGTAATCTCCAGTGATGTTGGTGGTTAGCTTCTTGCATCCAACGATGGTTCACTGGAGACTAATAATAACAATTATGACGGTTCAAAATACTAGTACTGTGAAACATGGCCTCATCACTAAACATAACGTATTTAAACAAATTTTTATCGTTGATGACTTGCTGCGCTGCTCATTACGCTCTTTTAACAATCAGTAGCAGCTAAAATCTTGTTTAATGATACATGATAAGAATGATACCTAACATTGTTTAAGGATCTGGAGGCTGCCGATCTAGGAGTTCCCTAAATCTTGTTGAATATCACGTACACTAACATAATAATCCAAATCCATCACAGCTGATACCGCAATTAATCGAGGAATATTCGCATAATCTTCCTTATTCCGTTGCACCTTTTCGAGAAAAATTTCGTGCTCGGCTCGTCCTGTAAAAATTCGATATTTCGGATTACTGCGGCATTGAGATGTTGTCTATTTAGAAATCTATTAGAATACAGCAGTGACGCTTGACAATAATTGCGTCGACATTCTCTTGTGACTAAAAGAACGTTAACGATTCCATTGATTGTATAGTCAGGAATATCTCAATGATAACCATGAAAACAATCACAATGACGTCAGAACAAAGACTATCTCGCAAAGTATATGTTGACATAAACAATGCTTAATCGTTAACTTAAAACGAATAAAATTAATTCTCGATTAGTGTCGACAAAAACTATCTCCCTGTTAATCGATTGTCAGATAAAATTCAAACTCGAACAGCGAAGAATATCCTGCTGTAATATTGTCAACGAAGGAAATTTTTGCTCAAAAAATGCGATGAAGACTATTCTACAGCAAAATCGCCGTCGAGGAAAATAAAATCTCAAGAAATGTTGTGCAGAGTATCTCACTGTAAATTTGTGGGTAGAAAATCTCAGCTCAAGAAGGCGACGAAGAGTATCCTACTGTAAAATTGTTGACAAAGAAAATAAAAGAAGGAGTGATTCCGCAGTTTAATTCATTATTTACTTTATTTTATTAGATAGTTCATCTTTGTTTATATCAGAAAAAGAGGTTTTCATTAAAAAAAAATTTAATTAACCCTGAAATGATCTCTAAGGTCATGATCAAAATTATGGTCTAATTGATCGTTGGGTATCTTCTACGGAATCCTACAACTTCTGTTTTTCAATAAACTTGTGAGTCATGGTTCGGGTCCTGACCAAAGTCATATTCAAAGTCATATCAGGACGTGAAATTTCCCGCTCTTTTCATTTTCGAGGTCAAAAATAGGAGTTTTTATTTAAAAAAATTGACTCGACCTTGTAATGACCTGTATAATCATCAAGGTTTATTTTTTTAAATGGAACACCCGGTTTACACTGATACAAAAAATTAACGTAACACCGATTTTTATAGAAAAGTATGACTAAACTCGAACTTCTGTAAGTTAATTAATTCTAAACTTATTTTGCAACAAATAGACATAGGTAGATAAACAAAAAAAGTAAATTAATGCTTAAAGCTTCTTGTGTGTGTATGTGCGTACGCATGAAAGTGTACATTTTTTGTTTTCTATGTATGTGTCTGTGGGCATACATGTACAGTCTGTCAAGTGAGAGCGTAGTCGTGTTAATTTATAAAAAAATTTATTTAATGAAACTTTCATATTTATATATATATTGTACACATTACAAACAATGATGCAATTCGGTCAATAATGTGTCCAGTCACCACCGGCGTCGATAATTGCCTGGCATCTCCGAGGCATGCTTTCTACTAATTTGACGGCGTATTCTAGTGGCAAGGATCTCCAGATCCGACGAATTTCGTAAGACAACTGCTTCAAAGTGTATGTGCGTCTTTCACGAAGCTTCCGTTTAATATATGCCTACACATTTTCAATAGGGTTTGCATCGGGCGACTGCGACGGCCAATCCAATGTTACGATGCCAGATTGAGTCTTCCACTGAGTACAGAGCTTGCTGCGGTGTTTAGGATCGTTGTCCTCCTGCAGAATCCAATCTTCATTTTTTGTGATGAACCATCGTTTGGCAGATGGCAGTAAAGCCTTCTTGTAGATTTTTATCATTTTCTCAGCATTTAGGTTGTCAGTAAAGAGGTGCAAAGTGCCGAATCCTTGCTTTGAGAAGCAGCCCCAAAGATGCACCTTTATTCCATGTTTTACAGTCCGCTGAGTACGAAGATGGGTTCGGATAGTTTCGTAGGATATATCTAAACCTTTTGCCATTAATTTTGCTTGTCCTTGCCGCAGTGTTAAAGCAGGATTCCGCGAAAACAGATTCACTATTCTTTTTTCATCTTTTTTGTTCACTTTTCCTATCGAGCCACGTTCTGGTAAATCATCAACATTTTTAGCTACTTTATATCGCTGTATCCACTTCTGTACAAATGCCTTCGACTTTCTCATATATTTAGCAGCCGCTGATTGCGACATTTTGGGACCTTTCGGGTGGATGCAAAGGAACACAGCCTCGTAGCGCGACGCGTACTTAGCACTCATAACGTTTAACGTGATTCTCTTTCAGAAGATCAACGACAACTGAATCTTTGTTGACAATGCATCAAGAACAAAACTTCCCTCTATCGGCTCGCGAAGAAATTAGAGCGAAATCTTTTATTACTTGTCGGTGAAGTCGACCACGCTCTTACTTGACAGACTGTAAGTGTTTTTTTTTTTTTTTTTTTTTCTTATATGTCTATGTGCGGATGCTTTTTTGTGTATTCTTTATGTACGTATATTCTTTCATTTACGTTTTGATTGTCTTAAATGCTATGCTTAAATGAAAAGATATGCAGCAACAAAGACAGAAGTGACGTTTTCTCTTGGAAATGGAATTTCTCAAATGAAAAAAATTATAGTGCATAAAAAAAATTTAAAGCCAAAGAGTAGATTTTTTAAGTTAAGGTTTTTCATTTCTCAAAATACTATATCTGGTATAGAAATAATTATCAATTTTTATGAAATTGTAATTAAAATAACATAAAATAAAATAATTTATGATTTAAAGACACATGAACATGTAAAACAAGTAAAAAAAAATTTGCATCACCTTTTTATATGAAGGTTATAAATTATGCCCAAAAATTTGAGCATTTAATCTCAGAAGTTTATATCCATAAACAGTAACTTTACTAGCAATCATTAATGCAGTTGCTTCCTCGGGAGTCATTTTTTTACACTCAGGTCTTTTCGTTTTTGCATAAATTCTCCCAGCTTTTTGTGAATCAATCGCTACATCTAGTAATTTCATATCTGCAAGATTTTTGTCGAGCTTGATTTTTTAGTTTGCAACTTCATATACTTATTCACTATCAAGACTTTTATTTAAATTCATTCAGTTAAAAATGCCAAATTAAAACCTGTTTTGCAGACCAAAATACGCAACGGACAAGTTCACTGTCTTTTACGCATCAAGGAAATTGAGGGAAAATGGAGGGGCGAGATCGCACCGCGTTTGTTTTTTGCGATGCTTCGAATCGTGTGATCGATAAAAAATTTGATGATTGAAGAGGCGAGAGAGAGGATTTGCGAGCGGTGGGGCGCGTCGTCTTAAGCGTGAACGCTGAAGAACTCATCGCAATTTTCCCAGTCAGATCTGCAATGACACGTACCTCCATACACACAGTAATTCAAGTAATTTCAAATAGCAATTGTAGTTGCTATATATAATTCAAAGCGTAATTACAATTGCCGCATACAATCACATAGCCATACAGTACTTCAAGTACATGACAGCGGAAGCGTGTATCTTGTGCTAGACCCAGCTTATACGAACTCGCAACAATCGCGTAAATAATCAAATCACAGCATACACAGATACACATTTATTCACATCTCTGAAATTCGATTGTAAATTTTTTCTTCGAGGTTTTTTACGTCTTCGCGCTTTTTCCCCACGAGCCAATAAACATCATTTTATTCGGTTCAACCAAGTGTTTTATTCACCTAAATTCCCTCTCCTTCTTTATCGTTTAACAAAAACAGAAAATAAAACAATAGTCGAAATAAAAACTTTTACGCCATAACATATTAGTGGCTCCTGTGAGACGTGGACACAGAATTTACGAAGAAAATCTCCAAAGCGTGTGGTCATGCTCAGCATTGTCGAGACGGCGAAATTCAAGGAATCATTGAACTTCAACGAGCAAGCAGACAACGAGTAACAACGACAGAATATAAGTATTGCTTGAAAATAATTTTAGTTTATAAAATTTTATTTAATTTTATTCAAGAAATATATACAATAACAAATTTAATTTATTATAATAAATTTAAACACAATATTTTTTTTTTTTTAACAGTTATTTCTTTCCGTTTTCAATGTCAAATAGCAGCTTTAATTAAACTTCCTTAAAAATATAACTTAGTTAATTTGATAATCGCTTTTAATATACAAGTAAAATAAAAAATTTTTTTACACATATAAGTTCAAAGTTCATTATTTAACACAGACAATTCTAATTGTTTATTTTTTATTTAAATAATTATAATTTTTTTAAATTCATTAGTTTAATTTAGTATTAGGTTGCTACAGATGAAATGGCCGATTTAGCAATGACATAAAGTTGGCTGCAATTTTAGTGTATTATGTTGGCACAAGGCAGCGCAAATGATATGACATATTGAAACATAAATACTGCTACCTTGTTTTATGGAGTCATTTCTGTTTTGCACTTCCTAGTGATCGTAAAAACAAAAAGAGAAAGTGAACATGAAAGTAAATCAAAAACGGCTACTTTTACTATACGAATTTAAATTAGAGCACAACGCAACGGAAGCAACGAGGAATATCAAAAGCGCATTTGGGCCTGATACAGTTAGCGAACGAACCACTCGGCGGTGGTTCGAAAAATTTCGATCCGGAGATATGGACCTTGGAAATGAGCCACGTGGACACCCAGGACCATCGATCGATAACGACAAGCTGCGTGCATTAGTAGATTCTGATCCCCACCAAACTATAAGGGATCTTGCCAAAAAAATTAGGCGTTCACAATTCGACAGTTTGCCGCAACTTGCAATAACTTAGAAAAGTGAAAAAGCTTGACAAATGGGTTTCGCATAATTTTACCGAGCAAAACATGACGTGTCGAATGGAGATTTCAAGTTCTCTTCTCTCCCGCAACAAAAAGGAACCGTTTTTGCACCGAATTGTGACCTGCGATGATAAGTGGATTTTATACGATAGTCGCCGATCGGCCCAATGGCTAGATGCCGATGAAGCGCCAAGACACATGCCGAAACCAAGCCTTCATCCAAAGAAAATAATGGTAACTGTATTGTGGTCTGTAGCTAGAGTTATCCACTATTCGTTCCTGCAACCTGGCGAAACCATCAATGCTGAGAAATACTGTGCTCAAGTGGACGAAATGCATCAGAAATTGATAGTCCATTGACCTAGGCTTGTCAACAGGGATGGAGTGATACTGCTCCATGATAACGCACGACCTCATGTATCGAGAACATCGGTCCAAAAATTAAACGAGTTGTACTATGAGACTCTTCCTTACCCTCCATATTCACTAGACCTCTCACCAACAGATTACCATTTCTTTAAACATTTTGATCACTTTTTGACAGGAAAAAGGTTTAATAATAAAGCTGCTGTCAAAAATGCCTTCGAGGAGTTTCTTTGAGCCAGAAACTCAGACTTCTACAAAACTGGAATAAATGTACTTATATCTCGTTGAAAAAAGTGTGTTGCATCTATTGGTACCTATTTTGATTAAATAAAGTATCTTTGTAAAAAGTTACAGCTGTTTAAAAATTTATTACTAAATTGGCCATTTCATCTACAGCAACCTAATAGTTTATAGAATTTACATACATACGTATATACATAATTATATATGTATACGTATACACATAATTATAAGTATTTAGATATTAATTAATCGAGATTTTACTAACTTATAATTTATCGATAACTTGTCTTTGTTCAAGTTTGATTTACGCGCTAGTATTTAATTTATAATTCATATATATTGGGAGTGCGAATAAATTCTCGCCGTTTTTTGTGAAAATAAATCCTTTACTTAAAAAAAAAAATAAAAAAACAAGTCAATTGAAGTATTGCCCATCGCTGAAGATTACTTTTTCCCATCTTTGTGGCAGCATTCGAATTCCACGTTAAAAAAACGACACTTCTTTTGCGGCTAATCGATCCATTTTTTCGTTTCTTCATATGAAGTTAAGTGCTGCTCAGCCAGACCGTTAGTCATCAATCGAAATAAATAGTAATCAGAAGGCACAATGTCTGGAGAGTAAGGCGGTTGGGATGGGACTTCCTCTTCTAGCGTTTCCAGGTATGTTTTGACTGGTGACGCGACATGCGGCCGAGCGTTATTATGCAGCAAAATCACCTTATCGTGTCTTTGCTCATGTAGCGATCGTTTTTCTTTCAATACTCGGCTCAAATGACTCGATAGAGATCTCCTGTGATGGTTTGGTTGGGTTGGAGCAGCTCGTAATACTCGTATACTACTACTAGCTGATCCCACCAAATGCACAGCATGAGCTTGGAACCGTGGATATTTCGCTTTGGCGTTGATGCTACTGGTTCGCCGGGCTTAAGGGGTTAGGCCACTCTAGAGGCCGTAAAAATAAAGAGTATTTATTATACATATCAGTGACTGAATACAAAAATGGCGGCTGTGCATCATGTATCTCAAAACTGCATTTAAGTTGGCCGAAAACATAACTCAGACAATTTTTAACCGATTTACTTGAAATATTGAATAAATCTTAAATACATTGTCTATGGAAGTACGTAGGATTTTTTTTTTATATTGTATAGTTCATTTGTTATTAACAATTATCTGATAATTTTTTAGGTAAATTTTTCACTTTCCACTTTGGAAGTGCGCCATTTGGCCAAAAATTAATATAATGAAAAACCCACATACTTCTATAGCAGTTATTATATAAAATCAAAAAAAAAAAAATTAGCTTATTATAATTCAAAAATTACAGGAGCTGTTTGTCCGGCCGTGGACTCTGAAAAAACGAAGACGTCATCGGAAAAGCGCTGCACAGCCGCCATTTTGAAATTAATCGCTTCAAAAAAATTTTTGTATACAGTCACCGATATGTATAATAAATACTCTGTAATAGCATCTCGATTTATTTTGTAGTATTTCTGAAAAAAAAAAAAATACTAAAGAAGCCTATTTTTTCGGCCTCTAGAGTGGTCTAAACCCTTAACCCACGATTTTTTACGCTTGGGATTACTGTAGTATACCCACTTTTCATTACCAGTCGCTATACAATGTAAAAAACCTTTTCTTTTTTGTTGTTGAAGAAGCTTGTTCACACGTGACAAGACGCCTTTCGACGTCTCTCGGCTTCAGTTCGTACGGCACCCAAGATCCTTCCTTTCGTATCATTTCTAATGCTATCAGACGTTTCGAAACTGTTGTTCTATCAACTCCTAATGATTTTGCGATTTTGGATCTTCAGCAAGTAATGTTTCCAATTCTTCGTCTTGAAACTTTTTTGGTGCATCTCTGCGTACTCTATCTTGAACATCAAAATCACCATTTTTAAATTGGTTAAACTAATCTCTGCATGTTTTTTCTGATAGAGCATGATCACCATAGGTTTCTACAAGAATTCTGTGTGCTTCAGCTGCAGATTTCTTCTAAATAACATAGTTCAGTTAAATTCCCCGCAAAAATGGTTTATTTCGCACGAAATTTGACACGTTTTACGCTACAAAAAGAAAATGTTCTTTATAGGTAAATGGAAAGACACGCACTAATTTTAAACATAGGTTATAGAACTTCAATATAGATGCATCATCATCTTGAATTATGCACACAAAATTTTTTGTACCGCCATCTGACGGTGAAACGGTGAGAACTTATTTACACTCCCAATACATCTATACATGTTTAATTATCATAATGTAATTATTTCTTTTAAACTTACGATTTATATAATTTCTTCTTTATTAGTACTCGAAGTTGATTTACATAAAACTCATAATTTATAAAACATATATATCATTACCATGTCTAATTACATATATCATTTGTTTATTTTGTTTGTTTATCATTTGCAACGGGTATAGTGGGGATACGCTCGTTGACAACGCAGGATCTTCTTCAGATCCTGCTGTAAATTTACGTGTGAGGGGCCTTGCCTAAGGCCCCACTGCCAGTGTTGCTCCCACCGGGCTTGGCTGCTCAGAATGTGTGCCAACAATCGGTTGGCACACCCGCGGAGGCGGCGCTATTCGGGATAGGGAAGCTGTAAGAAATCGATAAATAAAAATGCACCTACTACGTGCCAATAACTTATTTAATACTTTAATCACAACAAAAGAAGTACCAATTTAAATATTTATCGCGTAGAGGTTCGTTCGGGTAACAAGCAATTAGTATTGCCTAACGCGCAATACTAATTCGCTGGGTGCGCACTGCGCATGCGCACCCTCTTCGATTCGCGCAGCTACACACACACGTGTAGTCTACGGACGACCGATGTAGAGAGAGAGAGAGAGAGAGAGAGCAGTTCTCTTTCTATACTGTCGTGGTCTGTGACTGGACGAGTGAGCGTGGTTCTCTTACTCGTCTACTCAGTCTATGGTTGAGCGAGAGAGCTCGGTCCTCTCGCTCAACTGCGTGCTTAATGCTTGTACGAGTGAGAGTAGCTTTCTCTCACTCGTATAACTATACTACGGTCGCGCGAGTGAGATCGGCTCTCTCACTCGCACTCGCACGGTCTATACGAATCTAATTCAACGCGGTCTCTTGCGCTTACGAAAAATTAATGCTTGGCACGATCACGCACGTGCTCATGGAATAATTGAATAAACGCGGGCTAATAACTACGAAAAGTGGCCACTTACTAATCGTACTGTTCGGCAAGACCGTCCTCTCCATATTTGCTACTACTCTTCGGAAAATCTTATTAACGCGCAGGAAAACTCTTCTTGCTGTCAAACTCGCGTGCGGCTACCTCGACGGCTCGAACGAGAAGATCGAGGGGAAAACTCCTCCTTCCCCTCTCGCGCCTATCGGTTTTTCCGCGTAACGCCATCGATTGCATGATCGATGGCGCTGCGGTTAGTCACGTCGCGAACTCTGCCTCGCGCCGCATGACAGGTGGCCTAACCTCAATAAGCCACCTATCACACATTATAATATCTAAAATTTATTTATACTAATTTTATAATCGTATTCTTTTTTATCGTGCAAATTTTGAGTAAAAAAAATATATACACTCTGTCCCTTCATGCAGTTAAAATATTCATAACGCCGGATGCAGGAAGAAATTATAAAAATCAAAAATCTTGTTACATTAAAATCGGTGAATCAGTTACTATTTAATTAACAATATAGTAGATTAACAGCCAATCAAATTTCTTTGCGATCAAGTAGGCGAGCCTTAAGAGGAAAAAAAAACAAAAATGGACCGGGCTTTCGATTTTCAACTATACATCGATATGCGGCGATGTGTGCGTCGCACTGCTACGCTTGTTTCTCCCCACTCCACCGCGAATTTTAGTTCTGCTCTTCTTATGTCCTCTCATTCATTACATCTTCGGATTTATTCAAATAATAAATGGTTTTATTAATGTAAAAACATTAACGAAAATTCAAATTTCATATTATAACGTAAAAAATAAAAATCATTATTTACGTAAAAAATGTTTATAGAAAATCCATTATTTTAATTTTTTTAAAATAATAATTCCAATGAAAGTCCTTTGTGAGTGTATAAAACAAAAAATATTCTAAATTTAATTAACCACTTAAACATCTCGAACGAGACCCTCTCGCGCATCGAATGTGTTCCGATTTGCGCTATCCCGAGTACCTCTCGCCACTTATAAATATTATATTTATAAACCTGCTTTTTTTCTGACCTCATTTTACAGGAAAACCCTCCCATTAAGTTGTTAAGGAAAAACAGATAAACAAATAAATGTTTTAAGTTTGGCATCGTAAATTTTAATATTGCTCATGATTTTTAAACTTTAAATAAATTGGTATAAAAATTCCTGCAATCTATCAAAGGAGACTGAACATTTTTAAAAATATTTTATTTTCATGTCTTTAGTTACAATTTTTTACATTGTAACGGGGTAAATTTGTTTACGCCCGTTAGCAGCGCAGGATCTTCCTCTGGTCCTGCTTTTATTCTTTCTTGAATTGTGTGTGAGGCCTTGCCTAAAGCCCCGCTATCGGTGTTGCTCCCACCGGGCTCGGCTACTCAGTTTGTGTGCTAATGCTAGATTGGCACACCCGCGGAGGCGGCGGTATTCGGGATAGGGAAGCTGTAGGGAATAAATTAAGACAAACGCACCTGCCCTGTGCTAAATGCTTGTTTAATGAATAAAACACAAAATTAATACAAAGGTAATAAATTATTGCGGAGAGGTCCCTTGCGAGTGAAGCGCGATTAGTATTGCCTCACGCGCAATACTAATCCACGAGGTGCGCAGTGCGCATGCGCACCCTCTTCACTCCACGCGGCTACACACACGCGTGTAGTCTATGGACGACGGATATAGAGAGAGCAGTTCTTCCTCTATACCGCCGTAGTCTACGACTGCTCGAGTGAGGGCGTCTCTATTTGTCTCACTCGACGCTGCAGTCTATGGTTGAGCGAGAGAGCTCGTTCCTCTCGCTCAACTGCGTGTTCGCAAGTTCTACGAGTAAGAGTGGCTTTCTCTTACTCGTACGCTTATTCTATGATAGTGCGAAAGAGAGAGATCGATCCTTTCACTCGCACTCGCACGGCCTAATCGGTTTTGAGTTACGTGATCTCGCGCGCAACTCTCCTATAGATATATATATGCCTGACGCGATTGCACACGCGTCAGGAAACTAAATATAATTACTCGCGAACTAATTATTGCGACGAAGCGGCCACTTACTTTTTCTTCGCAGTCTCGGAATCGTCCTCTGGTGAACGCTATCGGAACGGCGGAGAAATCGTTATCGGCAAAATCGCGTAAAAACTATTAGCAGAGAAATTCAGTGCGGCTAGCCAAACGGCTCGTACGAGAAGAAGGCTCGAGGGGAGGGCTCCTCCTTCCCCCTTTCGCCTATCGGTTTTCCCGCGTAGCGCTATCGATTCTTGATCGATAGCGCCGCATTTTGGTACGCCGCAGATTCTTGCGCCTTTTACCACGTCAAGCCCTCGATCGCTTGATCGATGGCGCCGCGAACTCTATCTCTATCGCCTATGGCAGGTGGCTTAACCTCTATAAGCCACCTGTCACACTCCTCCCCCAGTCGCTGCTAGGCCTCGACTAGCAGCTACTGTACTAATGCCTCCCCTCGGCTTAGGTCGGAATGAGGATTGGAAGGGTCTAATGGGGTTGGCGACTACGAGTTCGCGCATGTTCGGCGGGGCGAAGTCGGAGCGTTCTCGCTCACGCCCTTCGCCTCCCTACTACCCGGTGGCCTTCCCGGGCCTCGCTTAGCGCGCGCACCTACCTCTGGTCGCTCCCTTACATTCTCCGTGGGACGCCTAACGACGCAGACCGTATTCCAGGGTCGACTGCGCTTTCTGGCCGGCGCAGCGGCCGCGCACTCGCCTTGCGAGGGTCCCCCGCTGGAGATCGGGCCTGCTCCTGGTTGGCTCGTCAGGAGGGGGCCCGCCACGTCGAGCGTACGGCTCGTCGTACTCTCCTCTTCTTCCTATTCATAGCGCCGCCCTTTTTTAACCAAGCGCGCGAGCGGTTCGACGATCGTGGTCGGGTCCTTTAGGAACTTCTAATACCACGACGTCATGCCTTGGAAGCTGCGCAGCTGTTGCAGGTTTCTGGGTGCTGGGAGATTGATCCTGGGAGCTGCTTTGGCTGGGTCCATGCGAAAGCCTTACCGTCTCGTCAGCACCCTGAGGTGTTTTGCCTCGCCTTGGCAGAACGCGCTCTTTTCGCGGTTGATCGTTAGACCAACCGCTTGAATGCGTCGCAACACTACACTTCGACCTCGAGTCCTATAGCGCGCGTAGGTTGTGCTTTCCCCTACGCACGCCGGCGACCACCTCTTGGCACCTTTTAGAGCACCCTTCTCTGGGTGGTCTGGAGCCGTCTCCGACATAAGCTCGGTGCTCACGAGCTCGCTTCGGGAACTTGGATCCCAGACTCGGATGGGAAGGGCGTAGGGATCTTGTCTACGCTATTCCCTAGTCGTTTCCCAAACAGTCCAGGCAGAACCTCTTAATCATGTTTGGTCTGCTGCAGCCGTGGCAGCTGAACTCCTTCTGCTTCGGCTGTTCCGTCTTCTCATCCCTTTTCTCTTTCTTCTCCCCCCTTCTGGGGGACTGAGACTTCGGACTGCTCGGTCCGGATCGCAGCTTCTTTTGCCGCTTTGGGCTGACCTTCCATGGCGGGCTTCGCCTGCCCTCGCGGCTCCTACAACCCGCCATGAGGCTACTGTGTTTGGCGAAGTACGCCAAAACTTCCCTTAATGCTGCCTTCATTTGGTTAAGCGGCAAGTCTGGTTGATCAACCTTCGTTGCGGCGACCGCTACTTCGGTCGCGCCTACCTTGGCGCTCACCTTCGGGTGCGCTCTTGTGGCGGTCCTTGGGCGATAGGCCGCCTCCGGCACTACCGCATGGTTCGGGGTAACGGGCGTCCGGTTGCCTCATTCCCTTTCCAGCGTCAACTCGGCTCTTGCGGCACGGTCGATCAGCTCGTCGACCGTGTGGCACTCCATCCGAGTGACGATGCTTTTGATTTGCGGGAGCAGATTATCGTGGAGACTGTCCACCATCTGCTCCTCGCTCAGTGGTGGCAATATCTTCATTAATATCGCCTCCAGGCACGTTATGTATGTGCGCGCTGGTTCGTCCGCCTGCTGGAAGCGGCGGCTGGCCTCGTCTCTCAGCCACTCTTGTATGTTGGCCTTGGACCCGCAGCGCGCACGCGCTGCCGGGCAGAACGCCTCCCACGTCTGCCATTTGTGCTTGTGGCAGCCGTACCACATCTCGGATAGGCCACTCAGCAGCGCGGGTAGCGACGCCAGCATCTCTGGGTCGCTAATCCCTGACGCGTTCTTCGCTTCGTCTACCTTTCGGAAAAACGCGTCGATGTTGTCAGTCGGCTCTTCCCGGAATGCGATGTTCCACCGACTGACAATTCTTCCGACGTCACGAGGGCCCGCCATACCGGTGCTGCACCATGCACTATTACTCGGTGCATTGGTACAACTTTCGTCCCTCCTCCAGGCTCCATTTGGGCCGGACTTTGGGGATGGCGGGCACTCTGCAGGCCCTCGCGAATCTTCGCCTTCGCGGGGACTGCTGTGCGTGGACACGTAGTTACACGTGAACGTGTCCTGGAATGCTACGTGGCTCGGCGCTTTACTCTTGCGCTGAGCCTAAGGCAAGAGAGCCGGTCCTGCGGTCTCTCTCTGTGATGGTTTGGCCGGTGCTGGCGTGCTGTCTATCCTGGTGGATGACGCACTCGGCCTAAGATTTGCGACCTCTTGCTTGGCTCGCAAATCTTGTAATTCTGCCTGCATGGCCGTGAAGCATTTAACCATGCTTGCGATCGTTTCCGTCAAGCTCTGGATGCGCTCCGGCATCAAGAGCTCTCTTCTGGTTGGTGGCGGGTCTTCCGCGTCCGCCACCTCCTCTTCTTGTGTGTTTGTTAGAGACGGTTAGTCCGCCTTGTCCTCTAACAATATGGTCAGCGCATACGGCTCTTCTTTGTCGTAGTTCGCCGATCCCGCCGTCGTGCCTGCCCTCTCCTGGCAGGCACGGAGCACAAAGTTTCTTCTTGCTTTGGCTGTCCCAGCCTGGGCAATCTCGTCTGCCCCGGCGACCTCCTCCTGGAAATCGGCTGCTGTGAAATTTCCCAGCAGCTAATTAGTTATACGGGCCGGTTTTGCAAACCGTGGCCCGTCTGTCCGTAATCGGAGAGCGTGGAGGGTTTCCTCTACCTCCTCACCCTCCATGGCGAAGAGCCATTGCTCTATTTTGGAGAAGTCTCCTGTCGCCATGTCTACTTTGTTCAGTCCACACGCTAATATTACAACAAATCGAACAGTTGCGATATCGTGGGTATCGCACGCAATATATATTTAGACGCTAAATATAAAAGCATAAATAAATAAATAAATAAATAATTAGGTAAACTATATATAACTTATTTCTAAGAGGGATTTACCTCTTCCCTCTACCCACGGTATCGCAACTCGCACTGGCATGGCTGTGGAGAGGTAAGTTCGCCCTGACCTTGTACTTGCTTGAGCCTCGGTGCTACAAGCAAGCTGAACTCCAAAATTAAAAACAAATTTCTATAAATTATTTTTAAAACGAGAACAAAAAAAAAAATTCTTTCGTCCCTGTTGCCAGGCCAGGGACACTTATTTTCCCGCGCCTACACTCCTACGCACGCTTGTGTGTGTATGTGCCCGTTGCGCCCTCTGCGCACGCTTCGGACCTCTCGTTCCCTACTGCGAACGCTCTCTCGTGTCGCGCGACCCTATGCCTTAGACACACGTCTGGGGCGCCAGTTGTAACGGGGTAAATTTGTTTACGCCCGTTAGCAACGCAGGACCTTTTTCTGGTCCTGCTTTTATTCTTCCTTGAATTGTGTGTGGGGCCTTGTCTAAGGTGTTTGTGTGCCAATGCTAGATCGGCACACCCGCGGAGGCGGCGGTATTCGGAATAGGGAAGCTGTAGGGAATAAATTAAGACAAACGCACCTACCCTGTGCTAAATGCTTGTTTAATGAATAAAATACAAAATTAATACAAAGGTTATAAATTATTGCGGAGAGGTCCCTCGCGAGTAAAGCGCGATTAGTATTGCCTCATGCGCAATACTAATCCACGAGGTGCGCACTGCGCATGCGCACCCTCTTTACTCCACGCGGCTACACACACACGTATAGTCTATGGACGATGGATATAGAGACAGCAGTTCTCCTTCTATACCGCCGTAGTCTATGACTGCTCGAGTGAGAGCGTCTTTATCTTTCTCACTCGACGCTGTAGTCTATGGTTGAGCGAGAGAGCTCGTTCCTCTCGCTCAACTGCGTGCTCGCAGGTTCTACGAGTAAGAGTGGCTTTCTCTTACTCGTACGCCTATTCTATAATAGTGCGAGAGAGAGATCGATCCTCTCACTCGCACTTGCAAGGCCTTATCGGTTTTGAGTTACGCGGTCCCGCGCGCAACTCTCCTATAGATATATATATATACTCATATATATATATATATGCCTGACGCGATCGCACACGCATCAGGAAACTAAATGTAATTAATCGCGAACTAATTATTGCGACGAAGTGGCCACTTACTTTTTCTTCGCAGTCTCGGAATCGTCCTCTGGTAAACACTATCGGAACGGCGGAGAAATCGTTATCGGGAAAATCGCGTAAAAACTATTAGCGGAGAAATTCACGTGCGGCTAGCTAAACGGCTCGTACGAGAAGAAGGCTTGAGGGGAGGGCTCCTCCTTCCCCTCTCGCCTATCGGTTTTCCCGCGTAGCGCTATCGATTCTTGATGGATAGCGCCGCGTTTCGGTACGCCGCAGATTCTCACGCCTTTTCCCGCGTTAAGCCCTCGATCGCTTGATCGATTGCGCCGCGTATCGTCGCGCCGCGAACTCTATCTCTATCGCCTATGGCAGGTGGCTTAACCTCTATAAGCCACCTGTCACAACATATATGTAATCATTTTTTAAAGTATTTTTTATTCTTTAAGGAAGTATTATAAAATCAACTTGATACACTTTTTAAAATTATTATCCTATTCGAGTCACGTATCAAGAAATTATAAGCGTAAATGAGTTCTTGTTTTTTTAGTTTTCTATTTTTTACGTGATAATATGATATTTGAATTTTAATTAATATTTGTATATAAATCAATCATTTGAATAAATTCGAAGATGTTATGAATAAGAGAACAAAAAGAGCAGAATTAAAAATCGTGGCGGAGTGGGGAGAAACGAGCGTAGCAGTGCGACGCACACATCACCGCGTAGCTTTTGCACATCCAATTGATTTATACTCACTTCTTTTTGCTTCAAATTTTTTAAATAATGCTTTTAATATAAATTATTGTATAATAAAAATAATAAATCTTTTTCTATTTCGTTTATAATTATAATGATTAATTTTATATTTTTTTTGTTTTAACTTTCCATTAACTATGAAAAAACTTAATAAATAAAAATTTTTTGCTTATAAAATGTTAATTTAAACGAATCGGCTTTAACACGTTTAACCCGGCGTGAACCACCGGTGGTTCACAGGCATTGCTTTCATCTGGCGGCGTGAACCACCGGTGGTCCACACGTAGTTTGTATTTTATTTGTATATATATATTTTACAATACGTAAATAAAGTTTTATAAGTATTTTATAATAATTTCATGCAACTAGACTTCAGACTTAAGCCGCTGACAACAGAAAAAATAGTGAAACAAACAAGCGCCGCCAGACGAATAAACAACTGATAATCTCGAGCCCGCCGACTATACGGACTTCGAAAAAATGCGCCGGGTTGAACGTGTTAAAATACTTAAAGCTATACCAAATACGATATGATTTTTTTGAATTCGTAACTTTTAATGCACTAACTTACTCGCATAATTTTTGTAAAAGAACTTTTTTAGGTACTTCAACAAAAGCCAATATAACTAAAAGTTATTTAATTTTTTCTATAATTGATGCTTAAGATTATTAATGAACTATGATTTTTCCACACTATATTTGATTGAACTCAATCTTTTATTGTAATGTCCATTTATTCATAAAATGAAATTAAAAATTACAATATTAAAAAAAAAAAAAGCTGCGTCTTATTATTTTTACGTTAAATGCATAAAAATTTAATTTTTATGTATTTTCATAGAAGCTGCTTCACGGTAAGAATTGCGTCTCCGCCGTACTCTCCTTCGATTTTCTTCTGCGAATTTTTCTCGATTTTTAGGATACCAAAGTCACATATGCGTTCGTCAATATTCGCTTCGTTATTTAAGATTTGTTTTTGTATATTTTTCTCGTCTTTTTGTACGGCCTTGATTTAAACGATATTAACATACTTCTGACTGACAATTGATCATCTTCAACACTGACCAATACTGTATCTTTCGATTCCCTTTTAACATTGTTACGAAGAAAATCATCGACTTCTTCACTTGTTGCAAAACTTATTAAATGTTCGCTACCCATATTTACACAACCCGCTTAAGTGCTTGTAGTGTCTGTAAGGTTCTCTAAGATGACTTAATTTTCCACAAATAGGACAATCTGCCCGCCAAATTTCAAACAATTTTCTTCATAGTTTATTTGCACATTATTTAGTTGAAAGAATTCATTTCTAAGGATTTCGGCTTCCTTTAGGGGAAAATCATCTTTTACCTTATAAAAATAAAGTTTTTTATTGTTACAACATGCTTGAATACTGCCGAGTGTCATAAAAATTGCTGTGTGATCCCTTTTAATAATATTATTACGTAGAGTCAATAGATACAAACGGATTGTCTAATGAGGTTCACTGAGTCACCCTTATCTATTATTAACTCCAGCAGTGTTTGAAATTCTTTCAAATTTATGCCAACCGTGGGGATTGCGCTACTTCGGTTTAAAATTTATGATTTCGATTCTTGCGTACGGAATTTTCTTGATCTTTATAGCAGGACAAGGTCTGTGAGTTTTTTCTCTCTTTGCCCCTGCAGGAGAAAAAGTGTGGAACATTCCCGAGAGTCTTCCGTTAGCCTGCGCGTCGCGTCGATATCTTCGACATCTCCGTTATATACAGTTTGTCAAGTAAGAGCGTGGTCGACTTCACCGACAGGTAATAAAAGATTTCGCTCTAATTTCTTCGCGAGCCGATAGAGGGAAGTTTTGTTCTTGATGCATTGTCAACAAAGATTCAGTTGTCGTTGATCTTCTGAAAGAGAATCACGTTAAACGTTATGAGTGCTAAGTACGCGTCGCGCTACGAGGCTGTGTTCCTTTGCATCCACCCGAAAGGTCCCAAAATGTCGCAATCAGCGGCTGCTAAATATATGAGAAAGTCGAAGGCATTTGTACAGAAGTGGATACAGCGATATAAAGTAGCTAAAAATGTTGATGATTTACCAGAACGTGGCTCGATAGGAAAAGTGAACAAAAAAGATGAAAAAAGAATAGTGAATCTGTTTTCGCGGAATCCTGCTTTAACACTGCGGCAAGGACAAGCAAAATTAATGGCAAAAGGTTTAGATATATCCTACGAAACTATCCGAACCCATCTTCGTACTCATAATCTGAAAAGGCGCAACACAATGAAAAAGCCTCTGTTGACTGAAAAACATGTGACAAAGCGACTCGCTTGGGCGCATGAGAATATTGATAGAGATTTTGAAAATGTTATTTTTACTGATGAATGTTCTATATAGGCACGTTCTGTCCTCACGCGAGCCTGGTCAACTTCCACGAATAGGCTTGTTCAGCGGACCGTAAAACATGGAATAAAGGTGCATCTTTGGGGCTGCTTCTCAAAGCAGGGATTTGGCACTTTGCACCTCTTTACTGACAACCTAAATGCCGAGAAAATAATAAAAATCTACAAAAAGGCTTTACTGCCATCTGCCAAACGATGGTTCATCACAAAAAATGAAGATTGGATTCTGCAGGAGGACAACGATCCTAAACACCGCAGCAAGCTCTGTACTCAGTGGAAGACTCAATCTGGCATCGTTACATTGGATTGGCCGTCGCAGTCGCCCGATGCAAACCCTATTGAAAATGTGTGGGCATATATTGAACGGAAGCTTCGTGGAAGACGCACATACACTTTGAAGCAGTTGTCTTACGAAATTCGTCGGATCTGGAGATCCTTGCCACTAGAATACGCCGTCAAATTAGTAGAAAGCATGCCTCGGAGATGCCAGGCAATTATCGACGCCGGTGGTGACTGGACACATTATTGACCAAATTGCATCATTGTTTGTAATGTTTACAATGTATATATAAATATGAAAGTTTCATCAAATAAATTTTTTTATAAATTAACACGACCACGCTCTTACTTGACAGACTGTATGACACAGTATTCCACAATAAAAACAATTGAGATTTTGCCCTGTGACTTGGCGATAGTCATTGCTGAGTTGTCTTTTTCATTGTCTCTCTGAAAAGTACCATCCGTGTAGTTATTCGAGGTTCGATAATTATTCGTATTTTGGTTCATGAAGCCTTGCTCTTCCCTACAATAGTATGGAAAAAAGGGTGTTTGTCAACGCTACCCGGTGTTCTATCTTTCAAAGTTCGCGTGCTGATTCTCGATGTTCCGTCAGTCTGCATTTTCTTGTCGATTGTCTGTACCCCGCCCGCGATTGTTCTCGAAATTTCTAATATGTGGTGCAAAGCGAGAAGACTGACTATTTCGCACAAAGTTTCTGTTTGTGGGTAATTATTTCCCTGCATATACAGTCGAGAAAACGATAAACAGTTCATTGCGTTGTGCCCAGATTTTTTACAATAGACACAAATGAATCACTTGGTCACATAATTTACTCTTATTATCTTCTTTGGCTAATCGCTTCTGCCTTCGTGAACTCAGGTACCATCGTCCTCTGAGACATTGCATGCAAACACTCTCCGAACGTCAAGAGCTTGCTCGCGCGGAGTGTTCTAACTGAATTCATGTGAGATTTTATCTCGCACTGTAAGCCACGCACAAGCAACCTTACACTCTCACGCTCTTATCGCTCTCTCACTCACTCTCACTCTAACTTTCTCTCATTTTCTCCTACTCTCACTCTTACTCTTACGCTCTTTCTCGCTCTCTTTCTCACGCTGTCTCACTCTCACTCTCTCTCTCTCTCTCTCTCTCACTCTCTCTCACTTTAACTTTTTCTCATTCTCTCCCATTCTCACTCACTCTCACACTCACTCTCACTCTCTTTGTTTCTCGGTCTCTCTTTCTCGCTTCTTGCTCTCTTGCTCCTTCGCTCTCCCGCTGTCTGTCTTTCTCTGTCTCTTTCTCTCTCGCTTCTTGCTTTCTTGCTTCCTCGCTCTCCCGCTATCTGTCTTTCTCTGTCTCTGTCTATCTCTACATCTCCCTTGCGCTCCCTCCCTCTCTCCCTTTCTTTCCTTCACTCTTTTTTCTTCACTTCTTTTTCTCCCTCTCTCATTCTCTCTCTCTGCCTCTCTTTTTCTTTCTCTCCCTCTATTTTCTTTCTCTACCTCTCCCTCTCACCCCCTCTTCACCCTTCTCTCTTTTTCTCCATCTCTCCATCTCTCCTTTCCTTCTTCCCTCCCTCTCTCTTTCTCTACCTTTCTCCTTCTCTCCCTCGCTGCCTCTTTCCCTCCCTCTCTTTCACTCTCTCTCTCTCTTGCTTCTTGCTCTCTCGCTCCCTCCCTCTTCCACTCTGTCTGTCTTTCTCTGTCTCAGTCTGTTTTTACCACTTCCTTTTGCTCTCTCCCTATCTCCCTCTCTCTCTTTCTCTCCTTCTTTTCCTTTGTATCTCTCTCATTCTCTCTCCCTGCCTCTCTTTTTCTTTCTCCCCCTTTTTTTTCTTCTTTTTTGGGATACGAATAACGGATTATACGGGTGGGATTATTTTCATTGATTATGTTTAAACAAGAAAACAATTAACAGCGAGTATTAAGCATACTTATTGCAATGTTTGAGTGATGAAATCAAGAAAAAACGGTGGCATTTGCCTAAAAAGAAAGTGTTGTTTTATCAAGACAATGCACTAGGTCACATATTCGTTATCGCGGTGACAAAAATCAATGAATTAAAGTTCGAATTGCTTCCTCACGCTCCCTATTTGCCAGATTTAGCTCCCTCGGATTATTTTCTCTTTTCAAACTTGAAAAACGGCTCGCTAGTAAATGATTTGCTAACAATGAAGAGGCGAAGTCAGCAGTTAATGGCTATTTTGAGGAGCGCGTCAGGTCTTACTAGGTATTAAATCTATAAAACATCGTTATAAACAGTTATCAAACTAAAAGGAGATTATGTTAAAAAAGAGTTTTTTATCAAAAATTTTTGTGTTTTCCTTATTAGGCTGGATACTTCTGAGACCACTCTCTTTAAATATAAAATATTTCAAGTATAACCTGATCTATTTTATTTGTAACTAAATATATTTTGACTTAACATAATATGTATTTAATATTTAATATAATTTTATACAAAACTTAATTTGATATGAAAGCTTAATATACAATTATAGGCAACTAAGAATTATTTAGTATTACGAATAATATTTTAAATGTAAAATATAACTTGATACAAAATTTTAATTCAAGATTATTTTAAATTTATTTAAACATAATGTGAAGTTGCTTTAACTATACGTAAATACATTAAAGAAAATTTTTAATTGTTTTATTATTTATAAATGCAAAACAGCGTAGTACGCATAAAATATTCTTTCTATTTAAGAAGATATGATTAAAAAGAAATAAATTATCTTGTGTAATCATATTAGGTGTAGTAAAAAGTAATCCATTATTTTGCCAATAGATGGCTTTAGTAGTCTGTATCTCCCGTTGTAAAAGTGCGATCGGGTTACACTAGATGGCGTTAGAAAGATAAGATTTCGTACTAAAGAAGCTTCTGAAACAGTTTTGTGATTGATTGACTCAGTATTTTTTTAGCACGCGTCAAAGATGGACACCAACAAAGAGAAAATACGCCATACTTTGCAGTTTTTCTTCGATAAAGGCGAAAACGCAAGCCAGGCAGCTGAAAATGTGAATAGTGTTTATGGTCCTAATACTGTAACAGCCAATCACGCGCAATTTTGGTTTCGTCAATTCCGTTTCGGTAATTTTGACGTCAAAGATGGACCACGCTCTGGAAGGCCAATTGTCGAAAATGTCGATGAAATAATGGAAATCGTCAAGTCCGACCGTCACGTAAGCACTGTTTCGATTGCCCAGGAGTTAAACATTGCACAAAAAACCGTTTGGAACCACTTAAATAAGGCTGGATACAAAAAAAAGTCCGATGTATAGGTGCCACACGAGTTATCGCAAAGAAACCTCATGGACCGAATTTCCATCTGCAAATCGCTGCTGAATCGCAACAATATCGATCCATTTCTGAAGCGGATGGTTACTGGTGATGAAAAGTAGGTCACTTACGACAACGTCAAGCGACAACAGTCGTGGTCAAATCGCGGTGAGCCGGCACAAACGGTGGCCAAGCCAGAATTGACAGTCAGAAAGGTTTTGCTGTGTGTTTGGTGGGACTGGCAGGGAATCATCTACTACGAGCTGCTCCCTTACGACCGAACTCTTAATTCGGACCTGTACTGTCAACAATTAGACCGTCTGAAAGAAGCAATCGCCTAGAAGCGGCCAGCTTTGGCCAATAGGAGAGGAATTGTTTTCCATCAGGACAACGCCAGGCCGCATACATTAATAGTGAATAGCCAGAAGCTCCGGGAGCTTAGTTGGGAAGTTCTTATGCATCCACCTTATAGTCCGGACCTGGCACCAAGTGATTACCACCTGTTTCTGTCTATGAAGAATGATTTTACAGGTGAAAAATTCGCCTCAAGAGAAGATTGTGAAAATCGTCTGTCCCAGTTTTTTGACAATAGGGACAAGGTTTTCTACGAGAGAGGCATTATGAAATTACCTCCAAAATGGCAACAAGTTATCGAACAAAACGGTGCATATTTGACCTAAATCGTATCATTCTATCTATGCTAAATAAAACCTTCAATTTAATGCAAAAATAATGGATTTCTTTTTACTACACCTAATATTTAATGTGGTGATTCTTTCAGTGCGCTCTTAAAGAAATGCATTGAAGATCTGGGGTGCTAATTTGCTAGCCAGGTATACGGTAGGCGTGCTTCGGCGGTTTATGAGTTTACGATAGCCACTGCATCGGGTATTCCGAGTTATTTTTTATGATTTGTTATTTTTAGTGTTCGAAAATAAAGGTAAGTACGTAAATATGCGAGGAGCATTTGTAAGTTTCGTTTTATTTTAACGATATGGAGAGTTTGTATGACCAAGTGTTTCACATATCATCTAGGTCTGCTTTAGTAATAAAAGATATAGCATCTAGCCGTTAAGAACACAACATCTGTCGCTTTTCGGCTTTTCTCATTTTTTTAATGGTTAATAAAAAGAATAAACATCATTAGTTGTGTACATTTTTGCCAAATGTACACGTGATGTATAATATTTGTCCATAAAAACAAAAAAAAAAATAAAAGAAAAATTTTAAACGACGGCGAGACCAACGTTGTAAGGGCAATCTGTCATATAAAGATAGAGAAGAAGATCTGATACAAGTATTCTCGATTAATAAAAAAAAGTGTTTTATTTTTTGATGGATACTTGTATGTATTTAATATATTCTAAGAAATAATTTTTTAAAGATAGAATTACCCTGTAAATGAATCTAAGGTGCAACTACGAGGGCGGTTCAATAAGTACCCGTGTTTGACGACAGAGGACGTTCCTGAGGGAAGTTGGTATTATCATCGCGTGCTGCTATATATCAAACGACGGTAAAACAAATTTCAGACTGATTGATAGGTTAGTTTGGATTTGGCAGCCATTCGAATAAGACGTGTTTCGTGATTTTCGCTAAGATGGAAAAAGAGCAGTATCGTTCGGTAATTCGCTTTTTGTTTTTGGATGGAAAAAAATGCGAGGAGATAAAAGCAAAGTTGCATGCTGTTTATGGGGACACTTCGCCATCTATGATCACAGTTAGATATTGGTTCAACGAATTTAAACGTAGGCGAACATCCGTTTTTGATGAGGAGCGACCAGGACGCCCGGCAGACGTGGTTACCGAGAAAATCATTCAAAAAGTCTACGACATGATTCTTGCTGATCGACGAACGAAAGTGCGCGAAGTAGCAGAGGCCGTAGGTATCGACCGGAACGGGAATTAATATTTTACATGATAAGTTGGCGATGAAAAAATTGTCGGCCCGATGGGTGCCGCGATTGCTCACGGTGGACAACAAGCGGATGCGGCTGTTAACTTTGAAGCAGTGTTTGGAGCAATTTAAGCGAGATCCGAAGGAGTTTTTGCGTCGAGTTGTCACCGTTGATGAAACCTGGATTCATCATTACACACTAGAAACTAAGCAACAATGAAAACAATGGATTTCTCCCGGTGAATCTGCTTCAAAGAAGGCGAAGACGGTCCCATCGGCCGGAAAGGTCATGGCGACGATTTTTTGGGATGCGAACGGCGTCATCCTCATGGATTTTTTAGAAAAAGGAAGAACGATCACTAGACAATACTACAGTGAGTTATTGGACCGCTTCGGCAAAAAATTTAAGGAGACACCGCCGCATTTGGCGAAAAAGAAGGTGCTGTTTCACCATGATAACGCACCAGTACATTCATCCGGAGTTGTCACTGCCAAACTGCATGAATTGCTGCCGCACCCCCCGTATTCACCCGATCTGGCTCCCTGCGACTTTTTCTTGTTTCCTAACATGAAGAAATGGCTCGCGGGAAAAAAATTTAGCTCAAACGAGGAAGTCATCGCCGAGACATAGGCGTATTTTGGAGAGTTCGACAAATCCTATTTTTGGGAGAGGTTAAAAAAATGGCAGGAACGTTGGGAGAAGTGTATCTTTTTAAAAGGAGACTATGTTGAAAAATAAAAAAAAATTTTTTGAAAAAATGATGTCTTCATTTTTAACGCGGGTACTTATTGAACCGCACTCGTATATATTACTCTTTTTATAATGAATCAATAAAAAAAGTATCAGAAATAATTATAACTACTTTCAAGCCAAATTGCAACGGCACTCAAGTACATTTTTATAACATATGGAAGAAACAAATTAAAGAAATACAGCAAAGGAAATTTAGATATTTTCTAAAAAATGTAATTAAATAGCAGTTATTTAGACGCAATAAAAAATTGTTTTTTAATGACCTTTTGGTAATTGTCAAGATTTTAGTTATATACGTAAATACAACTTGATTTATATCCTTTGTTAATATTTTTTGATAAATGATAAATGCTATGAGTCGAAGAATAGTCACTATCCATACAGTTAACATTATTTAGTTATTTAGTTTTTATTTCACAATTTCTTGTCCAAACTTTGTAATTTTTCTTTGAATACACGTAATTACAGTTTAATAAAAAAATTATAATATGATGAAGGCATAATCATACGAAATTAATTAATTTTTGTTAAAAGATTATGATTGTCTATTTTTTTAGAATAAAAATTTAACAAATATTTTGCAATATTCATGAAACAATATCTCAGCATATCTAGGTGAGATTAAAAATGCATTATAAGAAATTTTACTTTTATCAATTAACATAAATAAATTTATTATTAGCGAGTATAAATAGCAGCGAAAGTATAATCAGTAATAAAAATAGTTATAATAGATATATATCTTGATGCCATTAATCATGATAATTGATAATGCAATTATTCTTTAATAGATTCATCTGAAACCTGAGTTGCTTGTGAATTATCGTTTTCAGAGACTTTTTTTTTACTTCCAGAAACAATATCGTCTATTCTTAAAAGAAGTATCGCTGTTTCTATAGCTGTTTTATATGTTTGAAGCTTTACCGAAACGGGTTCCCAAATATTATATTGTTTCATATCAACTAAATTACCAGTTTCTCCATTGATTCCCCATGTTATTCCCTCAGTAGCATGTGCAGCTCTTAATGCAGTCAATATGCGAACAGTATTAGCACCGCAATTTTGAGCTAAAGTTCTTGGAATAATCTCTAATGCTTGAGCTACGGCTTTATATGGCCATTTTTCAATTCCAGCAAGCCCAGCCGCTTTTTCGTTGAGAATGCGTGCTACGGCCATTTCCACGGCCCCTCCGCCTATAAAGATGAACAAATTTTAATATAACATATTTTCATAATAAATAAGTTTTTATTCATGCATAATTATCGTATTAAATTAAATAGTATTATCTTCAACGTATAATCGTTTTTATTTTTTATGTACTCCACCTCCAAGAATGACGCAAACCCCCGAGCAGGCCTCTTCCTAGATTCTCAGCCTCGGACAGAGAATCTGAAGTAGCTACGTTGGCTTAAGCATCGCCCGGTGACCTAATATTTTTTCGGTATTTATGTCACTATACGTGGTCCAAACACCAAAACCATATTTCGATCACCTACCGCACATTTTATTTGGGAGCGGAAATCATTCAACCGATCACGAAACAGATTACACATCCAAATACCGACCTAACCCTGTACGGCTTAACCTCCATGATCGATTGAAACATAGATTCGCTACCCTACCAAAATGGCGGCCATAACTATAGTAATATATTATAATAAATTCTAAAATTAATATCGATTTAAATATATTCGATCATATTATTAATTTATTATTAGGTGCACAACTAAGTTCCCGCTATTTGCCAATAAATGGCTCCAGCAGTAAGTGCTTGTCGATTTCGACATCCAAAACGTCATGAAGTAAGCTTAGACATATGGTAAATAAATCACTTTGACATATTAGTGATTTTGTTTTGGCGTCATATACTTTTGGTTGTGTGAAAATGTCTCATTTTGTATCAAATAATCGTCATTTGCGAGAAGTGTTACTTCTCTTCTTTCATTTTCGAAGAAAACGACGGCTGAAGCACAGAGGGAGCTCCAAAACGTTTACGGAGATGCTGCTCTAAGTGAAACATCGTGCCGTGATTGGTTCCGTCGCTTCAAAGACGGTGATTTCGATATTGACAACAGCCCGCGTAAAGGAAAGCCAAAAACCTTCGAAAACGCTGAATTGGAGAAATTTCTCGACGAGGATCCATGCTAAACGGAAAATAAGCTTGCTCAAGTATTAGGAGTTACCCGCTTAACCATTTCCAAGCGACTGCATGCGTTAGGAATGACTCAAAAGCAGGGAACTTGGGTTCCTTATGATTTGAAGCCAAGGGACATGGAGCGTCGTTTTAACGTCTGTGAACAACTGCTCCAGCGGCAAAAAAGGAAGGGTTTGTCAGCTCGGCCCAGTATTCACACTACGAAGGTTATACTGTGTATTTGGCGGGACCAGGTCGGTGTTATTCATTATGAGCTGTTAAAACCAAATAAAACCATCGCTGGGCAACGGTATCGAATTTAATTGATGCGATTGAGCCAAGCACTACATGAAAAACGGCCACAATACGAGCAGAGCACGAAAAAGTAATTCTAATGCTTGACAACGCTCGGCCTCACGTTACCAGACCCGCTAAGATAAATCTGCGTCGCAGCACTTACTGCTGGCTGTAAGAAGTCAGCAAAAGACGAGGACAAATCACCATTTCTTCTATAGAGAGGAAGTTCCTTGAGGGAGCGAAGCAAAAACGACCTTGCGTAGAATGTTGGGGCGATGAAATTTTCCTGAGCTATGACAGGCTCGATATAGAGACGGGTGGTGTTTCTCGTCCTATGGGCATGCGCTAGAACTTGAACAGACCGAATGGAGTTGTAAAAGCGATCTTCGGTACGTTTTTAATGACCACAAGCACTTGATAGTACACTTTCGTTCTTACTGGTCGATGGGAGAAAATACAGAACAGCTGATGATGTTCTTGAATAAACTTCTGCCCGAATTTGGCATGAGATAAAAAAGACTGGCCTACTGGTTCGAGGCCGGTCGTACGATACCTCGATGTCACTTGTAACTCGCAGGGCTGATAGTGTAAATATGAAATTGCTCCTTTACTACTTGGTGGTGTGGTAGATGGGACTGCGATGACGTAGGTCCATTAAGAGCCCAGTGTCGAAAAAAGTCTGCTCTGATGATGGCTCATAAGCGATAATAAATGGCCAATGGTAGATCCATCGCAATCTTAAGTTGAGAATGATGAGATAATGGCCGTATGCGCGAATAGGCGTCCCGTTAGAGGCAACCAGCTGCAGTGTTTCCGGAGTATGCCTTTCTGGAACCAAACGATTACTTTTATTTAAATTAGCAAATAAAAACAGTAGAGTGTAAAAATGAAGACTCAAACTAGCAGAATATGACTTCGCTACAGTATACAAGAAAGGAAAAATAAACATTAACAGCCACGTCTTATCAAAAAATCCAATGGAAAAAGATAAAATTAATGTACTAACAAGAACACAAGCTAAACAACAGAATTCTAGGCTTGATAAAAAACGGAAGTATCCTCAAACGAAGTAAAAATGTAAAAACTAAACTAAGACCGCGTATGAAAAAGAAACAAGATTGACCAAAGAAAATATTAGGACCTTGAATCAGTTTTCGCCGTTTCTTCGAAGATAGCAATAGCAGTACCCCGTGCATGGAATTTCGAATGGTGACACATCTGCATGAAGTATTGTATCTAACCTTAAATTTCAGAGTATGATAGTTTACTTTATAACTAAAACAAAGTAATTTTTTATTGGTTTTGAAAATGTATACTTTTGTGCGAAATAAAGTGTATTTGCGGGAAATGTTATAGCACTATTTTATTAAAAAAGAATCTGCTGTAACATCGGCCTTCCCAAGTTGACCGAATGTTTTTCATTTTTTTTTTTGTACCATCGCCTTATTTTCCCGTTACTCTCTTTTCGTTTATTTCCTTCAGTTGTTGAAAGCAGGGGTAACGCAAAACACAACAAACACACAGAATTTAAAGAAAACTGATAAATAGGCAGATGTTTGCGTCCCTTACTTTATCACGCATAGATAACTAACGGTCCGAAGGACACTTGTGTACATAAAACTTTTCTATATCTTAAAGGTAAACGAAATAACATAAATACTTGCATTGGTAAACGCTTCCTCCACTTTCGAGTATCATTAGCAATAAATTTTAGAAAAAAACCCAGGAAGGTTCACATATTAGTAGCTATCAAAAGGGACAAATAAGGCGAAGCATCCGTAATGCTTATTATATATCTAACGCGCGGGTCGGCGCTCCGTATCTTAAGTACTGAAAATAATGGCGCGCCGAAATAATCACCTCTGTTGACGATTTTGTCTGTTTACAATAAATATTTATCTTCTTCTTTCTTCCTCTCAATATTGTCCTTTCTCACGCATTTACCAGATGCGTATATCCGCGTTTAAAAAACAACCCTGCGTGGAGATCTTACCGAAAATACGTTTAGATAATAGAATAACTTTGCATTTTTCCCAAAATAAACACATACCGTAATTTATAATATTTAAAACTATATTAAGAGTGAACTTGCATTCTCGATAAGAGATAGTAGAGTTGTTAAGATTAACTAATAAACAACATGCTACGTCTCGCTTATATTTGTAATATTAAGTATAAGACAAGCACAATGTATTACTAAACTACGTTCAGCGTGTAAATATCTATTTGAATAATATTTTATAATAATAACTATCAGAAATATTAAAATATTTAGTTCTCACTTGTATAAAATTATATATTACACTTTATTATATCTAAATAAGTTACGTCGAATTCAAATATTCAAACAGTTCATGCGCGATTCCTTAATATATTATACTTACACAGGACTTGTAATAACCCTTGTCATATCTGTAATAATTATTAGTTGAAATACAAATGAGTTATATTTAAGAATCATGTCAAATATTTAAAATAATTCTATATAATTATCTTCTTACACATTTAAAATAGTTTTATATAACATAAACCATCATGCAGTATTATTTATATTTAAGGGGTTACCCCCACTTGCGACTTTGAAAAAATCGATTTTTTATTAATTGCATTTTTTTGAAGTATAAGTATCTAAGAATATGACCTGGAAATTTCAAGTCGATCCGAACAAAATTGACTAAGATACGAGCGTTGAAAGAGAAGAATCCGTTGTGTAAACAACCGGCTAGTCTGACACCTGGCACGCTCGACCCTCTCGACGGTTTCAGTCGATTGTTCGATGACAATGGTCGTATACCTGGCATTTACAATATTTATATAATAGACTGGAATTTGTAGAAACGAACTTCTGTATGGACCCGGAATAGATGACTCTATGTAAGTTTACAAAAAAAAATATTTTCTTCGTGTAAACTGAAATTAAAACTTTAAACGCGTTTTTCTCGAAATGGCATTTCTGAAGTCGGTGACCAAGATTACTCAAACACTAATAAACCGATCTTCTTGAAATTCTGCAGGCTTATTTAATACATAAAAATGTAGTCTTTAATCGTTCGATTTTTTGTTTCGAGAAAAAATGGCCGTTTTGTAGCCAAAAAACGGCCGTTTTTTTTCGTTAAAATCGAACCATTAACTTTGACTGACCGCCATTTTGTGAAAAATGAAAATTTTTCTAAATCCTTTGATCAAAGACTAGTTTATACTTATATTTAACTAAATATATCCACATTTTTTGTTTCAAATGATCCACTTTGCCGCAATGTTGGTCACCGCAAACCGTATAAATAAAAACACTATTTCATTGGCGGCCATTTGCCACTTAACAATGTAATATTTTGCAATAAAAAAATTACTGAAAGTTCTTCAAGATGTATTCTTTAAGATGATATGATAATCGTTAAAAAAAGTTTTGTAGTTTTCTTTGAAAAAATTCATGAAAAAGGTCTTTTTGTTGAGCTACAAGTGGGGGTAACCCCTTAAGTACAGTTAAAATGATTTATAAAAATCTGCAACTACTTTTAATTTTAGTAATTACAATTTTATAATCAAACTAAGTTACAAATCAAGCAGACTTACGATATACTTGGAGTAATTTTATGCAAAAAATAATTTTAAACGAATTAATTTAAGTTATATTTAAGTTCTTAAGATCAAAATTTAAGTACGAATAAGTTATATTTTATTATCCTGGTTAATGTCCCGGTACGGCAGAAAAACTTTCGAAGAATGCATTTTGGGAAAAAACGTTACAGACAAAAGTATAAGGATTTTTTCCTGGTTATCTGATGGTAACCTTAGATTTGACCTTTATTTTGATCTTTAAGGTCATTTAAAGGACAAGTTAAGTTTTGTAAATGGGAACTTTTATTTTTTATCGCGGATGTGGAAAGAGCAAAAAATTTTGCGTCTAAACATGACCTTGACCAACTCCTTGACCATGACCTTCTAGGTCAAAGATGGATCAAGTGCCGAGAGTCCCGGTACGAATGTACTCCCGACCAATTAAGGCAAAGTAGCGTATACTTTCGACCAATTAAGGCAAGGCAGTGAGTAGTCTCGAGTGCAATTGAAAATTCTTATGGCAGTCTAGGAATTTGCAAAATTGTCGATGGAAAACATTTTGACCACGGGTTGTAATCCTTGTCTTAACTGGCCGAGATTGTTAGCCAATCCTTAGCAGTCCGGGATCGTTAGACTTGCCTTAATTGGCCAGGCGATCTCCTTGTCTTAAATAACTGGAATCGCTAGTTATTCTAGTCACTGAAATTTTTTAAAATTCTCAAAAAAATCTGTTTAAAATGACCTTCAAATACTGGTTCAAGGCCAAGAGCTTGATTATGGTCATATTCGTACATTTGTTTTTCTGTTCTTCCTAACTTATCAAAAAAATAATAGTTAATGCAAATAAAATAACCTGACTTTGACATGATCTTAGGGTCATTGTCAAAATCGTAGTCAAGGTCTTACTTGAACGTTAAATTTTAATTCATTCCAAATCTGTAATAAAAAATAGGGGTTACTGATAAAAAAGCAATTTCAACCTTGTAATGACTTTACAGATCATTGTCAAAGTCATGTTTAAGACCATATTTGGACGTAAATTCTTCTGATCTTTCCAAATCCGTGATAAGCAATAAGGATTCCAACTTAAAAAACTTAACTTGTCCTTCAAATGACCTTGAAGGTTAACTTATAGGTCAAATCCAAGGTTACCATCAGATAGCCAGAAATAAATCCTTATTATTTTGTCAGAAACGTTTTTTCCCAAAATGCATTCTTCGAAATTTTTCTGCCGTACCGGGACTTTTGGATGACCTCGTATATATATATATATATATATATATATATATATATATATATATATATATATATATATATATATATATATATATATATATATATATATATATATATATATATATATATATATATATATATTAAATAGTCGCGTTTGCTCGACAGAGCCGACGTGACACTGCAGCTAAAGCATACAGAATTTTAGTTGACAATACTCTGTCGGATACGACATGCAGAGACTGGTTTTGATACTTCAAAAATAATGATTTTGAGCTTGAGGATAAAGAACAATTTATCGTGCCAAAAAAATTTGAAGACAAAGAATTAGAGGAATTACTTGATCAAGACCGATGTCAGACGCTAGGACAACTTAGAAAACTATTACAAGTAGATAAGTCGACAGTTTCAAAACCTTTAGAAGTGTTATGAATGATCCAGAAGCAAGGACATTGGGTGCCGTATGAATTGAAGCCGAGACATCAAACTGCGTTTTCTCACGTGTGAACTACGGCTTCAACGGCAGAAAAGAAAAGATATTTTGCACCGTATCGTGATTTGCGACCAAAAGTGGATACACTACGATAATCCAAAGTGTAGAAAATCGTTGGGTAAGCTCGGTCATGCATCAACATCGTTCGCAAAACCAAATATTCATGATTCAAAGCTTCTGCTCTGCATTTGGTGGGATTAGTAGAGTGTTATTTATTATGAACTGTTCAAACCGAATGAGACTATCACGGAAGATCGCTATTGACTTCAATTGATGCGTTTGAGTCGAGCCCTAAAAGAAAAGTAGCCGCTTTACGAGCAGAGACACGACAAAGTGATTTTGTTACATGACAACGCTTGGCCTTATGTTGCAAAACCAGTGAAAACCTGCCTGAAAACGCTTTAATGGGAAGTTGTATTCCACCCGCCGTATTCTCCCGACATAGCCCCTTCCGATTTTCACCTATTTCATTCGATGGCACATGGTTTGGCTAAGCAGCGCTTCTATTCTTATAAAGATACTAGAGAATGGATCGATTCTTGGACAGCCTTAAAAGGTATATCGTTTTTCCGACGCGAAATTCATATACTGCCAGAAACATGGGAGAAGGTGGTCTTTAATGATAGGCAATACTTCGAGTGAAATGTTTTTGTGCTTTATATTTTAAATAAAGCTTATTTTATAAAAAGGATCAGCAAAAACTAATTCAAGGTCCTAATACAAACAATAAGTGGCAGCAACATAGAAATGAATTATTGTATACTGCAAAAACATCACAGAATAAAGAGAAGTCGATACAATACACCTTGACATTACAGAAAAAACACATCTAGAGATATAAACAAACAATCTATTACAATTTAAGTTAAAATAGACAATAAACTAAATGAAAACGTGATAAGAATAATAAAAATAAATAAATCACAAAAAACTATTTATAATATGCTTGAATATAAGAAAATCATCAACCATAATAAAAAAAAATTTTAAAAAAAACTGCAACCTACTTAAAATATTTTTCAAGAAAACCAACTGCAATATTTTTAGTATATTAACGGGTTACCCCCACTTGCGACTTTGAAAAAATCGATTTTTTGTTAATTGCATTTTTTTGAAGTATAAGTATCTGAGAATATGACCTGGAAATTTCAAGTCGATCCGAACAAAATTGACTGAGATTTGAGCGTTGAAAGAGAAGAATTAACTAAAAGAATAAACTGAAATTAAAATTTTAAACGCGTTTTTCTCGAAATGGCAGTTCTAAAGTCGGTGACCAAGATTACTCGAATACTAATGAATCGATCTTCTTGAAATTTTGCAGGCTTATTTAACGGGTTACCCCCACTTGTGACTTTGAAAAAATCGATTTTTTGTTAATTGCATTTTTTTGAAGTATAAATATCTGAGAATATGACCTGGAAATTTTAAGTCGATCCGAACAAAATTGACTGAGATATGAGCGTTGAAAGAGAAGAATCCGTTGTGTAAACAACCGGCAATTAAAACTTTAAACGCGTTTTTCTCGAAATGGCATTTCTAAAGTCGGTGACCAAGATTACTCAAACACTAATAAACCGATCTTCTTGAAATTTTGCAGGCTTATTTAATACATAAAAATGTAGTCTTTAATAGTTCGAATTTTTGTTTCGAAAAAAAATGGCCGTTTTATAGCCAAAAAACGGCCGTTTTTTTTCGTTAAAATCAAACCATTAACTTTGACTGCCCGCCATTTTGTGAAAAATGAATATTTTTTTAAATCCTTTAATTAAAGACTAGTTTATACTTATATTTAACTAAATATATCCACATTTTTTGTTTCAAATGATTCACTTCGCCGCAATGTTGGTCACCGCAAACCGTATAAATAAAAACACTATTTTATTGGCGGCCATTTGTCACTTAACAATGTAATATTTTGCAATAAAAAAATTACTGAAAGTTCTTCAAGATGTATTTTTTAAGATGATATAATAATCGTTCAAAAAAGTTTTGTAGTTTTCTTTAAAAAAATTCACGAAAAATGCCTTTTTTGTTGAGCTACAACTGGGGGTAACCCCTTAATACATAAAAATGTAGTCTTTAATCGTTCGATTTTTCGTTAAAATCGAACCGTTAACTTTGACTGTCCGCCATTTTGTAAAAAATGAATATTTTTTTAAATCCTTTGATTAAAGACTAGTTTATACTTATATTTAACTAAATCTATCCACATTTTTTGTTTCAGATGATCCACTTCGCCGCAATGTTGGTCATCGCAAACCGTATAAATAAAAACACTATTTCATTGGCGGCCATTTGCCACTTAACAATGTAATATTTTGCAATAAAAAAATTACTGAAAGTTTTTCAAGATGTATTCTTTAAAATGATATAATAATCGTTTAAAAAAGTTCTGTAGTTTTCTTTAAAAAAAATTTATGAAAAAAGGCCTTTTTGTTGAGCTACAAGTGGGGGGTAACCCCTTCAAAGATATTAACATTTTAAATGTAAATTGAAATGAAATTGGACTGGAAATAGCAGAAACGCTAGCCGACGCATTTACAAAAAGTCATTTGCACTTTTAGTTTACTAACATTAGTACTTACAGACAAAAGGAAAAATTTTACTAATAAATAAAATTTTTATAACAATATTAGATAGATTTAAATTTACAAAAATAGAAACTACAGCTTTTTCACCACAGTCGAATGAATCATTAGAAAGAGCAGATCATCCATTATGCGAATATTTAAAAAAATTTTTTAATAACAAAAATAGAATGGTATGATTGACTCGAATCAGCATAATTTAATTATAACACAATTGTGCAATTTAGCCACAAATTTAAACCACAAGAACTAATTTTTGCTTACCCTACTAGAATACTATCTAGTGAACCTCTAGAAAAATATGAACAATTACAAACATTTAATAACTACATAAAAAATTTACCAAAAAATCATGAAAGATATGCCACAACACCACGCGAAAACTTAATATTGCCAAAGAAAAATAAAAGAAATATCACGACAGACGCATAAATCCAGTAGAATTCGAAGTTGTCGATTAAGTCTGGTGTATACGAGGCGTGGCAAAAAAATAATGAGACTAGTAACCCTGCAAGCGATCTGAAAATGCTGCGCTGTTACCAGATCGCTTGCACATGTATCAGTACCCTCCCACGGCTCATTGTGAGTTTCAACTCCTTCCATTAACAACGTGATTTTTGTGACTGCTATTAATAAAGTTTGGTTTTGGTGGTGCGTTACACAAAATGGAACATTTTAAACACTCAAAAAGCATTCCTGTAGTTCACCAGCCCCCCTATTCACCTGACTTCAGTCTCTGTGACTTTTTCCTTTTTCATAAACTGAAAAATGTCTTCAAAGGACGTCATCTCGGGACTTTAGAAAACATCCAAGAGTGTAACGGACATGCTGAAGTCCATACCGGTTGAAGACTTCTAGCGCTGCTACCAAAAGTGGGAACAACGTCTCCATGGACGTGTAGCTGCCTAAGGAAACTACTTTGAAGGGGATAACACTGATGTTTAAAAAAATAAAAACTTTGGTAAATAAAAAATCAGTCTCATTACTTTTCTGCCACACCTCGTAAAAAAACCCAACCCAGGAATACTAGAAAGAAGAAATAGAAATCAAAATTTGGACCCTTTTTAAGTATTAAGTGTACACGCTAAAAGCAATATTACCTTAAATTATAAAAACAATCAAAAATTAGTACATAAAAATAAATTAATATTACTTAAACGCAAAAACTAACAGTTTATCTGTTTCAGATTAAAAAAAATAATGCTGCATATAACATACTATTAATCATATTTTCATATCTTACATCATCAAAAGAAATAATTGAATACAACTACGAATGAATAGATCCAGTTATAACAACTTACTTCTACTTAGATTCAGGAGAATGCGAATTTAAGCAAGACAACGTCACTAGCATAAACTTAATGATAGAACTACTATAAGTCGTAGAATTTAAAATAAAGTAATGCATTGCAAAATATAAATATAACGAACAGTATAATACTGCGGAATATTTAGCCATCTACGTCCTACAGAAAACGCGGTGCAAGAATACCTATAATAAAGTATACAACATAAGTCTAAATAAATGCAAATTTATGCACGAAACAGGAATAATATATAAAATACGATAATGTACACAATATCTGATTTAAAAATAAACGCTATAAGATTAGTAGAAATAGGCCTTGCAGGTACCGTAAAAGATAAATCAGGCACAGGCGCATACTACGCAGACAATTTCGGTCCATGGAATAACGTCTTTATACAGACAATAATTACAATTACACTATAAGAAGAATACGTATAATTCAAATATATTCACATATGCAAACTTGAAATTTCTATATGTATAAAAACATTTTGGGGCTGAAGTTAAAGACTTATATTTAAACATTTAAAAAAAAAATACGAACTAGAAAAAAAATTAATTCACGAATCTCTATTATTAACAACTAAAGCTCTCCCAACCAATTAAGGGGTTACCCCCAGTTGTAGCTCAACAAAAAAGGCCTTTTTCATGAATTTTTTTAAAGAAAACTATAAAATTTTTTTAACGATTATGATATCATCTTAAAGAATACATCTTGAAGAACTTTCAGTAATTTTTTTATTGCAAAATATTACATAGTTAAGTGGCAAATGGCCGCCAATGAAATAGTGTTTTTATTTATACGGTTTGCGGTGACCAACATTGCGGCAAAGTGGATCATTTGAAACAAAAAATGTGGATATATTTAGTTAAATATAAGTATAAACTAGTCTTTGATTAAAGGATTTAGAAAAATTTTCATTTTTCACAAAATGGCGGACAGTCAAAGTTAATGGTTCGATTTTAACGAAAAAAAACGGCCGTTTTTTGGCTATAAAACGGCCATTTTTTTTCGAAACAAAAATTCGAACTATTAAAGACTACATTTTTATGTATTAAATAAGCCTGCAAAATTTCAAGAAGATCGGTTTATTAGTGTTTGAGCAATCTTGGTCACCGACTTCAGAAATGCCATTTCGAGAAAAACGCGTTTAAAGTTTTAATTGCCGGTTGTTTACACAACGGATTCTTCTCTTTCAACGCTCATATCTCAGTCAATTTTGTTCGGATCGACTTGAAATTTCCAGGTCATATTCTCAGATACTTATACTTCAAAAAAATGCAATTAACAAAAAATCGATTTTTTCAAAGTCGCAAGTGGGGGTAACCCGTTAATCTATAAACCATGGAAAAACCAGGATACATTGCCAAACTCGCAGGTGAAGCAATACACGTAATAAAATGCACACCTATCGAAATAAATTTACTACACTCAAAAAAGTTCTATACACAACTACCCGTAATAACAAAAAAACAAAAGTTGGTTTTTAACACCAAAAACATAAATATAACTAACAGCAGGATCAGAAAAAAACTACAGCTCAATTATCCCACAATATTATAAAATCGCTAAAAATTGGATTAATCTTATCCTACAACCCGAACAAACAGAAAATACTATTAACACATTGAAACCAAAAAAATTTCATGGAAGCTGAGAAAGTTAAAAACACTAACAACAAGCGGACTATATTTTCAATAAGACAATCAAGAACTACAGCAATTAAACATGTTCCCTCTCGAAAAAATCATCTTTACCATAAGTGATAGCAAGAGGAATGCAAGTAGAAAGAAAAATTTCGAATGGCATGGCAAGCATTTATCTCAAATATAACCCTACTCAACTGCCACTCACCAAATCAAATAAAACTTGGCATACTGGTGAAAAATGGAAAGTATGAGACTCGGATTTTTTTATAGCTTCGCGATTTTATTTTTGAGTAAAAATAACCCCCAAAAAAATGTAAAATAGTGAACATTTATAATAAAATAACCAAAACTAAATGCTTTTGTTTCCACCACACGAATATATTGTCTTATTTATTTTTGAGATAGTTAAAACCGAATTTGCTGACCGTTTGATCTAAAAAGGTCCGGATCAAAGTCAAACGAAAGTTAAATTGAGAATTAGCTTTAAAACAAGCAAACTAACTAGTTAATACAAGGGTGAATGAAATATAAACGGTAATTTAGCTATTCTACTTAGCTCGCACCTCAGAACTAGATGATATAGTGTGGCGGTTGCTGGTTCGTTCATAAGGAGTGGGGGACCTAGCTCGGTTCTGTCCTCAGTACAGCCATGGCTGAGCAAGAAGTACATCCGTCTGTCACGCAACGCGTCAGCATAAAGTTTTTAACCAACGAAGGCGTTAAACCGTCGGAAATTTTTATTCGTTTTGAAGGCGCAGTTTGGGGACACTACATTGTCTCAAAATCGAGTGTATACGTGAGCCAAGAAATTTAAGGGTGAGCAAAAACGTGTTGAAAACGAAAATCATGATCGACGTCCAAGGTCAAGTCTTACAGATGACAACATCCGTGCCGTTCGAGAGCTTATTGAATGTGATCGGCGGTTAACTGTTTCAGAAATCACGTCAAGAGTGGGTATCAGATATCGAAGTGCTCAATCCATTATCACTGATCATCTTGACTTCAGAAAAATTAGTGCTTGATGGGTTCCGAGGTTGTTAATCGGGAATTAAAAAAACAGGTCAGATCAGAGATCACTGAGAGACTTCTGAATCGATTTCGACAAGAAGAGGAGGATTTTTTGAGGTGCATCGTCACATGTGAAGAGACATGGGTCCACCATTATACTCCCGAATCGAAAATGGGGAGTAAGGAGTGCCGAAGGAAGGATGAAGGCTACCCAGTGAAGGCCAAAACTCGCCTCTCAGCCGAAAAAGTGCTTGCAGCGATTTTTTTTTCACTTCGAGGGAATTTTACTCATTGATTTTCTTTACGATCAAAAAACAGTAAATGCGGCCTACTGTTGCCAATTGATACGGTCAGCAAGAACCTCCTACTGAAATAAAAAACGAGGTATGCCCATTAGAGAGGTCATCCTTCTCCATGACAATGCTAGGCCGCACACCGTGGCTTTGACAAGGGATAAACCGGAAGAAATGGGCTGGAAAACACTTGAACACCCTCTTTATAGTCCAGACTTGTCCCCTTGTGACTGCTTCTTGTCCGCGCCCCTGAAAGAATCACTTGGAGGAAAACGATTCAAAAGCAATGAAGAAGTCGAGGAGCACGTGCGCAATTGGCTGACAACTCGTCCTAAAACTTTTTATGAACAAGCAATATTCAAGCTTAAAAAACGTTGGCAAAAGCGTGTAGACAACGCAGGAGACTCTACATTGAGAAATATTGATGATATGGTTTGTGTGTAATATTATTCAATAAATGTATAAAAAAAAAATTACCGTTTATATTTGATTCACCTTCGTAGGTTTTCTTGGTTGCTAAAACCGAATTTGATGTCTATTTGATCCAAATAAGCCAGGGTCAAGGTCAAATGAAAGTCAAATATTGAAAATTAGATTTAAAACAAGTTGCTGTACTGGCGTCCATCTGTTTGACTCTAACAAATAAAATTAGAAGTCATTCAAAAGTCATGTCACAACCAATAAACTTCACATAATCTTAAGCTTGAGATGCTGAACCTAATCAATCTAGAGACTAGAATTCTAAACTAAAAAACCTCAAGCTCACAATTCCAAGCCCACAACTTCTAACCTAGAAACCAAGTCCGCAACCCAAAGCTCATAGATCCCAAACCCACAAGTCCGCCACCCAAGGCTCATAGACCCCAAACCCACAAGTCCACAGACCTTAAACCCCAAACCCCATATCCCAAACTCACAAACTCACAAATGCCAAATCACAAACTTATTCCATCAAGTTATTTTTTATTAAAAAATGATAGACTGAAAAAGAATTATTTATTTTTCAAGAATAATATAAATACAACTTTACAGTAAAAGGTTTAAAGTAAACTCAATTTATTCAACCAAATGTTAATATCTCATTTTGTCTTATAATAATGAATAAAATTAAATAATAATATTATAATAATATAATAATAAGAATATAATATTAAGGAGGGAGATACACTTGGAGCGTCAAAAAAAGCGTTTTTTTGGGAATTTTTTTTTTGCGAAGTATTAAAATAAATTAAAACAAATTTTTTTCCATATAGAAACTATATATTTTATTTAAATCTCATAATTTTCTTATGAGAATATATTAAAAAATGTGCAAGATATAGTACATTTGCAGAGGGTCCACAAAAAGAAAACCGTTTTGCGGCGATCACCGCTGTTCATGACTAGATCATCTGAAATAAAAAAAAAGAAGAGATCATTAGATAATTGTATAATGCTCTGGTCGAACGAAGGGTTTTAAAAAATTTTCATTTTTCACAAAATAGTGGATCTTGAAAGCTAAAATTTTGTTTTTGATTAAAATTTTGCGCACGTTTTTGGCTATAAAAAGAAAAAAAAAAAAAAATAAAAAAAAATATATATATATATATATATATATATATATATATATTCATCGAAAAAAAAAATCCTTCGTTATATATATACACGGAAAAAGTGTACAAAATTTCAAGTCAAAAAGTTAGGCCATTCTCGAGCTACAGTGATCATCGATTTCAAAAACATAGTTTCGAGTAAAACGCGTTTAAAGTTTTGAGAACGATTTATATGCAAACGAAATTTTTTTTTTAACTTGCAATAAATTCTCTATTTCATCACTATAAAATGTTCCTTCCTTTTCTTTATTAGTGGCACCAGTAGAAATTTTACGACGTCGGCGAGCATTTCTTGCTTTCCAAGTGCTGTCTAATGAACGACTGTTAGCTGAGCCGATTCGATTACAATCTCCTGTACCCTCATTGAATGTGCAGATAGCTACATAGGCGGCTACGCTGACGGTAGTCAGGTTAGTAAGGCTCGCAGGTAACGTTTTCGGCATGATCTTCCAAATATTTTGATTGAAGCTTTCGTTGTTATTCTGCGTAAATCCTCCAATGCATTTTTGCAATAATTCATCGCTTGTAACACTTTCGTAAATCAGTTTGAAGGTATTTAAAACTTCTTCCGCAAGACAGTTTAATCGTGTTTGAAAAAAGCCAAGTTATTCTTCGCTTTTGCCTTTTGATATTTGCACCATAAGTCAGCACCTGGTGGACACTTGTTATGATGCGGCTTCTCATCAGTTGAACTTCTGTGATAAAACGTAGCCTAAATGGTAGTTTTCATTTTTTCAACTGAATCATAGTTTTTACGAATAGCCTTGCTGAAATACTCAGACAATTGATCAATCAATTTACCAGTAGGTTTCTCTTGACCGCCAAGCCCTTTGTTGTATTTTTTACATTGACATAAACGCGTACCGATCTGTTTTTGAATGTGACCGACGCATTCTTTCTTCGTCACGACAGTTTCTCCATTAGAAGTAGCTTGAACAAGGCCAGAGTAAGTTTTTGAATCTCCGTCGCCAACGTAATGTGAAAATCTCGCTCCAAATTTTTCAAGGAACAGCGAAACATTTCGATCACAGCATTGACCTCCATCTTTTTCACATAACCTGTGTGATTTGCTAAGCAAGTATATTTATGCATTTTGTACCGTTCTTCATAATTTTTAGTGATATTCTTATCTTTCCAAAATTTACAAGTCTTATAATAAGAACTTCTTGCGACCACGTCAACAATTTTGCCCGTAAAATATTATATTAGCAATACAACACCAAACAGAGACGTAAATCCGCGTTTGTACCACGTTCCATCAATAGAGACAATCAAATCTGTATCCTTCCTGTCACTGTAGATAGAACTTAAATCAATTTCTTCTTTACAAGCCTTCGACATAAAAAATTAAGCCATAGGTTTACTTGCTTCACAAATATGTTTCAAAATTATATGGTACGTACTTGTATCTAAAAACGGCGGAAGTCCATCAAACCACAACATTTTTGTGCATCTTTATAACCAACACCTGTGGTACGCATTGCTAATATAAATCTTTGATTTATTTCATAAGAATTTAAAATAAATCGCACGATGGTATGTACTCCAGAGGACACTTATCGCACACTATCGAAATTTTAAAGTCGAGTGCATGTTCACTTACGTATCCACATGATATCTTGCTGTCGCACTTTACACATTTTACAAGATTTGCTATCGCTGCAAAAACAGTTACAAAGTTTATAATTCTATAATCAACAGCGCTAGTTTTTGGTGCGTTGTATTCGTCTTGATGTTTTAATTTTTTTGCTGACGTACTAGTACCGCCAGCATCAGCCTTTACAGTTTTTGAATTAAAATATTGCTTCCTCTTTCTCAATCTTGATTTATGAACCGAACAAATCTTTTCATTTTGCACACACTCACTTACTGATTTCGAGTATAAATACTTCGCAAGGTGAGAGTAACATGACCTATACACAGCTAGACGTCTCACAAGCAACTGTTCTAAAAGCAGCTGCTACTCGAAAATATGCATTAGACTATTTAAAAGTTGAATAGGTATTCAATATATACATACATACATATATACATATATATATATATATATATATATATATACGAGGGTAGTCCCAAAAGTACCCGACCTGACTTATAAATATAGGTAGGTTTAAAAAACAATTACTGCAATTGACAATACCACCTTTCAACAACTTAATGTGAATAATTCATAACGGTACGTTTATTACAGTCTGTCAAGTAAGAGCGTGGTCGACTTCACCGACAGGTAATAAAAAATTTCGCTCTAATTCCTTCGCGAGCCGATAGAGGGCAGCTTTGTCCTTAATGCATTGTCAACAAAGATTCAGTTGTCGTTGATCTTTAAAAAAAGAATCACGTTAAACGCCATGAGTGCTAAGTACGCGTCGCGCTACGAGGCTGTGTTCCTTTGCATCCACCCGAAAGGTCCCAAAATGTCGCAATCAGCGGCTGCTAAATATATAAGAAAGTCGAAGGCATTTGTACAGAAGTGGATACAGCGATATAAAGTGGCTAAAAATGTCGATGATTTACCAAAACGTGGCTCGATAGGAAAAGTTAACAAAAAAGATGAAAAAAGAATAGTGAATCTGTTTTCGCGGAATCCTGCTTTAACACTGCGGCAAGGACAAGCAAAATTAATGGCAAAAGGTTTACAGTCTGTCAAGTAAGAGCGTGGTCGTGTTAATTTATAAAAAAATTTATTTGATGAAACTTTCATATTTATATATACATTGTACACATTACAAACAATGGTGCAATTCGGTCAATAATGTGTCCAGTCACCACCAGCGTCGATAATTGCCTGGCATCTCCGAGGCATGCTTTCTACTAATTTGACGGCGTATTCTAGTGGCAAGGATCTCCAGATCCGACGAATTTCGTAAGACAACTGCTTCAAAGTGTATGTGCGTCTTCCACAAAGCTTCCGTTTAATATATGCCCACACATTTTCAATAGGGTTTGTATCGGGCGACTGCGACGGCCAATCCAATGTAACGATGCCAGATTGAGTCTTCCACTGAGTACAGAGCTTGCTGCAGTGTTTAGGATCGTTGTCCTCCTGCAGAATCCAATCTTCATTTTTTGTGATAAGCCATCGTTTGGCAGATGGCAGTAAAGCCTTTTTGTAGATTTTTATCATTTTCTCGGCATTTAGGTTGTCAGTAAAGAGGTGCAAAGTGCCAAATCCCTGCTTTGAGAAGCAGCCCCAAAGATGCACCTTTATTCCATGTTTTACAGTCCGCTGAACAAGCCTATTGGTGGAAGTTGACCAGGCTCGCGTGAGGACAGAACGTGCCCATATAGAACATTCATCAGTAAAAATGACATTTTCAAAATCTCTATCAATATTCTCATGCGCCCAAGCGAGTCGCTTTGTCACATGTTTTTCAGTCAACAGAGGCTTCTTCATTGTGTTGCGCCATTTCAGATGATGAGTACGAAGATGGGTTCGGATAGTTTTGTAGGATATATCCAAACCTTTTGCCATTAATTTTGCTTGTCCTTGCCGCAGTGTTAAATCAGGATTCCGCGAAAACAGATTCACTATTCTTTTTTCATCTTTTTTGTTCACCACTTTTCCTATCGAACCACGTTCTGGTAAATCATCGACATTTTTAGCCACTTTATAACGCTGTATTCACTTCTGTACACATGCCTTTGACTTTTTCATATATTTAGTAGCCACTGATTGCGACATTTTGGGACCTGACGGGTGGATGCAAAGGAACACAGCCTCGTAGCGCGACGCGTATTTAGCACTCATGGCGTTTAACGTGATTCTCTTTCAAAAGATCAACGACAACTGAATTTTTGTTGACAATGCATCAACGACAAAGCTTCCCTCTATCGGCTTGCGAAAGAATTAGAGCAAAATCTTTTATTACCTGTCAGTGAAGTCGACCACGCTCTTACTTGACGGACTGTAGATATATCCTACGAAACTATCCGAACCCATCTTCGTACTCATCATCTGAAATGGCGCAACACAATGAAGAAGCCTCTGTTGACTGAAAAACATGTGACAAAGCGACTCGCTTGGGCGCATGAGAATATTAATAGAGATTTTGAAAATATCATTTTTACTGATGAATGTTCTATATGGGCACGTTCTGTCTTCACGCGAGCCTGGTCAACTTCCACCAATAGGCTTGTTCAGCGGACCGTAAAACATGGAATAAAGGTGCATCTTTAAGGCTGCTTCTCAAAGCAGGGATTAGGCACTTTGCACCTCTTTACTGACAACCTAAATGCCGAGAAAATGATAAAAATCTACAAAAAGGCTTTACTGCCATCTGCCAAACGATGGTTCATCACAAAAAATGAAGATTGGATTCTGCAGGAGGACAACGATCCTAAACACCGCAGCAAGCTCTGTACTCAGTGGAAGACTCAATCTGGCATCGTTACATTGGATTGGCCGTCGCAGTCGCCCGATGCGAACCCTATTGAAAATGTGTGGGCATATATTAAACGGAAGCTTCGTGGAAGACGCACATACACTTTGAAGCAGTTGTCTTACGAAATTCGTCGGATCTGGAGATCCTTCAGGCTAGAATACGCCGTCAAATTAGTAGAAAGCATGCCTTGGAGATGCCAGGCGATTATCGACGCCGGTGGTGACTGGACACATTTTTGACCAAATTGCATCATTGTTTGTAATGTGTACAATGTATATATAAATATGAAAGTTTCATTAAATAAATTTTTTTATAAATTAACACGACCACGCTCTTACTTGACAGACTGTTTTATTTTCTTTACAGACATCCAAAGTGAAAGCTCTTAGTGAATTTGTAAATATGGAAAAAATCGGGCATGGTTATGTGATACAATACTTTCATTTAAAAGGTCTAAGTCCAACCGATTTCAGAGCAGAGTTGGATTCTACTCTGGGGAAGTCTGCTCCTTCGTTTACAACGGTCAAATATTAGGTAGCTGAGTTTAAGCGAGGTCGTACGAGCTACCAAGATAAACACCGCAGTGGTCGACCAAGTGAAGTCACTGCATCAGAAAATGTGAAGGAAATCCACAAAATGGTGTTAGATGACCGTTGACTAAAAGTGCGCGAGATAGAAGACATAGCAGGCATTTCAAAAAGTGCTGTGTATCGCATTTTGACCGAGAATTTGGACATGAGAAAGCTGTGCGCAAGATGCGTGCCGCGTTCGCTCACAATGAAGCACAAACAGCAACGTGAGGATGTTTCCAACGAGTGTTTAACAATGTTTCGCAGCAATAAAGCCGAGTTTTTGCGTCGATTCATAACCATGGACGAGACATGGGTCCATCATTTTACACCTGATACCAAGGTGCAGTCAAAGCAATGGACTTAAAAGGGAGAACCGGCTCCAAAGAAAGCAAAGACAGTTCAGTCAGCTGGCAAGGTCATGGCATCCGTTTTCTGGGATGCGCGTGAAATAATATTTACTGATTATCTCGAAAAAAGAAAAACAATCAACGGCGCATATTATGCAGCCTTATTGCAGCGTTTGCGTGATAAAATTAAGAAAAAACGGCACCATCTGACGAAAAGAAAAGTGTTGTTTTATCACGACAACGCACCAGTCAACACGTGCGTCATTGCGATGGCTAAAATCAATGAGTTGAAGTTCAAATTGCTTCCTCACGCACCCTATTCGCCAGATCTGGCTCCCTCGGATTATTTTCTTTTTCCGAATTTGAAAAAATGGCACGGCGGCAAAAGATTTGCCAACAATGAAGAGAGAGAGTCTGCGGTTAATGGGTATTTTGAGATGCTTGACAGTTTCTACTATAAAGCGGGTATCAAAGCTATTGAACATCGTTGGGAAAAGTGTGTCGAACTGAAAGGAGAATATGTGAAAAAATAAAGAACATTTTCGCAATTTTTTACTGTTTTCTTTGTCGGGTCGGGTACTTTTGGGACTGCCCTCATATATATATATATATATATATATATATATATATATATATATATATATATCCTTTGCCACACACCTTTCCATACGTTTTTTCCATTAATCGAAGCAGTGCTGGAAGTCTTGTTTGGTGAGGGCCTTTAGGAGCTCTGCCGTATTTTGCTTTACCGCTTCCATCGACTCAAATCGGGTCCCTTTCAAAGCAGATTTTATCTTCGGAAACAAAAAGAAGTCGCACGGTGCCAAATCTGGCGAGTACGGCGCGTGTTCGAGCACTGGAATGCGCTTACGGGCCAAATACTGCTTCACAGATAGCGCGTTATGAGCAGATGCGTTGTCCTGGTGCAAAATCCACGAGTTGTTCTTCCACAACTCGGGCCGTTTCTTACGAACTCGTTCTCGCAGTGTTGCCAAAACTGACAAATAATAAGTCTGGTTGACAGTCTGACCCTCTGGAACCCATTTAGTCATCACGATACCGCTAATGTCAAAAAAACAATCAACATTGCCTTGAATTTTGATTTGGACATCCTTGCTTTTTTGATTCTGGGCGATTCAGGCGTCTTCCAATGCATCGATTGCCGCTTTGTTTAAACATCGTATTGAAAAATCCATGTTTCGTCGCAAGTAATAATGTTTTTCATCAGTCCGGAATCTTTTTTTAACCTTTCAAGGAAATCTGAGCAGACCTGTTGACGCGAGAGCTTTTGGTCATAAGTCAGGTTTTTTGGCACCAACTTCGCACAGACTTTTGTCATGTGAAATTCCTCGTGTAAAATTTGTCTAACCGTTTCTTTATCGGCATTTACAGCCTCGGCAATCATCGGATGCTCATTCGACGATCTGCACGCACAATTTGGTTGATTTTGGTCACTGTTTTCGGAGTTGAAACAGTGACAGGGCGACCTAGGCGTTGGTCATCTTCAGTGCTCATTCAGCCCTCACTGAAGCGCTTACACCACTCAAAAACACGCGCACGAGATAGAGAATTGTCCCCATAGGTATCTTGCGACAATTTACAGCACTCAGTCGTAGTTTTTTTCAATTTAACGAGAAATTTAAGATTGATACGTTGTTCCTGTTGTTCGTCACACATGGTTTTCGGCACGAGAAAAAAACACGTTCGTTTCAAACCGCTACTGCACAAATACAATAATAGTGACGAGAACGTGTTTTGGTACGTGCATAGACAAGATATCTAGAAACCCAACGCACTACTCGTTTTTTTCCCCACCCTTCTACGTCGCCCTCTAAGCGCGCAGTCTCGTTATTTAATAGCCAGACCTCGTATATATATATATATATATGTATATAACACATCATTCAATAAGTCCCTAGACTAACAACGAAAACAACACTTTTTTTCAAGAATCATTCTTATTTATCAATATAATCTCCTTTTAGAGCGATGCAATCTTTTTAACGCCTTACCAACATTTCTATACCATGTTTATAGAAGGATTTATCCTTTGCTTTCAAATAGGCTTCAGTTTCGGCAATGACCTCCTCATTCAAGCCAAATTTTTTTCCTGGGGCATTTTTTTGAGATCAACAAAAAGCCAGTAGTCGCTGTCGGCTAAATCTGGCGAATACGGGGGGAGGGGAAGCAAATCAAAGCCCAATTCGTTCAATTTTGCCATTGTTTTCATGGACTTGTGGCATGGTGCATTGTCTTGGTGAAAAAGGATTTTTTTCTTCTTCATGTGCGGTCGTTTTGCTGCGATCTCCTCCTTCAAACGTACCAACAAGTCAATATAATAATCACTGTTGATTGATTTACCTTTTTCGAGGTAGTCAATGAAAATCACGCCATGTGCATCCCAACAAACAGACGCCATGACTTTGCCAGCAGACTGCTGCGTTTTTGGACGCTTTGGGCAGCTTTCGCCAGCCATGCGCCACTCAGATGATTGCCGATTCGACTCCGGAGTGAAATGCTGTATCCATGTTTCATCTATGGTCACGTATCGACGCAGGAAATCCTTTTTATTGCGAGTAAATAGCGATAAACAGCTCTCTGAATCGTCGACTCGTTGCTGTTTTTGTTCCACTGAAAGCAATCGCGGCACCTACTTGGAAAAAACATTTTTCATGCTCAATTTTTTATGAAGGATTGTAAATACGCTTCCAGATGATATCTGTGTCATTTCTGCAATCTCACGGACCTTTACTCTGCAATTTTTTATTACAATTTTCAACACTTCACTCACATTTTCCTGTGTTACGGCTTCCAATGGCCTACCTGAACGTTCCGCATCGTTTGTGTCCGTACGATCACGTTTAAACTCAGCATATCAACGACAAATCGTTGGTCTGGATAGAGAGGAGTCCGGGTAATGTTTTTCAAGCCATTGCTGGGCTTCTACGGCGTTTTCACCCATTAAAAAACAATGTTTTATCAACACGCGAAACTCGCTTTTTTCCATTTTTCAAACAAATTGCAAAGTGACTCTACTCTAACCTCGATAACTCTGCTGTCTGTGATCCGATCGACGTCAAATTTTTACACGTTTCATGTAAAGGTTCGCACTCTATGGAAACGTGGCCAGTTTGGTACTACTAGCACCATCTCTGGGTTAGTCTCGGGACTTATTGAACGATCTGTTATCTACACAGATTACACAATACACAAAACATAAACAAAATAAAAGGTACAAACAACAAAGCAGGTTAGTCAGTGCTACCTGCAATGACTTTAAATTTAGAGAAGTCCAGGGCGAAGCCCAGCACCCCCACTGCAGTAGAAGATAATCAGGCTATGGCAGAGAAAAAGTTAAAGGGAATCAAGGTAAGCAGGTAAATTGTCCTAAGCTGTGCAATCGGGCACAGCTCACTCGAATTCAAGTGAACGTTCAGTTATGGCCCTGCTTTCCATGGAGGCGCAGGACAAAAATCAGAGAATGACTGTGATAAGAGGGGCAGTAGAGGGCGCACAAAAATGATGTGACCGTCTGAACCTCCTTTAAAGCGTACCAGCAAAGAAAGACTTGACTATTACTGCCACAAAACGCAAGCAGGAAGCGACTAGACTCATCTCTTATCCGTCGGCTGCTTACCAATAAATGGCAGAAAACGAGAACTGGAAGTAGGTCGTCTATAAGAAGACAACCCAAGCAACGAAAAAAAATCAAAGCGTACGGAACCGGTAAAAACTAAGAATATTGCGAAAAACAGCGAAAAAAAACAAGGATCGATAGCGCGCGCACCAGTGCAGTGCTTATTAGGCCGGATAAAGGCGTTAGTTATGCAGGAACACTGCAACACTTAAAATCGGGCGTAGATCATGGATCTGCCAAAGTGTACGAGGTCTGGCTATTAAATAACGAGACTGCGCGCCTAGAGGGCGCCGTAGAAGGGTGGGGAAAAAAACGAGTAGTGCGTTGGGTTTCTAGATATCTTGTCTATGCACGTACCAAAACACGTTCTTGTCACCATTATTGTATTTGTGCAATAGCGGTTTGAAACGAACGTGTTTTTTTCTCGTGCCGAAAACTATGTGTGACGAAAAACAGGAGCAACGTATCAATCTCAAATTTTTCGTTAAATTGAAAAAAAACTCCGACTGAGTGCTGTAAATTGTTGCAAGAGGCCTATGGGGACAATTCTCTATCTCGTGCGCGTGTTTTTGAGTGGTGTAAGCGCTCCAGTGAGGGCCGAGTGAGCACTGAAGATGACCAACGCCTAGGTCGCCCTGTCACTGTTTCAACTCCAGAAACAGTGACCAAAATCAACCAAATTGTGCGTGCAGATCGTCGAATGAGCATCCGGATGATTGCCGAGGCTGTAAACGCCGATAAAGAAACGGTTAGACAAATTTTACACGAGGAATTACACATGACAAAAGTCTGTGCAAAGTTGGTGCCAAAAAACCTGACCCCTGACCAAAAGCTCTTGCGTCAACAGGTCTGCTCAGATTTCCTTGAAAGGTTAAAAAAAGATTCCGGACTGATGAAAAACATTATTAACTTGCGACGAAACGTGGATTTTTCAATACGATGTTCAAACAAAGCGGCAATCGATGCATTGGAAGGCGCCTGAATCGCCCAGAATCAAAAAAGCAAGGAAGTCCAAATCAAAATTCAAGGCAATGTTGATCGTTTTTTTCGACATTAACGGTATCGTGATGACTGAATGGGTTTCAGAGGGTCAGACTGTCAACCAGACTTACTATTTGTCAGTTTTAGCAACACTGCGAGAACGAGTTCGTAAGAAACGGCCCGAGTTGTGGAAGAAAAACTCGTGGATTTTGCACTAGGACAACGCACCTGCCCATAACGCGCTATCTGTGAAGCAGTATTTGGCTGGTAAGCGTACTCCAGTGCTTGAACACGCGCCGTACTCGCCAGATTTGTCACCGTGCAACTTTTTTTTGTTTCCAAAGATAAAATCTGCTTTGAAAGGGACCCGATTTGAGTCGATGGAAGCGGTAAAGCAAAAAACGGCAGAGCTCCTGAAGGCCCTCACCAAACAAGACTTCCAGCACTTCTTCGATCAATGGAAAAAACGTATGGAAAGGTGTGTGGCGAGGGAAGGGGAGTATATTGAAAGGGAGCATTCGAATGTAGAATAATTTTTATAATAAAACCCTTTTTCGTAACCAGTCTTGTTATTTAATAGCCAAACCTTGTAGATTCAGAACTACAGAAAAACTTAGAATGGGGGGCTTCTTTTTAGACTTAAAAGCGGCGCGATCGAAAGTCAAAACTTCCAGGAGAAGCTTAGGGAGACCTTGGGTAGGAGCGATAAGGACAAAGATCTGATCCCAGCAATCCGGCTGGAGATATTGGACCTGGACAGCATCACTAAGGTCAAGAACATAAGGAAAGCTCTGCGACGCAAACTCTGCAGGTGTCAGTCGAGATCCGAAAACTCACATCGACGGACCCAACAAGCAGCACATCTGCTTGGCTGTTGTAGAAACGGAGAAGAGCACGACCTAAACCCGCTTCTGCAAGGTTCGAATAAAAATCGGTTGAACCAACTGCCGCGTCAGATTAAGGCTGATAGTAATCAGGTGGTATCAATGCCTAGGATATATACATAGAAAAAGGAATTGTAAAGGGCCCGATAAGCCGCAATACTGCTGAAATTACGGGCAGAATGATCATGACAGCAAGACATGCCGGACGACATAGATAGTATCATTCCTATGCTTCGTGGCGGGCCATTAGGAATTTGCTAATAGGCCGGGTTCCGGGGCGTGCTGTGTCTCAAGGTCTGCCCTTGAAGACGACAAGAAAAAGTCCGCAGCAGGACGAGGATATTTTAGGAAAACCTACACCAGAGCCAAGCAGCACAGCTGTTAAGAGATAATATCTCTTTGTGGATAAGTCGGTGGTGGTTGATCAGAGACTTTTCGTTTAAAGTGCTTATTAAAGTTATTTTAATATATTATTATTTGAATTGGTTGTATTAAGTTATTTGAAGTGTTGAAACATACCATGACGCCACGCAACGTACAAAAAGGGAGGGGGGGTCTGCTCCTAAAAAGGTTTAACCTCGCAAAAAAGGACTATGACTGTTTTAAGAAAGCGTTGCTTGAAGCAGTAGCATCTTCGAAAACCGTTGCAGAAGATTTTACAGAAGGTACTATTACGAGATCCGACTGGTTAGTGAATAAAACAATGTCTCTGATAACGCGACTATGCGAGGTCTTGAATCCTCACTCAGTCACGTTGCCCAAAGCGTTTACATCGCACGTGGAAAAGGGGAAACCCTAACGTCGTTGAAATATCGGTCGCTTACAAGACAGTACGGAAGCAACTGACGTTTGCAATTAGAAAAGTAAAAATCAGTGTTGGTTAAGACTGTGCGAGGAATTGGATAGACCCCTGGGGACTGGGTTTGAAGTTCCCTGAAGCTACCAATGCCCTTGCCACGGATGTACTCCAGCAATCGGGTCCATCCAGGGCCAGAGGTGATGCGATTTTCAGAACCCGTGACGGCGACGGAGTTCTCAGTGTTTGCCATGGTAGTCAAAATGATTTAGAAAGATTCCCCGTTTTTTTTTTTACCATCATAGAAATACACAGGGTGTCACAAAAATCCCGGAACGGCTGTATATTTCCTAACGTGGGGTATTTCGGAAAATGGTCAGGGTCAATCCTTAAGTAACTCGTAACGAGGAATTTAATGGTAACCTTTATTTTGACCTTGACAATGTCCTCTAATCTCATTTTAAGGCTAAGTCATGTTTTTTAAATGGAAACTCCCTTCTTTGACATTGGCAATCGGAAGAGCGGGAAATTTTACATTCAAATATGTACTTAGGTCATAAGGACAGTTGACCTTGAAAGTCAGCCGAGGCCATCTAAACTTGAGCAAGGTCTGCTTACTTCTTAGCAAAGGAATTCCCCAATTTCTCTTAAACAAATGTATTAACATTAACAAGGTTTATGAAGTGATGATGATGTAAGCGTTACCTTTACAACGTCCTTTAAGGTCATTTTAATTTTATCTATTATTTACTTTTAGCTTTACCCAGAAACAACGGCGTGGACTTAGTAAAATCTGTTTCCTTTGGGGTGCTTAAATTGCGTGAGTTCCTTTGCCTCTTACGTTTGGGGTGCTTGATTTTCGTGAGTCCTCTAGCCTCTTATGTTTTCTATCAAGACTTACAATTTAGTGTAGGTATTCAAACTGTAAGCCTTTAGCTTCTAGGCAAAAAGCTATTCTGTTGTAGATATGTGCAAGAGCATGACGTATCAATTCTCTGTTAATTGACGCAGCCTCTTAGAGTATCCGATTCCGCAACTCATCTGAATTTTGTGATTAAGTTGCATATACTTTATTCTTTAAATAACCTCATAGAAAATAATCAAGAGGCGTTAAATCAGGAGATATAGCAGCCCACTCGATTTCACCTCTTCTTTCAATTCATCTATGATGAAACTAGCCATCTAAATATGTTCGAAGAAGCCTACTATAATGAGCGGTAGCTCCATCCCACTAGAACCATTTTTGATCAAAATCATCACCTGCTAGCTCTCTTATTCTCGGTATAATTTGATCTCAAAGCTATTCTTTACATCTATCAGCAGTGAGATTACCATCGATAAAGAAAGAGCCTATAAGAGAATCTTTTAAAATGCCAGCCCAAATATTTACCTTTTGTGGATTTTGAGTGTAATTCTCTAACATCCAATCAGGATTTATGTCGGACCAATATCGACAATTGTGTCTGTTTACTTCGCCTTTCAATGTAAAAGTTGCTTCATCTGAAAAAACTATGTTGTAAAAAAATAGAGGATCTTCATCGATTCGATTCATCATTGTTTCACAAAACTCTATCCGACGATCAGGATCATTTTCATTAAGCTCCTGTACTAAATGAATTTATGTATGAAAATGGATGTTTTTTAAAACCCTTGGTACTGTTTCATGAGAAACATAAAACTTATCACTGGCTTTACGTAAAGAAAGATGCGGATCTTCAACAAGTCCTTGATCTATTACAATCTGATTCTCTTCGGCTACAGACTTTGGTCGACCAGTTCTCTCAAGATCTTTAATAAATCAATGATTCACAAAGCGCTGTACAGTCCTTGAGACAGTTGATTTTAAGATATAACTATCCCCTTCTCTATTACGGAAAGTGAAATTGAATAGATCTCAAACTTAATCATAAGATCGCACTCGATCACCCCAACCCCGCATCATAAATAAAGATACTCTCTCACTCTGAAAGTTTAACATGCGCCA
>OX465095.1:29924547-29929547 GCA_949987625.1 Chalcis sispes | reverse complement strand
TTTGTTATTAGGTTGCTGCAGATGAAGTGGCCGATTTAGCAATGACATAAAGTTAGCTGCAATTTTAGTGTATTATGTTGGCACAAGGAGGCGCAAATGATATGACATATTGAAGTATAAATACTGCTGCCTTGGTTTATAGAGTCATTTCTGTTTTGCACTTCACAGTGATCGTAAAAACAAAAAGAGAAAGTGAACATGGAAGTGAATCAAAAACGGCTACTTTTACTATACGAATTTAAATTAGAGCACAACGCAACAGAAGCAACGAGGAATATCAACAGCGCATTTGGGCCTGATACAGTTAGCGAACGAACCACTCGGCGGTGGTTCGAAAAATTTCGATCCAGAGATATGGACCCTGGAAATGAGCCACGTAGACACCCAGGACCCTCGATCGATAACGAAGAGCTGCATGCATTAGTAGAGTCTGACCCTCGCCAAACCATAAGGGATCTTGCCGAGAAATTAGACGTTCACAATTCGACAGTTTGCCGCCACTTTCAACGACTTGGAAAAGTAAAGAAGCTTTACAAATGGGTTCCGCATGATCTTACCGAGCAAAACATGACGTGTCGAAAGGAGATTTCAAGTTCTCTTCTCTCCCGACACAAAAAGAAACCGTTCTTGCACCGAATTGTGACCTGCGATGAAAAGTGGATTTTATACGATAATCGTCGCCGATCGGCCCAATGGCTAGATGCCGATGAAGCGCCAAGACACATGCTGAAACCAAGCCTTTATCCAAAGAAAATAATGGTAACTGTTTGGTGGTCTGTAGCTGGAGTTATCCACTATTCGTTCCTGCAATCTGGCGAAACCATCAATGCTGAGAAATACTGTGCTCAACTAGATGAAATGCATCAGAAATTGATAGTCCAACGACCTAGGCTTGTCAACAGGGATGGAGTGATATTGCTTCATGATAACGCACGACCTCATGTATCGAGAACAACGGTCCAAAAATTAAACGAGTTGTGCTATGAGACTCTTTCTCACCCTCGATATTCACCAGACCTCTCACCAACAGATTACCATTTCTTTAAACATTTGGATCACTTTTTGACAGGAAAAAGATTTAATAATGAAGCTGCTGTCAACAATGCCATCGAGGAGTTTCTTCGAACCAGAAACTCGGACTTATACAAAACTGGAATATACAAAGCGTGTCCCATGGAAAACGGAACTTTTTCAAAACATCGATTTATATTGGCGCCACCTATTGGTGAATGTTAGCAATGGAAAGGTCCATTCTTAACTGACATCCTGTCAAAATTGTATGACATTTGGTTCAATGGAAACCAAAATATCGCGCTCAAAGTGACAGTGTGTTTGTGGCATCGGTCGAAAAATGAACTTCGAACAAAGAGCAAATATTAAGTTCTGTTTTAAACTCGGTAAATCCTTTACTGAGACGCATAATTTGCTGAAACAAGTTTATGGCGATAATTGTCTATCCCGTACCAGAGTGTATGAGTGGTATAAGCGGTTCCAGGAAGGTCGTGAAGACATTCAGGACGACGAACATCCAGGTCCTTCGAATACCGTGGTTACTCAAAGTAACATTGAAAAAGTGCGTGAATTTATAAAAAATGAGCCAAAATCTTCATTGCGATACATGGAAATGGAATTGAATATGTCCAAAAATTCAATTCATCGCATTTTGACCGATCATATGAATCTACGGAAGGTGTGTGCACGCTTTGTTCTACACAAATTGACCGACTACGAAAAATTGCTCCGAATTCAACATTGTAAGGATTTGATTAAAGAGTCAAAAAAGGACCCAAACTTAAAATATTTAATTGTGACTGGTGACGAGACATGGTGTTTTTAATATGATCCCAAAACCAAGCGTCAAAGTGCTGAATGGAAGCACCCAACCGAGCCCAATCCGAAAAAAAGTCGTCTTGAAAAGTCAAAAGTGAAGACAATGTTGATTTGTTTCTACGATTCGGAGGGTATTATTCATCGTGAATTCGTTCCACTTGGTCAAACGATTACTGCTGTTTTATCTTGGTGTTATAAAGCGTTTGCTTAGCCGTATTCGTCGTGTGCGGCCACAATACCGTGAAAAAGGGGGCTGGCGTTTGTTGCATGATAATGCCCCGTCTCATCGATCGAACTTGATCACGGATTTTTTGATTAAAAATTCCATTTTAACTATCAAGCATTCACCGTACTCGCTGGATTTGGCTCCGTGCGACTTTTACTTGTTCTCCAAATTGCACTTGCCTATGAAAGGAAAACGTTATGCCGACGTAGAGGCCATCCAAAGAGCGACGACCGACATACTAAAGTCGATGGATAAAAATGATCTCAAAAACTCATTCGATATGTTAATTGATCGTGCAAAACGTTGTATTGATGCGGAAGGAGACTATTTTGAATAAAGTAAATGAGATTTGCCGGAATATTGAGTTTTTGTCTTTATTTTGAAAAAGTTCCGTTTTCCATGGGACACACTGTGTATGTACTTGTATCTCATTTGGAAAAGTGTGTTGCATCTATTGGTACCTATTTTGATTAAATAAATTGTCTTCATAAAAAGTTACAGCTGTTTAAAAATTTATTACTAAATCGGCTAGTTCATCTGCAGCAACCTAATATTTAAACTTTAACTTATTAATTAAGGACATCGTGATAACGAATGAGTAGATTCAATTTTTTTCCTATATTATTACTCAAATGCTGCAATTTGGATAATACTTACAGTCAATTTTAATATAATTAATAAAAATTATACCACGCACATCTCAAAAGACTTTCAATACTTTTGTCAGCAGGTGTAACTTTCCTCGCCGTCTTTGGAGCTAATTTTCTTCTCGTTATAATTATTTTTCTTTATTTGACCAATAGTGTTGTTGATTTTTGACCAATGTTTTTGTGCCGTATAGCCTGATACTTTGGCAAATAAGAAGGCGACAGTCAAATTATGCCTTTCGTCGATTGGTGCGTCGACGGAGCCGTCGGTGGCATGATATCGTAAGCTGAGCTATTTATACAGGGTTATCCAAAAGTCCCGGTACAGCAGAAAAACTTTCGGCTTTCCTGGCTATCTGATGGTAACCTTGGATTTGACCTTTACTTTGACCTTCAAGGTCATTTAAGGGACAAGTTAAGTTTTGTAACTAGGAACCTTTATTTTTTATCGCGGATTGGAAAAGAGCAAAAAATTTTGCGTCTAAACATGACCTTGATAAACTCCTTGACAATGACCTTCTAGGTCAAATATGGATCGAGTGCCGAGAGTCTTGGTACGAATGTAGTCCCGACCAAGGCAAAGTAGCGTGTACTTTCGACCAATTAAGGCAAAGCAGTGTGTAGTCTCGAGTGCAATTGAAAATTCTTATGGCCGTCTAGCAATTTGCAAAATTGTCGATGGAAAACATTTTGATCACAGGTTGTAAGCCTTGTCTTAACTGGCCGAGATTGTTAGCCAATCCTTAACAGCCCGGGATCGTTAGACTTGCTTTAATTGGCCAGGCGATCTCCTTGCCTTAACTAACTGGGATCGCTAGGTATCCTACAGTCACTGAAATTTTTTAAAATTCTTCTTTGAAATTCTTAAAATCTGTTTAAAATGACCTTTAAATACTGGTTCAAGGCCAAGAGCTTGATTATAGCCATATTCGTACATTTGTTTTTCCGTTCTTCCTAACTTATAAAAAAAATAATAGTTAATGCAAATAAAATAACCTGACTTTGACATGATCTTAGAGTCATTGTCAAAATCGTAGTCAAGGTCTTACTTGAACGTTAAATTTTAACTCATTCCAAATCTGTAATAAAAATAGGGGTTACCGATAAAAAAGCAATTTCAACTTTGTAATGACTTTAAAGATCATTGTCAAAGTCATGTTTAAGATTATATTTGGACGTAAATTCTTCTGCTATTTCCAAATCCGTGATAAGCAATAAGGGTTCTAATTTAAAAAACTTAACTTGTCCTTCAAATGACCTTGAAGATTAACTTCTAGGTCAAATCCAAGGTTACCATCAGATAGCCAGGAAAGAATTCTTTTAATTTTGTCTGGAACGTTTTTTCTCAAAATGCATTCTTCGAAAGTTTTTCTGCCGTACCGGGACTTTTGGATGACCCCGTATAGCTTGGCGTAGACCTACGAAGTCGTTGGAAAATTTGCATAATAAGCCTTTCCTTGTTTGCACATAGTTATGAATGTACGATCTGCTGCTTTGCTTTTATGTATGAGATTATTACTTATTTCTTTTTGTCCTTATAATGCTTTTTTAAGTATGTTATCGGGTTTCGCTCTAAAAAGTTTTATCAACGAAAAAAATGCAAAAGAAACGAAGGAAAAGCTAGATAAATATTATGGCGAATCAGCTTCGTCGAAAAAAACTGTTTGTTATTGGTTTGCTGAATTCAAAAGGGGTCGTTTGAGTACAAAAAGCAAACATGGTGATGGACCAGAAAAAACAGCTACTACTGAACAAATGATTAAAAAAGTTCATGACATTGTGCTTGATGATTCTAAAATTAAAGTGCGTGAGTTAGGTAAGATCATAGGCATATTACCTGGATCGATTATTTTTATTTTACATAAAAATTTGGGAACGAAAAAGCTAACCGCAAGATGGGTGCCGCGATCGCTCACCTTTGACTAAAAAGGACAACGTGTTCGTGATTCAAAGCATTGTTTGGAGCTATTCAAACATAATTTGAAAGACTTTGTTCACCAGTTGATGACTATGGATACACCACATTACACCAGAGTCCAAACAACAATCAAAAGAATGAGTAGAAGCTGGTGGAAGCGCTCCCAAACGACCGAAAATCCAAAAATCGGCGGAGAAGGTTGTGGCCTCCGTATTTTTGGATGCATACGGAATAATTTTTATAGACTGTTTTGAAAAAAGAAAAGACAATATCAGAGGAGTATTATTGTTCATTATTGGACCGATTGAGTGAAGAAATCAAGCAAAAACGGCCTCACTTGGCGAGGAAAACTTGTTTTAACACGACACTGCACCAGCTT